>CM020618.1:21343447-21765641 GCA_009829735.1 Pyropia yezoensis
CCCCGCGATGGTAACCGTGTTTCCACCCGCCGCGCGCCCCGGTGGGGTCCCACCCCCACCACCACCGGCCCCGCTGCAGCCGGCGGCGTCGGGTAGTCGGCGCGCCGCCACCAGCACCCGTTCTTTTGGGGCTGTGGCGCCAGCACCACCCCGCCGGCGTCTGGGCCATGAGCAGTCCCGAAAAGCCAAACAGGTCAGTGATGGACGCCACGCGGGCGCCGCCGGCCGCCAACTGCACCCGCTGCGTGGAGCCCGACGAGGAGCGGCCGCTAAACTTAGCCAGCAGCAGGTCGTGCTTGAGGGCCCCCCCAAACAGGTTGGCCATGTACTCTGTCACCCCATTGATGGACGAGCGGCCGAGGTCGGCCAGCGGCCCCGTGTAGCCGCCCCGCGATGCCTCCGCGTTGCGGTGGTAAGTGCACTGCCGGCCGTCGTCGCGGCGCGGTTCCGGTTGGGGTGGCCATAGTAGCCGCCCCGCGACAGGCGGAGGAGCTTGTCCTTTTGGGTAAAGCCCGCCGCCGAGGCGTCGCAGCCAATGGCGACGTCGCCAAAGCCCCCATTGGGCCCGTTATCGGTTCCGTAAAGCTCACCGTTGGTGTGGAGGACCATGGTGTAGCTGTTGCGGATACCCGACGCGTGGACGGCCACACCCCAGCCTCCCGTCTGCCTCGACATCGCGCATCGGGCGTCTGGTCATAGGTGACGTGGCCGTCAAAGTTAGGAGCGTGCACGGCCGCCCGCAGCACTGCCGCCGACAGGGGCGTTTCGTCAACGCCGCCCAGACGAATCCCCCGCACGTTGGCGCCCATGTTGGTCTGGCCGCCGGCGACCAGCAGCAGCCGACCCTCTTGGTCCCACTCCAGCGCCTGAACCGCATGGTCGTGGTTCGATACGGGCAGCCCCGACAGCAGCACCTGATCCACCACAGGCAGTTGTCGCCGGTGCTGGGCCGCAGCACCACAACTTCCCCATTGTCCCACTCGGACAGCGGCGGCCGTGGTTCTGCGTATAGTAGAGCAGGCTGGTGGCCGCCAGGAGGGACAGGCCGTCGCCGTCCGCCATGGGGTCAAACGCCAGCGACAGCACGCTCCGCTTTTCCCCCACCGACTCGGAGACGCACGAGTCCGTTACCACGTGCGTGGTGGGGTCCACCGTCAGCGCCTGGATGTACTCCTTGTACTGGCCGACGTACACGCGGCCGTCGGGGCCGAGCGCAATGGATGTTGGCCCAGCAATGTAGTAGTCCCCACCGTTGGCCGACTTGAGCGACGTCTCAGTAAACTTGATAGGGTCCGCAGCCGCCGCCTCGTAGGTGTATGTCAAGCCGCCGCTGACGCCGCCCTCTCCGGCCACGCCCCCTCCCGTCGTCACCACCACGTCCACGTCACCCGCGGCGGCCGCCGCCGGCGCTTCCACCGTCAGCCGGGTCGACCCGTCCCGCACCACGCCGTTGCAGAGACTCCCCCAAATGTCACCTGCGTATCGGCCGTGTAAAAACCCACCCCGTCACAGTCACGCGGGTGCCCTGGCTCAGCCCACCCGACGCGGGTTCAATACCAGTAACAACGGGAACCACCGTCGCGCGGTCCCACTCCATGGACCCCTTTGGCATGGGGCCGCTCCCGGCGGCAGTCACGGATACCGTCGCCGCGGGCACCGCCGCTGTTGTGGCGGTAGGTGGTGACCGCCTCGTGCATCCCCGCAGCCAGCCACACCTGCCCAGAGGCCGTCGACGATCCGCCCGCCGACGCTGCCAGCACCGATGCCCCGTCCACGGTCAGCTCCATCTCACCGCTGGCAAAGGCCGCATCAAACGCATACGCCCCATCGACGGTGCCTTGTACAAGAAGAGGCAGCGCTGCTTGAAGCCAGACCGCCCTTGGGGGCCCTCTGGGAAGGAGGCCGCCGTCGGGAAGTTCAAGTCCTCGCTCACCGCCGCAAAGATGGGTTTCTCCTCCCCACAGCGTTGCCTGCGTAGTAGTAGCAGTAGGCGCCTGGCGCCAGGGAGCCCACCACCGTCACCACTGACTCAGCGTCGCTCGCGTTACCCCCATCGTCCACCACCGTCAGCTTGACAGCGGTGGTGCCAAGGGGAAACTCCACTACCACCGAGATGCCCGACCCGAGCTCCTCACCCGTCGCCATCGCCGTCCAAATGAACGACAAGAGCTCCCGGAAGAGCCGTCGTCGTGGAAGCGGTGGGTGTGCGAGTCGTAGGCAGAAAGCGTGACGCTCTGTCGCCCGTTGCCGTCAATGTCCACTACAGCCGAGGGGTGAGGGTCAATGACCGCGTGCGCAAAGTGGTCATCAGGCGTGGGGGCGGGGGGGGGGGCGCGCCGCGGTCCCCGTTGGTGTCATGGGCGTCGGGGGGACTGGGGTGACCACGGGCGGCGTCGCGGGTGCTCCCGCAGCGGCCATCACCTCAATCCCCTGCAGCATCGCGTTCTCCACACTCGACTTGAGCATCAGGTGAAGGCCGCCCGACCCGACCACCGCCACCGACAGTGTGCGGCTGGACGCTGTCGCCCAGTATGCCGACTCAAACACGTCGACCTTGTCCAGCGTCACGGTCGCCCCTCCCCCGGTGGCAGTGATTGAAAACACCGCCCGCCAATGAACGCTGCTCCCGCTGTACAGCTCAGCAAAGTGGAGCCGCAGGGTGTAGGTGCCCGCCGGAAGGGGGAAACGTGTAGGCCAGCTCCTTACCCCACCGTTGAGTGGCGTAGATGGCAGCCCGGCGCCGCGTCTGGCGCAGCGGTTGGACACCTCCTTCGCGCTCGTCCACACCTTCGTTGCAGGGCCGTTGGTCACATACGGGGTGTCGGGGGTATAGCCCGCCACGGCGGGGCCGCCCACGTTGAGCCGCAGCGTTGCCGGCGCAGGTGCCGTGGGCTCCTTCTCTTCCACCTCGGTGGCAGGGCCCCCTTCATCATCCGGTGTCCTCCTCGTCGTCACTACCACGCCTCATCGTCGCTGCCCGTCCCCATCGTCGCCGGCCTGCCCCATTGTCGCTTCCCGCGCCATCGTCGCCGCCCGTTGTGCTCCCGCGGTGGACCTCAATGGCGCTGACAAACGCGTTCTGCACCTTGCTGGTGAAGGTCACAGCCAGCCCCCCCCCTCCTTCCACCGCGGCAGGGTAGGAGCGTACCAGGGCCGGTCCCGCGCCCCGCCTGAAGCCCACAAAAATGTCGAGCCCCGTCTCGACCGTCACCCCCCCCACCGCCACGTCAAGCATACGGCGGCCGGGGGCATAGGCGCCTGACCACACCTCTGCCCAGTGGAGAGTCACCGTGTAGGCACCCGCGGGAAGGGGGAGGGTGTACGTGAACGCCCCACCGCTCGAGGCGTAGCGCTGGGGTGGTGAAAAGAGCCGGGGCGGGTGGTGCCGGTGATGGGGCCGCTGACGATGGTGTAGGAGGTGGTGGCTGCCCCAGAGACGTAGGCCGCCGGGTTGTCGGCGGCGAACGGGCCGCTACCGCCGCCGTTGCCGCATTGATTGCTAGGACGGCGGGCGCAGGTGCAGCGGCTGCGGGGGAGAGCGATGCAAGAAGAAGACCCGAAGCCGCAGCAGCCGTGGCAAGGACGGCCGTCGCCGCTGCCAGGGCGGGGTGATACCGCGTCATTGTGGTGCAGCGGGGTGGGGGAGGGGGCGGGCCGTTGGGATAAGCGCGGGTGGTGTCCAACTCAAGAATAGAACCGCACCGTGGGCCTGGATAGAGGCGTGCTGGTGTTGGCTGGTGATGAAGGTGACGATAGCGATGAGGCGGAGAGGGGGGATGGGGGTGCTGGGGTACAAGGTGGCGATGAGATGGGGAGTGGAGAAGCTGGGAGTGGATGCGGTGCGGGATGAAGCTGCTGGATGGCCACACGTTCTCCATCCCACCCGCCGCTCCACCCCCTGCCTATGTACCCAAGGAATGCCCTCAACAGGACGACGTCCCGCTGCCACCACTGCCGCTCGCGGCACACATGGCGCCACGGAAAGTCCCGCACAGAGGCGTGGCCGCAGCAGCGATCCTCCCACCACAGGCGTACAGAAAGAGGGGATTGGAGGGGTGACACGGCTCCCGGTGGCACGACAGCGGCGCGACCCTCCCCTGCCCCAAAGCCATCGTCGACCATACCTTTTCCCACTCCTTCGCAGTGGCCCTTCAGGAAACACGGCTGGCACGGGGGAGGCCACCGGTGGCACGGATCCCCCACCCCCCCTCCGCTCCTCCTCGCCCTCCATCGGCCTTGCCTCACCCCCCTCCCCGCGGGCGTTCCCATGGCACCCGGAAGTAACGTGGCGTGCGCCCTTTCAGCTCCTAGCGGCGGCACGTACGTGTGCACAGAGCGGAGATAGGGGCAGAGGGGGTGGGTGACGTCTGAACGGCCTCCACCGCTGCCTGCCAGCCGGGGGGGGTGGGGGGGTGGGGGAAGCGTCGGAGGAGCGAAATAGGGGCGCCAGAGCTTCTCCGCGCCCTTCTCCGTATCCCCCCTCATGCCCCTCGTTGCGGTGGGGGAGTGCCAACAATCGTGTGGCCGCGGGGGGGGGGGCCAAAACGCCAGACACGACAGCGGTCCCCCCTCCTCGCTGCACCAAAATCTGCGTCTCGCGTCTGCCGTACTATGTCTATGTACTTTCTCGGGCCAAGAGAGTTCTTGTCGCCCATTGGGCCAGCAATGAAATGAGACCTCTTTGCGTCTACGATAAGAAAGTGGGAACCTAACCGTTTGCGTCTTCACTCTGGGAAAGGAGGAAACCTGCTCAGTTTTTCTCCAAAGTCAAAGGGATCACCATCAATCGCTTGGCAAGCGGATGCCGACGAGAATGTCCGTGCATCCGCACGTCACCCACCTGCTCGGCTTGTTGATGGCAGCACGCTCAACCGGGACGCGGCCGGCTGTGCCGTTCAAGGCACGCCGCGGCGACCCGGCCAGAGGTCTGTTCGATCCTCCACATTCCCCGTGCCACCACCTGGCAGCTGCCAAGTTCTCGTCGGTCTGGGCAGGCGGCCTCTGTTACTGCGCGCTGTCGCCTTGCATCCACAGGACGCGGCCGTCGACTCACGGCCGCCGCTGCCCCCCCCCCTCATTCACTGTCTGTCGGGTGCGCCACGGCATGACAAGCACCCTTGCGGCGGTGGACACATGGATGACAGCCGTGGGATGTGCCACGCGCGGCCGCCGCGGCGGTAGCGGCAGCAGCAGTTGGCGGTGGGTGGCGGTGACGGGCATCGGGCGGCGGGCGCAGCTGTGAGGGGCGATGGACGAGGCTGTGGGAGAGCCGTGGGTGCGGCTGTGCGGGAGCTGTTGACGGGTGGCAGCGTCGGGACTGGCGTCGCTGTGACTGCCTTCCCCAGCGTGCGTGCCATGGGTGGCAGGCGGTCGTTAAGATGACCCCGTGGACCGAAAGGAGGGAGCCGTCTTGCTTCGTCACAAGTCGCACGCTCCGCTGTCTTGCGCACCAGCTACCCTTCCCTCCCTCGTGCATCTCCCTTCCTTACCATCTGCAACCTTTCCGCCACTCTTGCCGCGACCAATCCTCCCCAGCGCTCATCTCATCTCTCGCTCGTCGCCATGGGTGCTCGCCGCTCGCTCGTCGTGGCCGTTGCCGCCGTGACCGCCACCGCCGCCGTCGCTTCGTCTGTGGCGGCCGCGTCGGTGGCGGCATCGGACCGGACGTTTGTGGTCGTCCACAAGCCGGTGGTGGTGGCGCCGACGCGGGCGCCGACGCGGGCGCCGACGCCCAAGCCTACCCCCTGCCTCGTCAAGTTCGACTGCTCCACCGCCCGCACCATCGCCGCCCAGTGCCCGACGGTCGTCCGGCAGGCGGTGGCGTGCCACGGCGGCGGCGGCCACAAGTGGGCCGTCCAAAAGTACGGGTCGACCACCTGCTACGCCGACGTGACGGTGTCACGGCCGTGCACCAAGACGGTGCCGGTGGCGCGGACGTGCGTCAAGGCGTGTGCGACGCCGGTGCCGACGCCGTGCACGCGGAGCGTGGTGTGCAACAAGGTGGAGACGGTGGACGTGGACTGCTCGACGACGACGGCGGTGGTGGTGGCGTGCCCCAAGACGGCCGAGTTCTTTGATGCGGCGGGCAAGCCGCTGGCCATCTGCCAGACGCTGAAGAAGACGGCCAAGACGTGCAGCAAGGAGGTGGTGACGGCGGCCAAGTGTGTGGTGCCGTGCGCGACGGCCAAGGCGACGCGGGCGCCCCGGACGACGCGGACGCCCAAGGTGGTGGCGCCCAAGGCGGCGGTGGTGCAGAAGAAGGGGGTGCTGGGGGTGCCGACCAAGACGTGGGTGAACCTGCTCGGCAAGGTGGTGACGGCGGTGGTCAACAAGAAGGGTGGTGTCGTGGTGGTGCCGACTGCGGCGCCCACGGCAGCGCCCACGGCCGCCCCCACGGTTGCTCCCACTGCGGTGCCCACTGCGGTGCCCACCGCCACTTTGTCGCCGCCAACGTCCGTGTCGGCGGGCAATGGCGGCAATGGCGGCAACGGTGGCGCCGGCCCCGACGGCGGCAACGGCGGCGCCGGCGGTGTGGGCGGCGACGCGGTGATTGACGCGTCGCCTGCTGCGCGGTTTGACTACTGAGGCTGCGCCCGCCGTGCCCGCGGTCCGCCCCATCCATGACACGTCGACCATTGTGGTAACTGTAAAATAAACGACACGTTCTGTATGCTTCCTGTGTCTGTTGACATTGTTGTGTCTCATGCTTTCTTTCGTTTCTCGCCTGCGGAACACGATGTGTGACGTGGCAGCCCTTGTAAAGCTCGCCACAAATAGTTATATGTTAAACGTCCTACGATACCACGATATCACCACCCCCCCTCCTTGCCCGCCCCTACTTGTCCATGTACCAGTAGTCCCCCCGCCCTGCCGTCATGGCGCTCACCCGCCCCTCGGAGGTGGTCACCACTACCCGCACCAGGGAGCCGGGCGTCCCCCGCGGCGCGGTGCACTGGAAGGACCGCCCGTCGACAGCCACGGCGCGCACGTCCGTGCAGGGGGCGCCGCCAATGGTGGCGGCGGGGATCCCCTCCCCAAAGTGGTGCCCCGCGATGGTAACCGTGTTTCCACCCGCCGCGCGCCCCCGGTGGGGTCCCACCCCCACCACCACCGGCCCCGCTGCAGCCGGCGGCGTCGGGTAGTCGGGCGCCGCCACCAGCACCCGGTTCTTTTGGGGCTGTGGCGCCAGCACCACCCCCGCCGGCGTCTGGGCCATGAGCAGTCCCGAAAAGCCAAACAGGTCAGTGATGGACGCCACGCGGGCGCCGCCGGCCGCCAACTGCACCCGCTGCGTGGAGCCCGACGAGGAGCGGCCGCTAAACTTAGCCAGCAGCAGGTCGTGCTTGAGGGCCCCCCCAAACAGGTTGGCCATGTACTCTGTCACCCCATTGATGGACGAGCGGCCGAGGTCGGCCAGCGGCCCCGTGTAGCCGCCCCGCGATGCCTCCGCGTTGCGGTGGTAAGTGCACTGCCGGCCGTCGTCGCGGGCGCGGTTCCGGTTGGGGTGGCCATAGTAGCCGCCCCGCGACAGGCGGAGGAGCTTGTCCTTTTGGGTAAAGCCCGCCGCCGAGGCGTCGCAGCCAATGGCGACGTCGCCAAAGCCCCCATTGGGCCCGTTATCGGTTCCGTAAAGCTCACCGTTGGTGTGGAGGACCATGGCGTAGCTGTTGCGGATACCCGACGCGTGGACGGCCACACCCCAGCCTCCCGTCTGCCTCGACATCCGCGCATCGGCCGTCTGGTCATAGGTGACGTGGCCGTCAAAGTTAGGAGCGTGCACGGCCGCCCGCAGCACTGCCGCCGACAGGGGCGTTTCGTCAACGCCGCCCAGACGAATCCCCCGCACGTTGGCGCCCATGTTGGTCTGGCCGCCGGCGACCAGCAGCAGCCGACCCTCTTGGTCCCACTCCAGCGCCTGAACCGCATGGTCGTGGTTCGATACGGGCAGCCCCGACAGCAGCACCTGATCCACCACCAGGCAGTTGTCGCCGGTGCTGGGCCGCAGCACCACAACTTCCCCATTGTCCCACTCGGACAGCGGGCGGCCGTGGTTCTGCGTATAGTAGAGCAGGCTGGTGGCCGCCAGGAGGGACAGGCCGTCGCCGTCCGCCATGGGGTCAAACGCCAGCGACAGCACGCTCCGCTTTTCCCCCACCGACTCGGAGACGCACGAGTCCGTTACCACGTGCGTGGTGGGGTCCACCGTCAGCGCCTGGATGTACTCCTTGTACTGGCCGACGTACACGCGGCCGTCGGGGCCGAGCGCAATGGATGTTGGCCCAGCAATGTAGTAGTCCCCACCGTTGGCCGACTTGAGCGACGTCTCAGTAAACTTGATAGGGTCCGCAGCCGCCGCCTCGTAGGTGTATGTCAAGCCGCCGCTGACGCCGCCCTCTCCGGCCACGCCCCCTCCCGTCGTCACCACCACGTCCACGTCACCCGCGGCGGCCGCCGCCGGCGCTTCCACCGTCAGCCGGGTCGACCCGTCCCGCACCACCGCCGTTGCAGAGACTCCCCCAAATGTCACCTGCGTATCGGCCGTGTAAAAACCCACCCCCGTCACAGTCACGCGGGTGCCCTGGCTCAGCCCACCCGACGCGGGTTCAATACCAGTAACAACGGGAACCACCGTCGCGCGGTCCCACTCCATGGACCCCTTTGGCATGGGGCCGCTCCCGGCGGCAGTCACGGATACCGTCGCCGCGGCACCGCCGCTGTTGTGGCGGTAGGTGGTGACCGCCTCGTGCATCCCCGCAGCCAGCCACACCTGCCCAGAGGCCGTCGACGATCCGCCCGCCGACGCTGCCAGCACCGATGCCCCGTCCACGGTCAGCTCCATCTCACCGCTGGCAAAGGCCGCATCAAACGCATACGCCCCATCGACGGGTGCCTTGTACAAGAAGAGGCAGCGCTGCTTGAAGCCAGACCGCCCTTGGGGGCCCTCTGGGAAGGAGGCCGCCGTCGGGAAGTTCAAGTCCTCGCTCACCGCCGCAAAGATGGGTTTCTCCTCCCCACCAGCGTTGCCTGCGTAGTAGTAGCAGTAGGCGCCTGGCGCCAGGGAGCCCACCACCGTCACCACTGACTCAGCGTCGCTCGCGTTACCCCCATCGTCCACCACCGTCAGCTTGACAGCGGTGGTGCCAAGGGGAAACTCCACTACCACCGAGATGCCCGACCCGAGCTCCTCACCCGTCGCCATCGCCGTCCAAATGAACGACAAGAGCTCCCCGGAAGAGCCGTCGTCGTGGAAGCGGTGGGTGTGCGAGTCGTAGGCAGAAAGCGTGACGCTCTGTCGCCCGTTGCCGTCAATGTCCACTACAGCCGAGGGGTGAGGGTCAATGACCGCGTGCGCAAAGTGGTCATCAGGCGTGGGGGGGGGGCGCCCGCCGCGGTCCCCGTTGGTGTCATGGGCGTCGGGGGGACTGGGGTGACCACGGGCGGCGTCGCGGGTGCTCCCGCAGCGGCCATCACCTCAATCCCCTGCAGCATCGCGTTCTCCACACTCGACTTGAGCATCAGGTGAAGGCCGCCCGACCCGACCACCGCCACCGACAGTGTGCGGCTGGACGCTGTCGCCCAGTATGCCGACTCAAACACGTCGACCTTGTCCAGCGTCACGGTCGCCCCTCCCCCGGTGGCAGTGATTGAAAACACCCGCCCGCCAATGAACGCTGCTCCGCTGTACAGCTCAGCAAAGTGGAGCCGCAGGGTGTAGGTGCCCGCCGGAAGGGGAAACGTGTAGGCCAGCTCCTTACCCCACCGTTGAGTGGCGTAGATGGCAGCCGGCGCCGCGTCTGGCGCAGCGGTGGACACCTCCTTCGCGCTCGTCCACACCTTCGTTGCAGGGCCGTTGGTCACATACGGGGTGTCGGGGGTATAGCCCGCCACGGCGGGGCCGCCCACGTTGAGCCGCAGCGTTGCCGGCGCAGGTGCCGTGGGCTCCTTCTCTTCCACCTCGGTGGCAGGGCCCCCTTCATCATCGGTGTCCTCCTCGTCGTCACTACCCGCCTCATCGTCGCTGCCCGTCCCATCGTCGCCGCCTGCCCCATTGTCGCTTCCCGCGCCATCGTCGCCGCCCGTTGTGCTCCCGCGGTGGACCTCAATGGCGCTGACAAACGCGTTCTGCACCTTGCTGGTGAAGGTCACAGCCAGCCCCCCCCCTCCTTCCACCGCGGCAGGGTAGGAGCGTACCAGGGCGGTCCGCGCCCCGCCTGAAGCCACAAAAATGTCGAGCCCCGTCTCGACCGTCACCCCCCCCACCGCCACGTCAAGCATACGGCGGCCGGGGGCATAGGCGCCTGACCACACCTCTGCCCAGTGGAGAGTCACCGTGTAGGCACCCGCGGGAAGGGGGAGGGTGTACGTGAACGCCCCACCGCTCGAGGCGTAGCGCTGGGTGGTGAAAAGAGCCGGGCGGGTGGTGCCGGTGATGGGGCCGCTGACGATGGTGTAGGAGGTGGTGGCTGCCCCAGAGACGTAGGCCGCCGGGTTGTCGGCGGCGAACGGGCCGCTACCGCCGCCGTTGCCGGCATTGATTGCTAGGACGGCGGGCGCAGGTGCAGCGGCTGCGGGGGAGAGCGATGCAAGAAGAAGACCCGAAGCCGCAGCAGCCGTGGCAAGGACGGCCGTCGCCGCTGCCAGGGCGGGGTGATACCGCGTCATTGTGGTGCAGCGGGGTGGGGGAGGGGGCGGGCCGTTGGGATAAGCGCGGGTGGTGTCCAACTCAAGAATAGAACCGCACCGTGGGCCTGGATAGAGGCGTGCTGGTGTTGGCTGGTGATGAAGGTGACGATAGCGATGAGGCGGAGAGGGGGGATGGGGGTGCTGGGGTACAAGGTGGCGATGAGATGGGGAGTGGAGAAGCTGGGAGTGGATGCGGTGCGGGATGAAGCTGCTGGATGGCCACACGTTCTCCATCCCACCCGCCGCTCCACCCCCTGCCTATGTACCCAAGGAATGCCCTCAACAGGACGACGTCCCGCTGCCACCACTGCCGCTCGCGGCACACATGGCGCCACGGAAAGTCCCGCACAGAGGCGTGTCCGCAGCAGCGATCCTCCCACCACAGGCGTACAGAAAGAGGGGATTGGAGGGGTGACACGGCTCCCGGTGGCACGACAGCGGCGCGACCCTCCCCTGCCCCAAAGCCATCGTCGACCATACCTTTTCCCACTTCCTTCGCAGTGGCCCTTCAGGAAACACGGCTGGCACGGGGGAGGCCACCGTGGCACGGATCCCCCCACCCCCCCTCCGCTCCTCCTCGCCCTCCATCGGCCTTGCCTCACCCCCTCCCCGCGGGCGTTCCCATGGCACCCGGAAGTAACGTGGCGTGCGCCCTTTCAGCTCCTAGCGGCGGCACGTACGTGTGCACAGAGCGGAGATAGGGCAGAGGGGGTGGGTGACGTCTGAACGGCCTCCACCGCTGCTGCCAGCCGGGGGGGGTGGGGGGGTGGGGGAAGCGTCGGAGGAGCGAAATAGGGGCGCCAGAGCTTCTCCGCGCCCTTCTCCGTATCCCCCCTCATGCCCCTCGTTGCGGTGGGGGAGTGCCACAATCGTGTGGCCGCGGGGGGGGGGGCCAAAACGCCAGACACGACAGCGGTCCCCCCTCCTCGCTGCACAAAATCTGCGTCTCGCGTCTGCCGTACTATGTCTATGTACTTTCTCGGCCAAGAGAGTTCTTGTCGCCCATTGGGCCAGCAATGAAATGAGACCTCTTTGCGTCTACGATAAGAAAGTGGGAACCTAACCGTTTGCGTCTTCACTCTGGGAAAGGAGGAAACCTGCTCAGTTTTCTCCAAAGTCAAAGGGATCACCATCAATCGCTTGGCAAGCGGATGCCGACGAGAATGTCCGTGCATCCGCACGTCACCCACCTGCTCGGCTTGTTGATGGCAGCACGCTCAACCGGGACGCGGCCGGCTGTGCCGTTCAAGGCACGCCGCGGCGACCCGGCCAGAGGTCTGTTCGATCCTCCACATTCCCGTGCCACCACCTGGCAGCTGCCAAGTTCTCGTCGGTCTGGGCAGGCGGCCTCTGTTACTGCGCGCTGTCGCCTTGCATCCACAGGACGCGGCCGTCGACTCACGGCCGCCGCTGCCCCCCCCCCTCATTCACTGTCTGTCGGGTGCGCCACGGCATGACAAGCACCCTTGCGGCGGTGGACACATGGATGACAGCCGTGGGATGTGCCACGCGCGGCCGCCGCGGCGGTAGCGGCAGCAGCAGTTGGCGGTGGGTGGCGGTGACGGGCATCGGGCGGCGGGCGCAGCTGTGAGGGGCGATGGACGAGGCTGTGGGAGAGCCGTGGGTGCGGCTGTGCGGGAGCTGTTGACGGGTGGCAGCGTCGGGACTGGCGTCGCTGTGACTGCCTTCCCCAGCGTGCGTGCCATGGGTGGCAGGCGGTCGTTAAGATGACCCCGTGGACCGAAAGGAGGGAGCCGTCTTGCTTCGTCACAAGTCGCACGCTCCGCTGTCTTGCGCACCAGCTACCCTTCCCTCCCTCGTGCATCTCCCTTCCTTACCATCTGCAACCTTTCCGCCACTCTTGCCGCGACCAATCCTCCCCAGCGCTCATCTCATCTCTCGCTCGTCGCCATGGGTGCTCGCCGCTCGCTCGTCGTGGCCGTTGCCGCCGTGACCGCCACCGCCGCCGTCGCGTCGTCTGTGGCGGCCGCGTCGGTGGCGGCATCGGACCGGACGTTTGTGGTCGTCCACAAGCCGGTGGTGGTGGCGCCGACGCGGGCGCCGACGCGGGCGCCGACGCCCAAGCCCACCCCCTGTCTCGTCAAGTTCGACTGCTCCACCACCCGCACCGTCGCCGCCCACTGCCCGACGGTCGTCCGGCAGGCGGTGGCGTGCCACGGCGGCGGCGGCCACAAGTGGGCCGTCCAAAAGTACGGGTCGACCACCTGCTACGCCGACGTGACGGTGTCACGGCCGTGCACCAAGACGGTGCCGGTGGCGCGGACGTGCGTCAAGGCGTGTGCGACGCCGGTGCCGACGCCGTGCACGCGGAGCGTGGCATGCAACAAGGTAGAGACGGTGGATGTGGACTGCTCGACGACGACGGCGGTGGTGGTGGCGTGCCCCAAGACGGCCGAGTTCTTTGATGCGGCGGGCAAGCCGCTGGCCATCTGCCAGACGCTGAAGAAGACGGCCAAGACGTGCAGCAAGGAGGTGGTGACGGCGGCCAAGTGTGTGGTGCCGTGCGCGACGGCCAAGGCGACGCGGGCGCCCCGGACGACGCGGACGCCCAAGGTGGTGGCGCCCAAGGCGGCGGTGGTGCAGAAGAAGGGGGTGCTGGGGGTGCCGACCAAGACGTGGGTGAACCTGCTCGGCAAGGTGGTGACGGCGGTGGTCAACAAGAAGGGTGGTGTCGTGGTGGTGCCGACTGCGGCGCCCACGGCAGCGCCCACGGCCGCCCCCACGGTTGCTCCCACTGCGGTGCCCACTGCGGTGCCCACCGCCACTTTGTCGCCGCCAACGTCCGTGTCGGCGGGCAATGGCGGCAATGGCGGCAACGGTGGCGCCGGCCCCGACGGCGGCAACGGCGGCGCCGGCGGTGTGGGCGGCGACGCGGTGATTGACGCGGTGATGGACGCGTCACCTGCTGCGCGGTTTGACTACTGAGGAGTGCCCGCCTGTGGCGCCCGCCCCGTTCACGCCGATCTGACCTGTCTGTGTGGTAACTTGTAGCGCATTTTTGTATCTTCTTTTCCAATGACCCCCCTCAATGTCCTAACGAGACTCTCTGTTTGTGGGCAGCCCGTCGCCCTCGCGCGCTCCCCGCCGCCCAGGCAATGCTGCGGACGTCAATCCGTCAGCGAATCGAGCACGGCAGCCATGATGTAACGATCAGCGGTCTTCTCTGGTGGGGTCCAGCGTGAGGACTCGCTTCATGGCAAGCACACCTGCGCCACCGTCACGTCAGAGTCGGTTCCTCTCTTGGCCGTCTTGTGCTCCCACCTCTTTGACTGGCGACTTGTAAGCGTTGAATAGCACCTCTGTGCGTTCCATGCCTTTTTTTTTAATGGGTTTCCGCCGCGCCCGGGCAATGCCACGCAGATTGCCGTCTGTGTGCGGCGGACAGTCGCCACGCCGCTGTGCGAGACGCGCGGCGCGTTCGTGACTGACGGGCACTGCCTGACGGGGCGGCGGTGGCGGCTGGGGGGGGGGAGGACAGAGGGGAGGCGGGGAGGGGGGGGGATGGCAGGTGGGCCCTGCACCGTGTTCAAGGAAAGCCTCTGGATGATGATGGGGATGGAAACAGACCTGTTTCCTAGAGGGGGGAACGACGGGGTGAGAGCAGTAGCGTCTCGACGTGTGCCGGCAGGAAGCGCCCAGAATCCGTCTGCCGAGGGAGGAGGGGCAACGAAAGAGCAGAGCCAGTCACAGCGATGGCGATGTCGATGCAGTAAGAAATACATAGCGAACTACTGTCTTCAACCAATGAATGAATGCACAAACACGAGGGCAAGACAAAAAAAGACAAAGACCAACAACAACAATAGCAGAGCAAACAGCTAAACATACAACAACATCCCCAACCCTACGCCCGTACGTGCGGGTCTTCTGTGCAACAGACGCTTGCAAACATGCGGCCCTTCCTCCTATCCATCCCCCACCCTGCCCTTCCGTTTGGGCGCCCGGCCAACCCCCAGCGATCCTCAATCGTCCGCCCGTCCCACCCGTGCCAGCGCCGCCAGCGCCGCACCCATCACCAGTCCAGCCGCGGCGGTGGCCACCCCACCAAGCCCGCCCCGCCACAGCCCACGGCGGGCAGGCCCGGCATGCCGGCGGTGTTGGCTGCCACCCGCACCGGCGGCGTCGCCTGCCCTCGCTGTCCTTGATACAGCCGCCTGCCGGGCGCGGCCGGCGGCCGCGGCAGCCGCGCATATGGCCTTTGCTGCCGCCGTGTACTCGGCCGTCGCGTCATTACCGCGCGGCACTGCGCTCGTGGTCTGCAGGCGCGCCGTAAACGCCCGAGCCGTCGCCGCTCGGCGGCGCGCATGAGCAGCCCCCGTGGCCTCCGCCGTCGCGCCGTTGCCGCGCGGCTCTGCTCTCCTGGTCTGCAGGCGCGCCGTCAACGCCCGATCCGTCACCGCTCGGCGGCGGGCGTCGGTGTGGTCGGCCAGCATGCCCGCCCTTGGCCGCTTGGCATGCGATGGCCGCTTGGCAGACGTTGGCCGCTTGCCATACAATGGCGCGCCCACCGTACCCACTCGTGCGGGGCCGCCACCCAAGTGGCGCGCGTCCGCATCGACGGCAGCTCCGGCGGCGGCAGCGGCAGTGTCGCTAGCCTCACGCGCCGCCACAAGCGACGCCCGGGCCTCCGCCTGGGCCGCGCTTGACAACCGCGGCCTGGCCACCACAGCGGGACGCCCCTTGCCTCTCGCCCGTGTCTCGGGCGCCGTCGCCGCCGGGTCGACGCGGAAGCGGTGGTGGGTGCGGTCGAGCGAGAGGCGGCCCGACTCGGCCCCCCGGGGGGGGGTGCCGTTGCCGATCGTGCGGCGGCACGGCGCGCGGCGCCTCGTGACGGCCCGGGTACGGCTACGGTCAGCGGCCACGGGCGGGGGGGCCGCGGCGGCAGAACGGCCGCCGCGGGAGGCGCGCGCCGTCGCCGCGGCGCCGGCGGTGGGTGGCAGGGGTGGAAGACGGTCGGTGGAGGTGGCCCCGCGTGGGGGGTTGGTGCGGAGCACGGTGGTCACGGGCGTCGTGGCGGACATCGATGCCATGGTCACGGAAGAAGGGGGGTGGGGTGGGAACGAACGCGGGACAGGGGCCGGAGTAGAGATGGGGGAGTCGGCGAATGGGAAGAGTGAGGGGGGGAAAGGGGATAGGCAGGTGCTTGGCCACGAAAGCGCGGGCGCTAGCCAACAACGGTGGTGAGAAGTACGAAGGAGGGGGAGATGGAGCACGGATGACGAGCCGGGGTCGGCCAAACGGGGGAAGAAGCCGCGGTGGCGCTGCTTATATAGGGGTCACAGCGCCATCATCCCCCCCCCTCACGACCTACAGCGCGCCACCCCGTGCGACGCCCCCCCCTGGTCGCGCTAGCAGGGGGCGGCCCGCGGCCGGGCCACCCAATGGTGCCGAGCCACAGCGAAAGCGCGCGCGCGCTCCGGGTGCGACACCGCCAACGCGACCACCCCACTGCACCGCCGTCCCTCCGGGATGCGTTCCCCCCCCCGCTCCGCGCAGCCGCCGTCCGCCCTCACGCACCGTCAGGCCGGACGGTTACGCAATGCACGGAGCACCACCATGGCGGCAGGTGCCGCAGCACGTGTGCCGCCCGACACAGCGGCGAGGGGGGGGACGGTAGCGGCGCTCGGGGACGGGGGCGGGGGCGGGGACGGCAGCGGGCAAGGTTGACGCAGCGGTGGCGGTTGGGCCCACCCCCCGACGCCCGTGGTACCGGTGGCGGTGGAAGGCGGGGTGCCTGAAAGATGGCAAAGGCGCCGCCGGGCGGGGCCGGGCGGGTCGCGGCAAGGCGGGGCTGGGCGGGGCGGGAAAGCCCGCCTGGCAGTCAACACGTACCCCCCGCCCCCACCCGGCACTGCGGCCGCACGATGGGCGGGAAGGGCCTGGCGGCCCGGCGTCGGCGGCGTCGGCGGCGGCGGCGGCGGCGGCGGCGGCGGCGGCCGTCGACGGCAGCCACAGACGTTGCGCCGCGGCGAGCGGGGCGGGAGGGTGTCGCACCCACCCAGAGGTGGGGGGCTCCCAGTGCTGTCCATTCTCGCAGGGGAATCATTGGTGGGACAGGGGGGGGGGAAACAGGCGGGGACCCGCCCGCGCCAATAGACTGCAAGGACATGGTGGGGGGGGGCAGCAGCGTTCCCCCCGCACACACCATCCAAAGCGGAGCCGAGCGATCGTTCCCATGAAGGCATCGGCAGGGGGGAGGGGGATCGGGCGGGGCGTAGCCCGGTGCCCCCGTCGTCCGCTCTTCGGCGGGCCGTGGCACCTGGTGGCAGCCAAGGGGGGGGGGGATCGCTGCAAGGCGCTGCCGCCAGCCGTCGGCCGCAACGTCAATAGGCTACGGGCTCAATGCGCGGCGGCCCAGCGCTCGGTGCAGAGCGCTAGGGGGGGTGCGGCGGCGGGACGGGGAGTGGGGCGAGGGGAGCGCTCTCGATGGGGGGAGGGCGGGCGTCGGTTGAGAGAACGCGGGCTTGAGAGGGGCCCCGCAGATGTGGCCCGCGGGCAAACCGGTTGGTCATTGGGTCTCTCTGACCCCCCCCCCGCCTCTTTTCCCGCGCGCGCAGCGGATACCGTCTTGCCACTGGCGCTCGGTCTCTCCCTCCCTCTATGCCCATCACTGTCGTGCCCGCCCGCCCTTTTCTTTTGATTTCATTCCCACAGCCGTTGCGCCACCGCAGGGACAGGCGAGGGGGGGGGGGGGGGGGGGAGGGAGGGGAAAGTGGCAATACGGCCGCCGCGACGTAAGCGGCGGGGATGGTGGACGCGTGATCCGCCCTGGATAGGAAGAGGGCAACTCGTCGGCGGGTTGAGAGTCTTGGCCGCCCTCCCGCGCCACAGGGAGGGACGGCGCAGTTTAGCTTAAGCTGGGATTCACCCCAAGCCCGTTTCTTGACGGAAAAGCTCGTCCGCGGGTTGTCAAGTGGCCCCCTGAACCCCCTCCACACCCCCATACAGGCCGATTACGTATTGTTCGTTTCTTTGAAGCTTGTTGAATGCCCCTGGACGTCGCCCCCACACAATTATGATGGTATGACAAGACGCGCAGCGACGGTGCGTACCAGAAGATGTCAAAAATAAGTGTGTTCTTACGTATGTGTGTCTCTCAGGACCAGCCAACAACACTGGACAAGCAGCGTACAAGCACTTGGCCGCTGAGGACAAGACGCGTGGCCCATCCTGCTAGAGTGCTGTCGCGCGCCGCCGTCGCAACCGCAGCCTTGTCCTTGCTCGGCAAAGCGGCAACAACGCGTGGTACTGGTCGTGGCCCCGTGATCGCTCATTGCCTAAGCTGAAGCAATTGCCAGACTGCCAGACAAGCTACTAGCCAGATCCCGATTTGAGTGCGCAACAGATAAGACTATCTCTCAGGCTGTAAGGAGATACAATACTTCCAAGCTTTACCCCAAGTCCCTCTTCGGTCGTTAGCCGCTGGTGACCCGACTGCGGGGCGCGTCGTACCCAGTCTGAACTCCCATTGGTCCGGGGCCACCGTGCCACGAGGCTCGGGGAAGGGGGGGGGGGGTGGGGGAGAAGTGAACCGACGGCAGGTGCCATCCCCGCCCGCCCATTCGCCCCAGCACCGGGACCCGCGCGCGCGCGCTTCCCGCCGCATCCATCAAAGAGACCTGCGCGCGGGTCTTCGTTGACAGACCCGCGCGCGCGTTTCCCTTGACGCAGCGCGGTGCACAGCCGTAATGGCTACATGGTCCGCGCCCTGTGCCGAGCGCATCGGCGGTTACATCGACAGTGAATAGCCAGGCTCGCCAGGTGATTTCCCGCCCTCTCTCTGCCTTCGCGCGCAGAGTCTGTGCCGAGCGCATCGGCGGTTACATCGACAGTATATTTCCAGGCTCGCCAGGCTCCCCGCGGGAGGGTCGCGTGGGCCAGAGGCCTCTGGCTCGGGCCCCGATGGCCCGTAAGCGCTGTAATGTATGAAAGCTCTGCACGTCCGGTGCTGCGCTTGGGCCAGGAAGGCCAAGCGCAGGCCTGCCAGATCTAACTCGTTTGTAGTCCAACGCTTCAGTCGGGCGCGGGGGGGGTTCGTGCGGTGCCCGAACCCCGGCCTTCCTCGCGCGAGATTTTCAAAGATCACGCCGCCTGGCCCGCCGCTGGCGGGGGGCGGGGCCGGGGGGAGACCCGGGGAGGTTACCGTTTGGGGGGGCGGGCAGGGGCGAATACTGCCCCTGCGCGGCTGCTGCACACACAGATCTTGTGGGGATCCGCTTTCGCCCACTGCACCCCACGGAACTCTGGCGGCGGCCGTGGCCGACCGCGGCGGCGGTCGCGAGCCGCCGCCGCGCTCAACTCGTGGGGGGCGGGGCGCGCGCGCCACCTGGAGGCCGCGGCAAACGGGTGGCCGGGCGATTCTTCTTATTTAAAGCCTCGGCCGGGAAACCGACTGCCCCGCGTGCCGTGAAGACTATGGCAACGGTCGCCTTCTGGCTGGGGGCAGCGCACACCTCCTGAGATCATTCAACATCAATTTAATGATGATGCACCATTACGCGCGGGCAAGTCGCAGGCGGAGGGCGCCTCGCACCTGGAAGACCACGTATCCCTCGCCCACCCACCCCCCCTCTGCCCTGCGTCACAAACGAAATTCCAAACCGAGCTGCGAGCCCGCCCACACCCTCCGATCCACTCACCCCCCCGTCCTTCCCTGGAGACACGGTGACAAATTCGCATCTGGGGGTGTAAATTCGCACATTGAGTCGTCCGCCCCAGGTCTCTCCGCGAGTAGACGGGACGCTCTTGGCACGGGAGCGGCACATCTTTGTGCTACATGCTGCACTTCGTTGTGCTCACCACATTATGTGCTCCTCATCTACGTGTCTTTTCTATAGGAAAAACATATATGGGCCATGTGGTGGCCTCAGCCGTTGCCATTCATGGTACTCGCGGATCCGTCGGTTGCCCCGAGGTCCCATCGTCATCAGCCTCCTGTACGGAGAACTAACCATAGCAGCAGCTTCCACAGCACACCTTCCTTTCATATGTGCAAAAAAAGCGGTGTGTTTATCTGGTTGGTAGCCCCAGAGAGCGTATTTTCTGTTGGTCTTGCTGGGAACAGCATTTGTCTTTGGGGAACGTCCCTCCTACTATGAAGAAAGGCGAACAATGAGCACTGTTGTGGTCCATATTGTACCTCAGCATCCCTTTGTGCCTCTCAGAGTGCGTATGTGGTGCTCTCGGTGTTCCAGTACGTGGCCAGAGGCTCTCCCTGGGACACCCCGCCAACAGTACAAACCAGATGAAAACGGGAAGACCCGCATATGCACAAAGAGGCCCTCTCTGTGTCATGAGCTTCCATGAAGTACCTGTGAGGCTCTGCGCTGAAAAACCGGTTGCCAACGGATGTATGGTGGGCACAGCAGGGGCCACCGAAGAAGTGTATTGTTTAATGTGTCGTCTTTTTCGTTTATCGGCAAGGTATGAGATTTTGGTTTGCATTGGTTCTCTCCGAGGTGTTCTGCAGGCCGCTTTTTTCTCGGTTAGCGCGCTTTCTTGTTTGGCACTCATCGCAGAGGCTTTCTTTTGTCCTTCAGGCGTTCGCGGGCTGTTGTGAACATCACGTTTTCGTCGCAACACATCGTTGCAACAAAGAGAGCTCATGGCTTTCGATCGCTCTTGCAGTCTGCGTCGCACTCGTGTGGGTTGAGCACCCACCACCATGCATGCTTCCTCATAAAACTACAGGCTTGTCACTGCATCAGGTTTTGTCCCAAGAAGGCGCAGTCAAACGGCCCCAGACCCCTACAAACGAAAAAGACGACACATTAAACAATACACTTCTTCGGTGGCCCCTGCTGTGCCCACCATACATCCGTTGGCAACCGGTTTTTCAGCGCAGAGCCTCACAGGTACTTCATGGAAGCTCATGACACAGAGAGGGCCTCTTTGTGCATATGCGGGTCTTCCCGTTTTCATCTGGTTTGTACTGTTGGCGGGGTGTCCCAGGGAGAGCCTCTGGCCACGTACTGGAACACCGAGAGCACCACATACGCACTCTGAGAGGCACAAAGGGATGCTGAGGTACAATATGGACCACAACAGTGCTCATTGTTCGCCTTTCTTCATAGTAGGAGGGACGTTCCCCAAAGACAAATGCTGTTCCCAGCAAGACCAACAGAAAATACGCTCTCTGGGGCTACCAACCAGATAAACACACCGCTTTTTTTGCACATATGAAAGGAAGGTGTGCTGTGGAAGCTGCTGCTATGGTTAGTTCTCCGTACAGGAGGCTGATGACGATGGGACCTCGGGGCAACCGACGGATCCGCGAGTACCATGAATGGCAACGGCTGAGGCCACCACATGGCCCATATATGTTTTTCCTATAGAAAAGACACGTAGATGAGGAGCACATAATGTGGTGAGCACAACGAAGTGCAGCATGTAGCACAAAGATGTGCCGCTCCCGTGCCAAGAGCGTCCCGTCTACTCGCGGAGAGACCTGGGGCGGACGACTCAATGTGCGAATTTACACCCCCAGATGCGAATTTGTCACCGTGTCTCCAGGGAAGGACGGGGGGGTGAGTGGATCGGAGGGTGTGGGCGGGCTCGCAGCTCGGTTTGGAATTTCGTTTGTGACGCAGGGCAGAGGGGGGGTGGGTGGGCGAGGGATACGTGGTCTTCCAGGTGCGAGGCGCCCTCCGCCTGCGACTTGCCCGCGCGTAATGGTGCATCATCATTAAATTGATGTTGAATGATCTCAGGAGGTGTGCGCTGCCCCCAGCCAGAAGGCGACCGTTGCCATAGTCTTCACGGCACGCGGGGCAGTCGGTTTCCCGGCCGAGGCTTTAAATAAGAAGAATCGCCCGGCCACCCGTTTGCCGCGGCCTCCAGGTGGCGCGCGCGCCCCGCCCCCCACGAGTTGAGCGCGGCGGCGGCTCGCGACCGCCGCCGCGGTCGGCCACGGCCGCCGCCAGAGTTCCGTGGGGTGCAGTGGGCGAAAGCGGATCCCCACAAGATCTGTGTGTGCAGCAGCCGCGCAGGGGCAGTATTCGCCCCTGCCCGCCCCCCCAAACGGTAACCTCCCCGGGTCTCCCCCCGGCCCCGCCCCCCGCCAGCGGCGGGCCAGGCGGCGTGATCTTTGAAAATCTCGCGCGAGGAAGGCCGGGGTTCGGGCACCGCACGAACCCCCCCCGCGCCCGACTGAAGCGTTGGACTACAAACGAGTTAGATCTGGCAGGCCTGCGCTTGGCCTTCCTGGCCCAAGCGCAGCACCGGACGTGCAGAGCTTTCATACATTACAGCGCTTACGGGCCATCGGGGCCCGAGCCAGAGGCCTCTGGCCCACGCGACCCTCCCGCGGGGAGCCTGGCGAGCCTGGAAATATACTGTCGATGTAACCGCCGATGCGCTCGGCACAGACTCTGCGCGCGAAGGCAGAGAGAGGGCGGGAAATCACCTGGCGAGCCTGGCTATTCACTGTCGATGTAACCGCCGATGCGCTCGGCACAGGGCGCGGACCATGTAGCCATTACGGCTGTGCACCGCGCTGCGTCAAGGGAAACGCGCGCGCGGGTCTGTCAACGAAGACCCGCGCGCAGGTCTCTTTGATGGATGCGGCGGGAAGCGCGCGCGCGCGGGTCCCGGTGCTGGGGCGAATGGGCGGGCGGGGATGGCACCTGCCGTCGGTTCACTTCTCCCCCACCCCCCCCCCCCTTCCCCGAGCCTCGTGGCACGGTGGCCCCGGACCAATGGGAGTTCAGACTGGGTACGACGCGCCCCGCAGTCGGGTCACCAGCGGCTAACGACCGAAGAGGGACTTGGGGTAAAGCTTGGAAGTATTGTATCTCCTTACAGCCTGAGAGATAGTCTTATCTGTTGCGCACTCAAATCGGGATCTGGCTAGTAGCTTGTCTGGCAGTCTGGCAATTGCTTCAGCTTAGGCAATGAGCGATCACGGGGCCACGACCAGTACCACGCGTTGTTGCCGCTTTGCCGAGCAAGGACAAGGCTGCGGTTGCGACGGCGGCGCGCGACAGCACTCTAGCAGGATGGGCCACGCGTCTTGTCCTCAGCGGCCAAGTGCTTGTACGCTGCTTGTCCAGTGTTGTTGGCTGGTCCTGAGAGACACACATACGTAAGAACACACTTATTTTTGACATCTTCTGGTACGCACCGTCGCTGCGCGTCTTGTCATACCATCATAATTGTGTGGGGGCGACGTCCAGGGGCATTCAACAAGCTTCAAAGAAACGAACAATACGTAATCGGCCTGTATGGGGGTGTGGAGGGGGTTCAGGGGGCCACTTGACAACCCGCGGACGAGCTTTTCCGTCAAGAAACGGGCTTGGGGTGAATCCCAGCTTAAGCTAAACTGCGCCGTCCCTCCCTGTGGCGCGGGAGGGCGGCCAAGACTCTCAACCCGCCGACGAGTTGCCCTCTTCCTATCCAGGGCGGATCACGCGTCCACCATCCCCGCCGCTTACGTCGCGGCGGCCGTATTGCCACTTTCCCCTCCCTCCCCCCCCCCCCCCCCCCCCCGCCTGTCCCTGCGGTGGCGCAACGGCTGTGGGAATGAAATCAAAAGAAAAGGGCGGGCGGGCACGACAGTGATGGGCATAGAGGGAGGGAGAGACCGAGCGCCAGTGGCAAGACGGTATCCGCTGCGCGCGCGGGAAAAGAGGCGGGGGGGGGGGTCAGAGAGACCCAATGACCAACCGGTTTGCCCGCGGGCCACATCTGCGGGGCCCCTCTCAAGCCCGCGTTCTCTCAACCGACGCCCGCCCTCCCCCCATCGAGAGCGCTCCCCTCGCCCCACTCCCCGTCCCGCCGCCGCACCCCCCCTAGCGCTCTGCACCGAGCGCTGGGCCGCCGCGCATTGAGCCCGTAGCCTATTGACGTTGCGGCCGACGGCTGGCGGCAGCGCCTTGCAGCGATCCCCCCCCCCCTTGGCTGCCACCAGGTGCCACGGCCCGCCGAAGAGCGGACGACGGGGGCACCGGGCTACGCCCCGCCCGATCCCCCTCCCCCCTGCCGATGCCTTCATGGGAACGATCGCTCGGCTCCGCTTTGGATGGTGTGTGCGGGGGGAACGCTGCTGCCCCCCCCCACCATGTCCTTGCAGTCTATTGGCGTGGGCGGGTCCCCGCCTGTTTCCCCCCCCCCTGTCCCACCAATGATTCCCCTGCGAGAATGGACAGCACTGGGAGCCCCCCACCTCTGGGTGGGTGCGACACCCTCCCGCCCCGCTCGCCGCGGCGCAACGTCTGTGGCTGCCGTCGACGGCCGCCGCCGCCGCCGCCGCCGCCGCCGCCGCCGACGCCGCCGACGCCGGGCCGCCAGGCCCTTCCCGCCCATCGTGCGGCCGCAGTGCCGGGTGGGGGCGGGGGTACGTGTTGACTGCCAGGCGGGCTTTCCCGCCCCGCCCAGCCCCGCCTTGCCGCGACCCGCCCGGCCCCGCCCGGCGGCGCCTTTGCCATCTTTCAGGCACCCCGCCTTCCACCGCCACCGGTACCACGGGCGTCGGGGGGTGGGCCCAACCGCCACCGCTGCGTCAACCTTGCCCGCTGCCGTCCCCGCCCCCGCCCCCGTCCCCGAGCGCCGCTACCGTCCCCCCCCTCGCCGCTGTGTCGGGCGGCACACGTGCTGCGGCACCTGCCGCCATGGTGGTGCTCCGTGCATTGCGTAACCGTCCGGCCTGACGGTGCGTGAGGGCGGACGGCGGCTGCGCGGAGCGGGGGGGGGAACGCATCCCGGAGGGACGGCGGTGCAGTGGGGTGGTCGCGTTGGCGGTGTCGCACCCGGAGCGCGCGCGCGCTTTCGCTGTGGCTCGGCACCATTGGGTGGCCCGGCCGCGGGCCGCCCCCTGCTAGCGCGACCAGGGGGGGGCGTCGCACGGGGTGGCGCGCTGTAGGTCGTGAGGGGGGGGGATGATGGCGCTGTGACCCCTATATAAGCAGCGCCACCGCGGCTTCTTCCCCCGTTTGGCCGACCCCGGCTCGTCATCCGTGCTCCATCTCCCCCTCCTTCGTACTTCTCACCACCGTTGTTGGCTAGCGCCCGCGCTTTCGTGGCCAAGCACCTGCCTATCCCCTTTCCCCCCCTCACTCTTCCCATTCGCCGACTCCCCCATCTCTACTCCGGCCCCTGTCCCGCGTTCGTTCCCACCCCACCCCCCTTCTTCCGTGACCATGGCATCGATGTCCGCCACGACGCCCGTGACCACCGTGCTCCGCACCAACCCCCCACGCGGGGCCACCTCCACCGACCGTCTTCCACCCCTGCCACCCACCGCCGGCGCCGCGGCGACGGCGCGCGCCTCCCGCGGCGGCCGTTCTGCCGCCGCGGCCCCCCCGCCCGTGGCCGCTGACCGTAGCCGTACCCGGGCCGTCACGAGGCGCCGCGCGCCGTGCCGCCGCACGATCGGCAACGGCACCCCCCCCCGGGGGGCCGAGTCGGGCCGCCTCTCGCTCGACCGCACCCACCACCGCTTCCGCGTCGACCCGGCGGCGACGGCGCCCGAGACACGGGCGAGAGGCAAGGGGCGTCCCGCTGTGGTGGCCAGGCCGCGGTTGTCAAGCGCGGCCCAGGCGGAGGCCCGGGCGTCGCTTGTGGCGGCGCGTGAGGCTAGCGACACTGCCGCTGCCGCCGCCGGAGCTGCCGTCGATGCGGACGCGCGCCACTTGGGTGGCGGCCCCGCACGAGTGGGTACGGTGGGCGCGCCATTGTATGGCAAGCGGCCAACGTCTGCCAAGCGGCCATCGCATGCCAAGCGGCCAAGGGCGGGCATGCTGGCCGACCACACCGACGCCCGCCGCCGAGCGGTGACGGATCGGGCGTTGACGGCGCGCCTGCAGACCAGGAGAGCAGAGCCGCGCGGCAACGGCGCGACGGCGGAGGCCACGGGGGCTGCTCATGCGCGCCGCCGAGCGGCGACGGCTCGGGCGTTTACGGCGCGCCTGCAGACCACGAGCGCAGTGCCGCGCGGTAATGACGCGACGGCCGAGTACACGGCGGCAGCAAAGGCCATATGCGCGGCTGCCGCGGCCGCCGGCCGCGCCCGGCAGGCGGCTGTATCAAGGACAGCGAGGGCAGGCGACGCCGCCGGTGCGGGTGGCAGCCAACACCGCCGGCATGCCGGGCCTGCCCGCCGTGGGCTGTGGCGGGGCGGGCTTGGTGGGGTGGCCACCGCCGCGGCTGGACTGGTGATGGGTGCGGCGCTGGCGGCGCTGGCACGGGTGGGACGGGCGGACGATTGAGGATCGCTGGGGGTTGGCCGGGCGCCCAAACGGAAGGGCAGGGTGGGGGATGGATAGGAGGAAGGGCCGCATGTTTGCAAGCGTCTGTTGCACAGAAGACCCGCACGTACGGGCGTAGGGTTGGGGATGTTGTTGTATGTTTAGCTGTTTGCTCTGCTATTGTTGTTGTTGGTCTTTGTCTTTTTTTGTCTTGCCCTCGTGTTTGTGCATTCATTCATTGGTTGAAGACAGTAGTTCGCTATGTATTTCTTACTGCATCGACATCGCCATCGCTGTGACTGGCTCTGCTCTTTCGTTGCCCCTCCTCCCTCGGCAGACGGATTCTGGGCGCTTCCTGCCGGCACACGTCGAGACGCTACTGCTCTCACCCCGTCGTTCCCCCCTCTAGGAAACAGGTCTGTTTCCATCCCCATCATCATCCAGAGGCTTTCCTTGAACACGGTGCAGGGCCCACCTGCCATCCCCCCCCTCCCCGCCTCCCCTCTGTCCTCCCCCCCCCCAGCCGCCACCGCCGCCCCGTCAGGCAGTGCCCGTCAGTCACGAACGCGCCGCGCGTCTCGCACAGCGGCGTGGCGACTGTCCGCCGCACACAGACGGCAATCTGCGTGGCATTGCCCGGGCGCGGCGGAAACCCATTAAAAAAAAAGGCATGGAACGCACAGAGGTGCTATTCAACGCTTACAAGTCGCCAGTCAAAGAGGTGGGAGCACAAGACGGCCAAGAGAGGAACCGACTCTGACGTGACGGGGCGCAGGTGTGCTTGCCATGAAGCGAGTCCTCACGCTGGACCCCACCAGAGAAGACCGCTGATCGTTACATCATGGCTGCCGTGCTCGATTCGCTGACGGATTGACGTCCGCAGCATTGCCTGGGCGGCGGGGAGCGCGCGAGGGCGACGGGCTGCCCACAAACAGAGAGTCTCGTTAGGACATTGAGGGGGGTCATTGGAAAAGAAGATACAAAAATGCGCTACAAGTTACCACACAGACAGGTCAGATCGGCGTGAACGGGGCGGGCGCCACAGGCGGGCACTCCTCAGTAGTCAAACCGCGCAGCAGGTGACGCGTCCATCACCGCGTCAATCACCGCGTCGCCGCCCACACCGCCGGCGCCGCCGTTGCCGCCGTCGGGGCCGGCGCCACCGTTGCCGCCATTGCCGCCATTGCCCGCCGACACGGACGTTGGCGGCGACAAAGTGGCGGTGGGCACCGCAGTGGGCACCGCAGTGGGAGCAACCGTGGGGGCGGCCGTGGGCGCTGCCGTGGGCGCCGCAGTCGGCACCACCACGACACCACCCTTCTTGTTGACCACCGCCGTCACCACCTTGCCGAGCAGGTTCACCCACGTCTTGGTCGGCACCCCCAGCACCCCCTTCTTCTGCACCACCGCCGCCTTGGGCGCCACCACCTTGGGCGTCCGCGTCGTCCGGGGCGCCCGCGTCGCCTTGGCCGTCGCGCACGGCACCACACACTTGGCCGCCGTCACCACCTCCTTGCTGCACGTCTTGGCCGTCTTCTTCAGCGTCTGGCAGATGGCCAGCGGCTTGCCCGCCGCATCAAAGAACTCGGCCGTCTTGGGGCACGCCACCACCACCGCCGTCGTCGTCGAGCAGTCCACGTCCACCGTCTCCACCTTGTTGCACACCACGCTCCGCGTGCACGGCGTCGGCACCGGCGTCGCACACGCCTTGACGCACGTCCGCGCCACCGGCACCGTCTTGGTGCACGGCCGTGACACCGTCACGTCGGCGTAGCAGGTGGTCGACCCGTACTTTTGGACGGCCCACTTGTGGCCGCCGCCGCCGTGGCACGCCACCGCCTGCCGGACGACCGTCGGGCACTGGGCGGCGATGGTGCGGGCGGTGGAGCAGTCGAACTTGACGAGGCAGGGGGTAGGCTTGGGCGTCGGCGCCCGCGTCGGCGCCCGCGTCGGCGCCACCACCACCGGCTTGTGGACGACCACAAACGTCCGGTCCGATGCCGCCACCGACGCGGCCGCCACAGACGAAGCGACGGCGGCGGTGGCGGTCACGGCGGCAACGGCCACGACGAGCGAGCGGCGAGCACCCATGGCGACGAGCGAGAGATGAGATGAGCGCTGGGGAGGATTGGTCGCGGCAAGAGTGGCGGAAAGGTTGCAGATGGTAAGGAAGGGAGATGCACGAGGGAGGGAAGGGTAGCTGGTGCGCAAGACAGCGGAGCGTGCGACTTGTGACGAAGCAAGACGGCTCCCTCCTTTCGGTCCACGGGGTCATCTTAACGACCGCCTGCCACCCATGGCACGCACGCTGGGGAAGGCAGTCACAGCGACGCCAGTCCCGACGCTGCCACCCGTCAACAGCTCCCGCACAGCCGCACCCACGGCTCTCCCACAGCCTCGTCCATCGCCCCTCACAGCTGCGCCCGCCGCCCGATGCCCGTCACCGCCACCCACCGCCAACTGCTGCTGCCGCTACCGCCGCGGCGGCCGCGCGTGGCACATCCCACGGCTGTCATCCATGTGTCCACCGCCGCAAGGGTGCTTGTCATGCCGTGGCGCACCCGACAGACAGTGAATGAGGGGGGGGGGCAGCGGCGGCCGTGAGTCGACGGCCGCGTCCTGTGGATGCAAGGCGACAGCGCGCAGTAACAGAGGCCGCCTGCCCAGACCGACGAGAACTTGGCAGCTGCCAGGTGGTGGCACGGGAATGTGGAGGATCGAACAGACCTCTGGCCGGGTCGCCGCGGCGTGCCTTGAACGGCACAGCCGGCCGCGTCCCGGTTGAGCGTGCTGCCATCAACAAGCCGAGCAGGTGGGTGACGTGCGGATGCACGGACATTCTCGTCGGCATCCGCTTGCCAAGCGATTGATGGTGATCCCTTTGACTTTGGAGAAAACTGAGCAGGTTTCCTCCTTTCCCAGAGTGAAGACGCAAACGGTTAGGTTCCCACTTTCTTATCGTAGACGCAAAGAGGTCTCATTTCATTGCTGGCCCAATGGGCGACAAGAACTCTCTTGGCCGAGAAAGTACATAGACATAGTACGGCAGACGCGAGACGCAGATTTTGTGCAGCGAGGAGGGGGGACCGCTGTCGTGTCTGGCGTTTTGGCCCCCCCCCCCGCGGCCACACGATTGTGGCACTCCCCCACCGCAACGAGGGGCATGAGGGGGGATACGGAGAAGGGCGCGGAGAAGCTCTGGCGCCCCTATTTCGCTCCTCCGACGCTTCCCCCACCCCCCCACCCCCCCCGGCTGGCAGCAGCGGTGGAGGCCGTTCAGACGTCACCCACCCCCTCTGCCCTATCTCCGCTCTGTGCACACGTACGTGCCGCCGCTAGGAGCTGAAAGGGCGCACGCCACGTTACTTCCGGGTGCCATGGGAACGCCCGCGGGGAGGGGGTGAGGCAAGGCCGATGGAGGGCGAGGAGGAGCGGAGGGGGGGTGGGGGGATCCGTGCCACGGTGGCCTCCCCCGTGCCAGCCGTGTTTCCTGAAGGGCCACTGCGAAGGAAGTGGGAAAAGGTATGGTCGACGATGGCTTTGGGGCAGGGGAGGGTCGCGCCGCTGTCGTGCCACCGGGAGCCGTGTCACCCCTCCAATCCCCTCTTTCTGTACGCCTGTGGTGGGAGGATCGCTGCTGCGGACACGCCTCTGTGCGGGACTTTCCGTGGCGCCATGTGTGCCGCGAGCGGCAGTGGTGGCAGCGGGACGTCGTCCTGTTGAGGGCATTCCTTGGGTACATAGGCAGGGGGTGGAGCGGCGGGTGGGATGGAGAACGTGTGGCCATCCAGCAGCTTCATCCCGCACCGCATCCACTCCCAGCTTCTCCACTCCCCATCTCATCGCCACCTTGTACCCCAGCACCCCCATCCCCCCTCTCCGCCTCATCGCTATCGTCACCTTCATCACCAGCCAACACCAGCACGCCTCTATCCAGGCCCACGGTGCGGTTCTATTCTTGAGTTGGACACCACCCGCGCTTATCCCAACGGCCCGCCCCCTCCCCCACCCCGCTGCACCACAATGACGCGGTATCACCCCGCCCTGGCAGCGGCGACGGCCGTCCTTGCCACGGCTGCTGCGGCTTCGGGTCTTCTTCTTGCATCGCTCTCCCCCGCAGCCGCTGCACCTGCGCCCGCCGTCCTAGCAATCAATGCCGGCAACGGCGGCGGTAGCGGCCCGTTCGCCGCCGACAACCCGGCGGCCTACGTCTCTGGGGCAGCCACCACCTCCTACACCATCGTCAGCGGCCCCATCACCGGCACCACCCGCCCGGCTCTTTTCACCACCCAGCGCTACGCCTCGAGCGGTGGGGCGTTCACGTACACCCTCCCCCTTCCCGCGGGTGCCTACACGGTGACTCTCCACTGGGCAGAGGTGTGGTCAGGCGCCTATGCCCCCGGCCGCCGTATGCTTGACGTGGCGGTGGGGGGGGTGACGGTCGAGACGGGGCTCGACATTTTTGTGGCTTCAGGCGGGGCGCGGACCGCCCTGGTACGCTCCTACCCTGCCGCGGTGGACGGAGGGGGGGGGCTGGCTGTGACCTTCACCAGCAAGGTGCAGAACGCGTTTGTCAGCGCCATTGAGGTCCACCGCGGGAGCACAACGGGCGGCGACGATGGCGCGGGAAGCGACAATGGGGCAGGCGGCGACGATGGGACGGGCAGCGACGATGAGGCGGGTAGTGACGACGAGGAGGACACCGATGATGAAGGGGGCCCTGCCACCGAGGTGGAAGAGAAGGAGCCCACGGCACCTGCGCCGGCAACGCTGCGGCTCAACGTGGGCGGCCCCGCCGTGGCGGGCTATACCCCCGACACCCCGTATGTGACCAACGGCCCTGCAACGAAGGTGTGGACGAGCGCGAAGGAGGTGTCCACCGCTGCGCCAGACGCGGCGCCGGCTACCATCTACGCCACTCAACGGTGGGGTAAGGAGCTGGCCTACACGTTTCCCCTTCCGGCGGGCACCTACACCCTGCGGCTCCACTTTGCTGAGCTGTACAGCGGAGCAGCGTTCATTGGCGGGCGGGTGTTTTCAATCACTGCCACCGGGGGAGGGGCGACCGTGACGCTGGACAAGGTCGACGTGTTTGAGTCGGCATACTGGGCGACAGCGTCCAGCCGCACACTGTCGGTGGCGGTGGTCGGGTCGGGCGGCCTTCACCTGATGCTCAAGTCGAGTGTGGAGAACGCGATGCTGCAGGGGATTGAGATGATGGCCGCTGCGGGAGCACCCGCGACGCCGCCCGTGGTCACCCCAGTCCCCCCGACGCCCATGACACCAACGGGGACCGCGGCGGGCGCCCCCCCCCCCACGCCTGATGACCACTTTGCGCACGCGGTCATTGACCCTCACCCCTCGGCTGTAGTGGACATTGACGGCAACGGGCGACAGAGCGTCACGCTTTCTGCCTACGACTCGCACACCCACCGCTTCCACGACGACGGCTCTTCCGGGGAGCTCTTGTCGTTCATTTGGACGGCGATGGCGACGGGTGAGGAGCTCGGGTCGGGCATCTCGGTGGTAGTGGAGTTTCCCCTTGGCACCACCGCTGTCAAGCTGACGGTGGTGGACGATGGGGGTAACGCGAGCGACGCTGAGTCAGTGGTGACGGTGGTGGGCTCCCTGGCGCCAGGCGCCTACTGCTACTACTACGCAGGCAACGCTGGTGGGGAGGAGAAACCCATCTTTGCGGCGGTGAGCGAGGACTTGAACTTCCCGACGGCGGCCTCCTTCCCAGAGGGCCCCCAAGGGCGGTCTGGCTTCAAGCAGCGCTGCCTCTTCTTGTACAAGGCACCCGTCGATGGGGCGTATGCGTTTGATGCGGCCTTTGCCAGCGGTGAGATGGAGCTGACCGTGGACGGGGCATCGGTGCTGGCAGCGTCGGCGGGCGGATCGTCGACGGCCTCTGGGCAGGTGTGGCTGGCTGCGGGGATGCACGAGGCGGTCACCACCTACCGCCACAACAGCGGCGGTGCCGCGGCGACGGTATCCGTGACTGCCGCCGGGAGCGGCCCCATGCCAAAGGGGTCCATGGAGTGGGACCGCGCGACGGTGGTTCCCGTTGTTACTGGTATTGAACCCGCGTCGGGTGGGCTGAGCCAGGGCACCCGCGTGACTGTGACGGGGGTGGGTTTTTACACGGCCGATACGCAGGTGACATTTGGGGGAGTCTCTGCAACGGCGGTGGTGCGGGACGGGTCGACCCGGCTGACGGTGGAAGCGCCGGCGGCGGCCGCCGCGGGTGACGTGGACGTGGTGGTGACGACGGGAGGGGGCGTGGCCGGAGAGGGCGGCGTCAGCGGCGGCTTGACATACACCTACGAGGCGGCGGCTGCGGACCCTATCAAGTTTACTGAGACGTCGCTCAAGTCGGCCAACGGTGGGGACTACTACATTGCTGGGCCAACATCCATTGCGCTCGGCCCCGACGGCCGCGTGTACGTCGGCCAGTACAAGGAGTACATCCAGGCGCTGACGGTGGACCCCACCACGCACGTGGTAACGGACTCGTGCGTCTCCGAGTCGGTGGGGGAAAAGCGGAGCGTGCTGTCGCTGGCGTTTGACCCCATGGCGGACGGCGACGGCCTGTCCCTCCTGGCGGCCACCAGCCTGCTCTACTATACGCAGAACCACGGCCGCCCGCTGTCCGAGTGGGACAATGGGGAAGTTGTGGTGCTGCGGCCCAGCACCGGCGACAACTGCCTGGTGGTGGATCAGGTGCTGCTGTCGGGGCTGCCCGTATCGAACCACGACCATGCGGTTCAGGCGCTGGAGTGGGACCAAGAGGGTCGGCTGCTGCTGGTCGCCGGCGGCCAGACCAACATGGGCGCCAACGTGCGGGGGATTCGTCTGGGCGGCGTTGACGAAACGCCCCTGTCGGCGGCAGTGCTGCGGGCGGCCGTGCACGCTCCTAACTTTGACGGCCACGTCACCTATGACCAGACGGCCGATGCGCGGATGTCGAGGCAGACGGGAGGCTGGGGTGTGGCCGTCCACGCGTCGGGTATCCGCAACAGCTACGCCATGGTCCTCCACACCAACGGTGAGCTTTACGGAACCGATAACGGGCCCAATGGGGGCTTTGGCGACGTCGCCATTGGCTGCGACGCCTCGGCGGCGGGCTTTACCCAAAAGGACAAGCTCCTCCGCCTGTCGCGGGGCAGCTACTATGGCCACCCCAACCGGAACCGCGCCCGCGACGACGGCCGGCAGTGCACTTACCACCGCAACGCGGAGGCATCGCGGGGCGGCTACACGGGGCCGCTGGCCGACCTCGGCCGCTCGTCCATCAATGGGGTGACAGAGTACATGGCCAACCTGTTTGGGGGGGCCCTCAAGCACGACCTGCTGCTGGCTAAGTTTAGCGGCCGCTCCTCGTCGGGCTCCACGCAGCGGGTGCAGTTGGCGGCCGGCGGCGCCCGCGTGGCGTCCATCACTGACCTGTTTGGCTTTTCGGGACTGCTCATGGCCCAGACGCCGGCGGGGGTGGTGCTGGCGCCACAGCCCCAAAAGAACCGGGTGCTGGTGGCGGCGCCCGACTACCCGACGCCGCCGGCTGCAGCGGGGCCGGTGGTGGTGGGGGTGGGACCCCACCGGGGGCGCGCGGCGGGTGGAAACACGGTTACCATCGCGGGGCACCACTTTGGGGAGGGGATCCCCGCCGCCACCATTGGCGGCGCCCCCTGCACGGACGTGCGCGCCGTGGCTGTCGACGGGCGGTCCTTCCAGTGCACCGCGCCGCGGGGGACGCCCGGCTCCCTGGTGCGGGTAGTGGTGACCACCTCCGAGGGGCGGGTGAGCGCCATGACGGCAGGGCGGGGGGACTACTGGTACATGGACAAGTAGGGGCGGGCAAGGAGGGGGGGTGGTGATATCGTGGTATCGTAGGACGTTTAACATATAACTATTTGTGGCGAGCTTTACAAGGGCTGCCACGTCACACATCGTGTTCCGCAGGCGAGAAACGAAAGAAAGCATGAGACACAACAATGTCAACAGACACAGGAAGCATACAGAACGTGTCGTTTATTTTACAGTTACCACAATGGTCGACGTGTCATGGATGGGGCGGACCGCGGGCACGGCGGGCGCAGCCTCAGTAGTCAAACCGCGCAGCAGGCGACGCGTCAATCACCGCGTCGCCGCCCACACCGCCGGCGCCGCCGTTGCCGCCGTCGGGGCCGGCGCCACCGTTGCCGCCATTGCCGCCATTGCCCGCCGACACGGACGTTGGCGGCGACAAAGTGGCGGTGGGCACCGCAGTGGGCACCGCAGTGGGAGCAACCGTGGGGGCGGCCGTGGGCGCTGCCGTGGGCGCCGCAGTCGGCACCACCACGACACCACCCTTCTTGTTGACCACCGCCGTCACCACCTTGCCGAGCAGGTTCACCCACGTCTTGGTCGGCACCCCCAGCACCCCCTTCTTCTGCACCACCGCCGCCTTGGGCGCCACCACCTTGGGCGTCCGCGTCGTCCGGGGCGCCCGCGTCGCCTTGGCCGTCGCGCACGGCACCACACACTTGGCCGCCGTCACCACCTCCTTGCTGCACGTCTTGGCCGTCTTCTTCAGCGTCTGGCAGATGGCCAGCGGCTTGCCCGCCGCATCAAAGAACTCGGCCGTCTTGGGGCACGCCACCACCACCGCCGTCGTCGTCGAGCAGTCCACATCCACCGTCTCTACCTTGTTGCATGCCACGCTCCGCGTGCACGGCGTCGGCACCGGCGTCGCACACGCCTTGACGCACGTCCGCGCCACCGGCACCGTCTTGGTGCACGGCCGTGACACCGTCACGTCGGCGTAGCAGGTGGTCGACCCGTACTTTTGGACGGCCCACTTGTGGCCGCCGCCGCCGTGGCACGCCACCGCCTGCCGGACGACCGTCGGGCAGTGGGCGGCGACGGTGCGGGTGGTGGAGCAGTCGAACTTGACGAGACAGGGGGTGGGCTTGGGCGTCGGCGCCCGCGTCGGCGCCCGCGTCGGCGCCACCACCACCGGCTTGTGGACGACCACAAACGTCCGGTCCGATGCCGCCACCGACGCGGCCGCCACAGACGACGCGACGGCGGCGGTGGCGGTCACGGCGGCAACGGCCACGACGAGCGAGCGGCGAGCACCCATGATGATGGCGGGCAGGAGGGAGGGTCGTCACGGATGGGGAGGTGACCGCGACGAGGGTGGTCGGAAGGATGTGGGAGGTAGGAAAGGAGAGTGCCCGACGGGGAGGGACGCTGGCCAGATGAGAGGATGTGGAGTGCGTTGGTGGTGAGGAAGCAAGAGATTCCCCGCCTCACCGCCGCCGCCGCCATCTTAAACACCCTCTGCCACCCTTGGCACGCGCGGTGGAGGCAGCCATCGCGCCGCCGGTCGCGACGCGGCCACCCGTCCATCGCCCCCACAGCGACGCACCCACAGGCCTCCCACGGCCACACGCACCGCCCCCAGCCTCACGCACAGCTGCGCCCACCGCCCGATGCCGCCCGCCGACACCCACCGCCAACGGCCGCTTGCCCGCTGCTGCCACGGTGCCCACGCGTGGCACATCCCGCCATTGCCGACCACGCGTCCACTGCAGCCGCCCCAGTACCACAAGGGGCCATGCCATGCCATGCTGCACCCACCATAGGGATGGGTGGGGGGGGGGGGACCACGGCGGCCGTGGGATGAGCGCGTCACGCGGGTGCGCGCGCAGGCGACAGCGCCAAAAAGCAGACGAGGGTGCCACGCCCGACGACGACGAAGACGAATGGGCCAGGCCGTGGCACAGGGGCGGGGGGAGGGGCGCCGACGACGACGCACCCAGCGGGACCGCCCGCGCTGGCAACAGCAGGCGCGTGCACGTCTGAGCGCCGGGCAGGTTGCCGGGGTGACGGGGGCTCGTGGCAGCCGCGGGTGTTGAAGCCGACGACCTTGGGGCAGGGTGGGAGGGCACGGAGAGGGGGGAGGAGGGGACGGTACACCCCGGCCGGGACGCACGGAGAGGGGGGAGGAGGAGACGGCACACCCCGGCCGGGACGCTGGTGCCGGCACCGTCCGCCGCGTCCTGGTCGAATGCCGCGCCCCACCGCAGGATGTCCCGGTGGAGGAGGTAGGCACACAGACCACCTGCAGACGCGATCTCTCTCGGCCGATGAAAATGAACGGAAATGCGGTGCGACGATGAAAAACTTTTGGAAAAGGTACCGTCATCGTCATCCTCTGCTAGATATGCCGCCACGGGAGCTGGGAGCTGTGCCACGCCCGCCGACGAGGCGCCCACCAACCCCGTCCTCCCCCACCCCCCGACGCCTGCGGCCGCTCACCTCCGCCACCGCAGTCAGCCCCCCCCCCCCCCCGCCCCGTGCCGTCGCCGTCAACGCCGCGGTGGGCAACCGCGGGGGGCGGCTCCTCGAAGACGCGGCTGTCAGAGGTGCCCGACGGGGAAAGACAAGGGGGGGCTCTACCGAGGAGGGGGGGGTGCGCAGGGGAGGGCTGGCAGCATTGCGCAATATGAGAGGGGCGGGGATGAGCGGAAAAGGGGTGGAAGTGCCAGTCGAGCGCTCAAGGAGGACGTTTGCTGTCTTGTGCGGCGACAAACGTGCGCGAGGGCAAAGGGGTCCCGCTCTATCCAGGGCAGGGGCACCCGACAAGACGGATGAGCCATCGAGTATGTAGAGCAGGTGGAGGGGAGGGCGCGCGGACGGTCCACAGGATTCAGGATGCTCGTTTGTTCGTCGCTCCCTCCAGGATCACTCCGCCACCAGGTGCCCACAGGCCAATGCAACCTCCCAGATACCTCCTCATACCTGTCTCGACTGGTGAAAGAAAAGCTGTGAGTTTCTCTAATGTGCAGCCCCAGAGCTCTCTAGAGAGCGCCCTTTCCAAGAACTTGCTACCATGCAACAGCTATTTTGTCCCTACCCCCCAACAGCCTGGATAAAGACGGCGACCAGACACCGGCATACCAAACATTATACCTCTGTCACCCTGTGAGCCTCTAAAAACACGACAACTTCAATGATGGCATCCCAACATGGAACAAGGGGCGGATATTTGCTCAGTGTCGGAGCCGCCCCCCAAGCCTGCGGCTACGAAACGAGCGTGCACCAAGGCCCGCCCTCCCCTCCACCTGCTCTACATACTCGATGGCTCATCCGTCTTGTCGGGTGCCCCTGCCCTGGATAGAGCGGGACCCCTTTGCCCTCGCGCACGTTTGTCGCCGCACAAGACAGCAAACGTCCTCCTTGAGCGCTCGACTGGCACTTCCACCCCTTTTCCGCTCATCCCCGCCCCTCTCATATTGCGCAATGCTGCCAGCCCTCCCCTGCGCACCCCCCCCTCCTCGGTAGAGCCCCCCCTTGTCTTTCCCCGTCGGGCACCTCTGACAGCCGCGTCTTCGAGGAGCCGCCCCCCGCGGTTGCCCACCGCGGCGTTGACGGCGACGGCACGGGGCGGGGGGGGGGGGGGGCTGACTGCGGTGGCGGAGGTGAGCGGCCGCAGGCGTCGGGGGGTGGGGGAGGACGGGGTTGGTGGGCGCCTCGTCGGCGGGCGTGGCACAGCTCCCAGCTCCCGTGGCGGCATATCTAGCAGAGGATGACGATGACGGTACCTTTTCCAAAAGTTTTTCATCGTCGCACCGCATTTCCGTTCATTTTCATCGGCCGAGAGAGATCGCGTCTGCAGGTGGTCTGTGTGCCTACCTCCTCCACCGGGACATCCTGCGGTGGGGCGCGGCATTCGACCAGGACGCGGCGGACGGTGCCGGCACCAGCGTCCCGGCCGGGGTGTGCCGTCTCCTCCTCCCCCCTCTCCGTGCGTCCCGGCCGGGGTGTACCGTCCCCTCCTCCCCCCTCTCCGTGCCCTCCCACCCTGCCCCAAGGTCGTCGGCTTCAACACCCGCGGCTGCCACGAGCCCCCGTCACCCCGGCAACCTGCCCGGCGCTCAGACGTGCACGCGCCTGCTGTTGCCAGCGCGGGCGGTCCCGCTGGGTGCGTCGTCGTCGGCGCCCCTCCCCCCGCCCCTGTGCCACGGCCTGGCCCATTCGTCTTCGTCGTCGTCGGGCGTGGCACCCTCGTCTGCTTTTTGGCGCTGTCGCCTGCGCGCGCACCCGCGTGACGCGCTCATCCCACGGCCGCCGTGGTCCCCCCCCCCCCACCCATCCCTATGGTGGGTGCAGCATGGCATGGCATGGCCCCTTGTGGTACTGGGGCGGCTGCAGTGGACGCGTGGTCGGCAATGGCGGGATGTGCCACGCGTGGGCACCGTGGCAGCAGCGGGCAAGCGGCCGTTGGCGGTGGGTGTCGGCGGGCGGCATCGGGCGGTGGGCGCAGCTGTGCGTGAGGCTGGGGGCGGTGCGTGTGGCCGTGGGAGGCCTGTGGGTGCGTCGCTGTGGGGGCGATGGACGGGTGGCCGCGTCGCGACCGGCGGCGCGATGGCTGCCTCCACCGCGCGTGCCAAGGGTGACAGAGGGTGTTTAAGATGGCGGCGGCGGCGGTGAGGCGGGGAATCTCTTGCTTCCTCACCACCAACGCACTCCACATCCTCTCATCTGGCCAGCGTCCCTCCCCGTCGGGCACTCTCCTTTCCTACCTCCCACATCCTTCCGACCACCCTCGTCGCGGTCACCTCCCCATCCGTGACGACCCTCCCTCCTGCCCGCCATCATCATGGGTGCTCGCCGCTCGCTCGTCGTGGCCGTTGCCGCCGTGACCGCCACCGCCGCCGTCGCGTCGTCTGTGGCGGCCGCGTCGGTGGCGGCATCGGACCGGACGTTTGTGGTCGTCCACAAGCCGGTGGTGGTGGCGCCGACGCGGGCGCCGACGCGGGCGCCGACGCCCAAGCCCACCCCCTGTCTCGTCAAGTTCGACTGCTCCACCACCCGCACCGTCGCCGCCCACTGCCCGACGGTCGTCCGGCAGGCGGTGGCGTGCCACGGCGGCGGCGGCCACAAGTGGGCCGTCCAAAAGTACGGGTCGACCACCTGCTACGCCGACGTGACGGTGTCACGGCCGTGCACCAAGACGGTGCCGGTGGCGCGGACGTGCGTCAAGGCGTGTGCGACGCCGGTGCCGACGCCGTGCACGCGGAGCGTGGCATGCAACAAGGTAGAGACGGTGGATGTGGACTGCTCGACGACGACGGCGGTGGTGGTGGCGTGCCCCAAGACGGCCGAGTTCTTTGATGCGGCGGGCAAGCCGCTGGCCATCTGCCAGACGCTGAAGAAGACGGCCAAGACGTGCAGCAAGGAGGTGGTGACGGCGGCCAAGTGTGTGGTGCCGTGCGCGACGGCCAAGGCGACGCGGGCGCCCCGGACGACGCGGACGCCCAAGGTGGTGGCGCCCAAGGCGGCGGTGGTGCAGAAGAAGGGGGTGCTGGGGGTGCCGACCAAGACGTGGGTGAACCTGCTCGGCAAGGTGGTGACGGCGGTGGTCAACAAGAAGGGTGGTGTCGTGGTGGTGCCGACTGCGGCGCCCACGGCAGCGCCCACGGCCGCCCCCACGGTTGCTCCCACTGCGGTGCCCACTGCGGTGCCCACCGCCACTTTGTCGCCGCCAACGTCCGTGTCGGCGGGCAATGGCGGCAATGGCGGCAACGGTGGCGCCGGCCCCGACGGCGGCAACGGCGGCGCCGGCGGTGTGGGCGGCGACGCGGTGATTGACGCGTCGCCTGCTGCGCGGTTTGACTACTGAGGCTGCGCCCTCCGGCTCGGCGCCGCCGCCCATGACTGGCTGCATCTGTCTAGTCTCTGACTTTTAGGAAAACTCTCCGGTTCTGTATCCATCTTGCTAGCCCCCCGGTCCTTCGAACGGTCTTCCCCGCCCGCTGCGCGCCGTTTTTGTGGGCGCCCATCTGCCGTCGGCAGGCGACACCGCAATTGATGCTGAGGGCACAACTTCCAAAGCGGCCGCCGCCACGGCGCCGCCAACAGGCGTGCAGCGAGCGTCCCTCTCCCGTTCCCCCCCCCTGCGCCACAATGCCCATTACGGCCAAGACGGCGCCCACGTCCCCTCCCCTCCCCTCCCCTCTCCCGCAAAAGCGCTCTGCGGGCGTTTGCGAGAGTGACTTCCGACCGCGGGGGGTGGGCGCGGGTGGGCAACCGCGGGAGGCTGCGTCGGTGGCCAGAGTGCCCACGTAGGATGGGCGGGGGTGGCAGCGGTGGGGGGGAGGGGAGCTCCCCGCCGCGGATGGGCATGTCACAACGAGAAGGATGGCGGCACGGTGCTTTCCTCTCTTTGTTGTCTTTGGCACGGAGCCCCCGCCAAAGTGCCACCCATCCTCCTCCCCCGCCGCGCCGCGTGACTGCGGTCGCCAGTGGGGGCGACCGCCACTGCGGCGGCGCGGGGGCGTGCGCCGCTGCCAGGACGTCGGCGGCACCACCACCCCTGAGTCCCAACTGCCCATCAGCTTGCCACCCCCCTCCCACTCCCCAGGCCCACTTCCCACAGGCGCACGCGCGAGCGCACCCAGAGGTCGTGTGGTGACGGGGCTCAGCCGAAATCCAGGTTTGGCAGTGAAGAATGTACTGTTCACCAACTTTGATCTAGAACGTGGCTGTGACTCGGCGCCACGTGGTACAAACGTGGCCTGCTGACCGCTCGGGACGGCGCGGTCCATCGAAGTGGAATGGCTGTGCACTGCACCATCGCTGGCGGACGTGGACCGCGCTGACGGCGGCAGCGGCGGCGGCAGCAGACCCGCTTCGATTGTGTACGTGCACCGTCGCTGCTTTCTATCTGGACAACTACGCAGGGTTTTGACTCACCGAGCACACCCCACCATGCAGACGGCGTCAGCAACCCCCCCCTCCCCTGTTCGCCCTACCACCCCAATACCTGACTCCGTGAGATAGTAGGCGACGAGAGGCGACGAGAGGCGACGAGAGGCGGCGAGCCGGTGGCGAGCCGAAGGGCAGGATGCAGCGGCGGGCAGACGAGCAAGCAAAGCGCAGCTCAACTTGCACCAGTGATGGGAGGTGGCGAGCCGACGGGCAGGACGCAGCCGCAGGGAGACGACCAAGCAAGGCGCAGCTCTCATCACCAAGCAAGTCCAGTGACGGGAGGTGGCGAGCCGACGGGCAGGACGCAGCCGCAGGGAGGTGAGCAAGCGAAGCACGCCCGAGCACAAGCACTGGCAACGACAGGTGGTGAGCCGGCGCAGTTAACAGCCGCAGGGAGGCGACCAAGCAAGGCGCAGCACTCATCACCGAGCACGCGGGCAGAAGGCACAGGCAACAGTGGCATTCCGGGCATCACGCACCGTCACCACCCCATCGCAGGCAGGCGTGCACATGGGGAACGGACACAGCAGCAGAGAGCCTTGATGACGCGGACGCTGCGGTCAAGGCACCGCAGACCTCGGGACGTGCGCGCCACGCGGGGTTACCCGCCGCGATGGGCTGCACCCCCCATCCCCCCCCGGCGTGCCTCACCCAGCCATCGCGGCTTCCGTTGAGGAAAGGTCGTTTACCTTGCTCCCCTCCCGACCCGCACTCTCCACCAGCTCGTCGCTGGAGGGCGGTCGCTCCACCCCGCCAGCTGCCTCCAACTCGCGGCAGACGTCGCGGCAGCACTTCCACACGCGCGCGATGCTGTCCCACCTCGCACCCAGGCAAGTATTGCACGGTCGCGGGATCTCACACGCTTCGTCGTTTGTGGCGGTGGCGATGGTGTGCGTACGGTCGGGTGGGATCATTGGGAGCACCGCCGTCTGTGCCCCCGCCATCGCCGCTGCCGTCGCCGCCGCTGCCGCCGCTGCCGCCACGGCCTCGGCATGTCGGCGGTTGCGGCAGCAATCGGGGTGGCCGCACGAGCGGGGAGGGTGCGTCATGTCAACGCTGGCAGGGGGCGCCGATGAGGTGGCTGACGGCGGCCACACCGCGGCGCCCTCGGCAGACAGCGCCAGCGGCGTGGCCGACCGCGACATGCCGACGTTGGCGACGTCGGCCATTGCCGTTGCGGAGGCAGTGGCGGTGGCGGTGGCGGTGGCGGCTGCGGTGGCGGAGGCGGCACGGTCCACCGACGGGACGGTCAGCAGCTCCGCGTCGGCGGCGACGGTCGACGACGCAGGTGGTGGCAGCAGCCACTCCTCCGTCGCACCCGTGGCGCCGTACAGTGAGAGGGAGAGGGGAAGCCACGGCCCGCCGGGGCCGTTTACCATCACCAGCTCAATGTCGGAGTCCCATCCCGGGGTGGCTGCTTCGTCCGGGTCAGGCGCCAGACCGGTGTCCGGGTCGTCTGCGGTATCCGGGTCGTCTGCCATGGCGGGCCCCTCCTCATACGACGACGTCACTGACGATGCCACCGCCGTTTGGCTGGCTGTCACTGCAGCTGGTAGCCACCCCGCCCCGGGTGAGACCGTCGTGTCCCCCTCACCGTCCGCGCCCCGATACATTACAGGGGAATCTACGGAGCAGGCCGGGGGGTCTGTCGGGAAGACTAGCATCGAGGCTGGCGGGTTCGCGGCAGTGTCGTCATCGGCCGAGTCGTACTGGTCGCTGTCCGTCGCGTCCCCGACGTCAGCCTCCGCAGCGCCATCGAGCAACACGCTCGCGGATGGAAGCGTCGCGCGCCGCTTCCACGTGAGACACTCGGAGCTGGGGCGGGTAGCGCGCTCGGTCACCAGCCGCGCAATCTGCTCCGCCGCCTCTGCTTGTTGGGGAAACTCCGCCTTGGGGAACACCCGCTCGTACCAGGACACCATGGCCATCAACGTGAGAAGCAGGACCCTGTCAATTTCCCGCCCCTTGATGGTCGACAGTTGCCGATTGGGCTTGCCCTCCGCAGCGGCTTTCTCGCGAGCAGCTACCCCCGCTTCCAGGGCGCCCTTGTGGGCAGCCGTGAGAACGGGGCGGGAGGTCTCATCAGACCCCTCCTCGAAGTTCACACTGAGGGGCAAACGTTGGAAGACGCCGCCAGACGCCGCGGCCGCCGTCATGGCGCTCGTCCCAGGCGACCGAGCATCCGAGGGGAGGCGCTGGGAAAAGGAGGTGGCCGCTGGGCGGGGCGCCGCCTGGGGCGGCGCGGGGGGGAGGTGGCTGGCTCTCGAAGTTGGGGGAGATTTGGCCATCATCGTGACCGGGGCACCTCACCTGCGGCTTCCCGGGACAATGGCCTTGGTGGGAAGTGGGGGGGGGGGGCGACGGGTGTGGGTAGGCGAAGCGTGGAGAGGGTTTGGGGCGAGGGTCGACAGAGAGCAAGGGGCACAAGACAACAACGTCGGAAACGACAAAGAGTACGGGACGTGGGTGAAGGTGGGCAACGCGTCACGGGCCGCGAGGGTGGAGGAGGCTGCACGCCACTCCTGGCGGTCTTTTTATGTGCGCTGGGGCGTTGAGTGGGTGAAGAAACCCGCCCCCACAGGCAACGCCCTGCGCGGGGGGGGTCCGAAAGTCGCGGCTTGACAGGGTTTTGTGCAAATCCCCCCGCGCCATGCGGCACGGGGTGGGGGCACCCCATTGGCGCCAGGGGACCCCCCCCCACGCGCGCGCCGCCGGGGGGGTGGCGGCGTTGTGGGCGCCCACGCCCCTTGACTTCAAGTGTGTCGCGGGACAGCTCCAGCTGCCGAGCCACGCTTCGTATCATGGGGAACGTGGGGGACGTCCCGTTGGTGGCTGTGTGTGGGTGTGGGTGTGCGTGTGCGTCGGACGAGGGGGAGATGGGCATGATCTGGGACGGGTGGTAGTCCTCGTGCCTGTGGATGGCACGCCATCACAGGTGTGATCCGTCTCTGGTCGAACACAGCCCGCCGGGAAAGACCGTCGGAGGCCGCGCCTCCCGGTTGTGGACTCCAGATGCCATCTCGTGGTTGGCCGTGGGGAGTCGGGGGTGGGGGGGGGGGGGGGGGGGGGGGGTGGCGCAGAGTCAGTGTTGCGCTAGGTATGGAAAGACGAGAGGGGGGCAGGGCGGGTGTCTGTTCTCGCGCCCCCTCAAATTCTAGTGTTGCCGCCGCCAGCATGCACAGAAGTGGCAAGGGGGACGCGACGGTCGCAGACGAACAGACGGGCCGTGAACACAGTCGCTTGTCCGTGCGTTGCTCACAATGGCGCAGAAACCGTCACTGGCTTGGCGCCCGGGGCGCCTCCCGCCCATCCTGCCTCGAAGCCGCTCGTGCGGACTTCTCCACGGGTCGTGCACGGCCCGTGGGGAGGGAAGGCGCGCCATGGCGTCACGCGCTATGCACGCGTCGTTTGTGCGGGGCGGCCTTGCTGTCCGCCGCCATGTATACAGTACATGGGCGGTGCCGTCGACAGGCAGACCGCAGTGCTTTCCCCCGCCCCACGCGAGCATCATGTGTCGACGTACCCCGCGGAAAGGAACGTGGGGGGACATTCTTTCCCCGAGGGGGGCTGGCCCTCCGGAGGGCAAGTCGTGCAGTGGGCCGTGGAGCGAGCTCGAGCTAGCTGCTGGGGGGGGGGGCAGTGGAAGAGCAGCGTATTGGGGCCCCCATTCGGGGCCGTAGTCCCGACTGCTGCAGGCAGTCGCAGACCCGCAGTGGCGAACCCGCAGTCACTGGGGAGGGAGGGGTGAGAACGTGGGGCGGGTAATTGCCGATGCAGCCTGTGCTTTTGCCACCACTCTCTTCCACGTTGTACCTAGCCAGGAAGAGGGCTGCTTGCAGTACCCGGCTGGGTATGGCGGGCGTGGTCCGGGCTCTGGCCGACGAGGTGACGAGGCCCCCGTCACCCACATCCAGGCGTGGTGGGCGGTCGTACTCCCAGTCCATCCCGTGTCTTGTGTAGGGCAGGCTGGGAGGTGCTCTGGCACGCGCCCGCCACCCGTTCCTGCTCTCCAGCAAAGGGGTGGTGCAGCCCCGGCCTGGCTCCGCCCACACAAACCGGCCGAGGCTCCTATGTCGGCCGTCGACCTGGGTCGCGCGCGTTTGAGAGCTCCTCCTCATCCCCTCCAATGGCATGGTGGCAAGTTGCTTATCGTCCGTCGACTGTGGGCCGCGGCCTTCTCGGACAAGGCCCGACCGGGAGGGGTAGGCCAGCCTACCAGAAAAAGAAGTAGGTGGGGGACACTCCCGCGCGCGGGGCTCTCCGCTCGGCCTCCGTAAAAATCCGTACAGCAGCTTCCACCTCACCCAATGGGAGGCATGACCAGGATTGTGAAACGGCTGCAAGCTGTTTGCGCGCCCGTTAGGTTGCGAGCAGGTTGCCACTCTGCCTGCTCTCGGTCCACGACTCGCCCCGTGGAACCCCCCGTTCTTTGCGCCAATTTTTCTGGCGGCTCCGCCTCGTCTATGCATGTTGCCTTGAAAGCATACATCTCTTTTTCCCCTGGTTGCCACCGCCTTCTGGGCAAGGTGCATGGGAGGCGGGGCACTGGCGGCGAGTGGGGACCATGGTGGCCTCACGCATGGAGGCGAGTACGAACACCACGATACGGTCCACGTGGTATACCGTTTCACAATGAATATGTGACTATTCACTTCCACAGTATGTGTTTTCATATATTTTAATGCAAATGTTTCGGCAACCTCTCGCACATCGCTCAAGCGTCGTCTCTCTTCGCGGGGTCACACTGTCTTCCAGCCGGCTTCGTCGTCCAGTGTGAGACGAACACACTGCTGGAGCCGCCGTCCCAGCTCGTCCACACCAGTCGCGGGAGCCATCACCGCCGCCGTCCTTGCGGCTGCGTGCGTCGCGCCACGCCCCTCACCGCCAGAGCGCCTCACGCCGCTGGCATTGCCATCGTCACAGACGGCTCGGGCACGCGCCCCCCCCCACCACCCCGCCCACCCCCCGTCGTGTCATCCCCCGGCTCCCGCCCCCCCATCTTGTCCTTGGCCACCCCCTCCTCAGAGCCCGAGCGGCAGCACCGCCACTGACCTGTGACATCATCCCAGCGCCCACGCAGGCAGGTGCGGCACGGCGTCGGCAGCACACACCCGGCAGCGTCGGTGGCGGGTGCGGTGGTCGTCGACCCCGCGGGGGGGGGTGGCGGCGGCGGCGGGGGGGGGGGCGCCGCCCCCGCCGCCTCTGCTTCTGCCGCCGCCGCCGCCGCCGCCGCCGCGCGACGGACGCGACAGCAGTTGGGGCGGCCGCACGAGCGGGGCGCCGCCGGGCGGATGGACGTGGGGGACGCGCTCTGGGAGGCTGCCGGGGAGTCGGCAGGGGACACCAACGGCGTCGCCATCGGGGTCGGCGACGGGGACACCTGCGGGGATGCCGGCGGGGTGGAGCTCGGGGGGGGCGTCGTGGACGCCCGCGGGGTGGAGCTCGGGGGGGGCGTCGTGGGCAGGAACGGCGCCGCCTCGGCAGGGCCGTCGGAGCTCGTGGGCGCGCCGGTCCACAGCTCTGACCACAGCTCGGCCGTCATCTCGGGCACAGGGCAGTCGGGCAGGGAGGCCACCCCCGCCGCAGAGGCTAGCGGCAGAACGCCGGACAGCCACGACGAGCCGTTGCTGTCGATCATCAGCCACTCGGGGTTAGAGTTCCACTCGGAAGCCCCAGTGCCACCTAGCACGACGGACGTATCGTGCTCCAGCAGCAGCGCGATGGCCGCCTGGGACGCCAACGACTGGAGGCTTGCTTTGTCTGCGTCGTCCGTCAGCGCCGTCACCAGCGGGTTCGTACGTTCCACCTGACCCGCCCGCACCACTGCCGGTTCAATCTCCTCCCCCCCTTGCTCTGCCGCTTCGACCGTGGAGAGCCCGACGCTCTCCCCGTGGCTCACGTGCTCCGCCGCTCCCGTCGACGGGTAAGAAATGGGCGAAAACACCTCGGGCACAGCGGCGGCCATGCCAGAGTTTACGTCGGTGGCCGCCGTGGTAGCCGCGGTGGACGCCGTGGCGTCGGCGCCGTGTTCGCCCCCACCGAGCAGGAGTTCACGCTCGTCCGGGGGAGACGCCCAAAAGGGCGGCACCAGGTCCAACGGCTGGGTCAGCGGCTCCCACGCCGCACCCTCTGCCGGGCTGACCTGGCCAGGGATGACAGCGGGGGTCAGCGCAAACGCACCCCCGACGGGCGGGCCCACCATGGCGCCGCCTGCCGTGGCCAACGCGGCCGCAGCGGCCGGCGGGCACCCGCCCGCCAGGGACGACGTCGACTCTACCGATGACAGGGGGGAGGGGACGCGGAAGCCACCACGCGCGGCGATGGCGGCGGCCTTGGCGCGGGCCACAGCCTCGGTGCGGGCCACGGCCGCCACCAGCGCCGCGCGCTCGGCCACCGCTGCGTTGCGCTCGCGGCGGCGCTTGCGCAGACGGCCCTCGGTGACACCGATGGAGGTCTCGAGCGCGCCGACGAGCGCCTTGTAGACGGCGCGGCTCTTCACCGTCGACAGCTGGGCGGTGGGGCACCCGCGTGCCACCGCGGCTTGACGGGCAGCGATGCCCGCCGCGTCTCCAACACGACGGGCAGCCGCCACAGCGGGGCTGTCGCCGTCGTCTTGCTGGGCAGGGGGGGGGGGGGGGGGGGGGGGCGGGCGGGGCGGAGGGGGAGGGGGCGGAGGGGGGAGCGGCGGGACGGCGCCAACCGCGCGGTCCCCACCGCCGCCCCCCGGCCCGGTCGGGCCCGGTGAAGAGGCCGCCACGGGAAGGAGTTGAGACCACGTCACCGACGGGGCGCGAGCCACCGGACGGCGGGCCAGAACGGGGGGGTAGCCACGGGACGACCGCGGCTGCGCAGGTGTCTTCATCGTGGGCGGGGATGGTGGAGGGTGAGATGCGAGTGAGGCCACGCGGGGGGGGGTACACGAGGGTACGAGGGTGAAGGCGGACGTGGCGAGAAGCACCAAGGCTAGGGAAAAGGAGATGCGGGCGGGCAAGGTGATGGGGAAAGGAGGGCGGTGCGACGCGGGCGGATGTGACGACGGGATGCACGAGGAGGGAAAGAGTCCCAAAGGAGGGGGTGGGAGCTGGTGGCCGGCAGAAATAAACTCCTTAACGTGTATCCAGAGCGCAGGCCGTGCACGTGGGCAGTGTGGCTGCTGGTAGCCTACCGGAACGCGCCTTTTTCAAGGCGTCAACCGCGCTGCAGGGCACGCGCACACGCTCGTGCGGGAGGGGCACCCCCGACGGGGGTGGCTCGCCAAACGTGGAGATGACAGGGTTGTACCCACGACCCACGATCATCGTCTGCACCATGATGGCACGGGTCCTCCCTCCAATAGAACCCGAGATGATCCATGTGCGCGCACCTGGGCGAACCCGGTGTAGGGCACCGTATTTTCCAAAGCACCGCCCCGACGGATCGCGTGTCTTGTGGCTGAAGCCGCCCTCAGGGGCTCGAGAGGGGGGGGGGCGACGGCCTTTTGCGCGACGAGCCGTGCGACCGCCACGAAAATCCCGCTTTGCGCGACCCGGAGGTCCCAAAGTTTTCATGTCCCAGTGAGTGCGCGGGTAATCAGTCCATGATGGGGGCGTAGCCATGCGCGCGGGCAGACGGACGCTCGCGGTGACACTCTCGCGCGGGTCATGCGGGCCAACCGCCGACGGCCTTTCAACATGCGACTGGGAGAGGCGGCCTCCTGCCAGTGTGACCCGACGGCAGGATGCACCCCCTCTCGCGCGGGGCTTCCTAGAAGAAGACCAATCTCCTCACCGCCGCGCCCCATGCGAAACGAAATTGGACAAAATCGAGCCCTGCGGCCGCCACCGCCCGGCCCCGAAATCCCGCCAGCCAGCTGCACGAAGAGCGGCGGTCGACCACTCGCTGAAGCCAATGGGCGGCGGCGCGCGCGCTGTCCTGTCGCTCGAACAAGGTCTGCAAGGGCCTGATCTGCAAGGTTGGTTGGCAGGGACCCGCCCCCTTCCATCCCCTCATCAAGCCCCGGTTCTCACAGTGTTGCTCGAGTCTTGTGAACCGTTGATGTTTGGCCTGCTGCACGCGTCAAGCTGTCCCTGCACTGTGAGACCCTCGGACGGGAGGTCCCCCAGACGATGGGCTGACCTGCGAGGGTGACCCCATGATGGGAAAACCACATAGCATGTACTGGCCAATAGGAGAACCCCCCATCGGATGCACGCGTCGCATTTGCTAGCAGCCTTGACTTCGTGACCAGGCGGGTCTGCGGCCCCACGATGGCAAGTGACGAAGAGGATACGCTGTCCTACAGTGAGGGGGCGTTGCCTGCCATGGTGGTGTAGGGTCGAATAGGGTGGGGTGAGAGCGGGGTGGGAATCCTACTTTCTCCGCTCGACCGAGACGCTGCAGTGTCCTGCGCACGCCTTTGCAAACGGAGTAGCCGCGTCGCCAACTGACGTTTCATCTGTGAACATACATACCAGGGAAGGAGACGTGCTATGTGCGCAGACTGGTGGCTCGGATGGCAGTCGCCGGGTCGACCTGGCGTTGCGATGTGCCCTCAGGAGGGCCCCATTCCTTGTTTGCCAGCCACAGGTCCCAGTCAGAGCAGTGTCCTGAGGAGCCCTACACTCGTCGAGGGGCGACAGCAGTTGCGAGACGAGAGCTGCGGCCGTCCACAGTGTGAGTGTGCACCACGAGTGGTTATGCGCTCATGCCAGTCTTGGGTGAGCGTCATGACCCAGCGTCTGTGAACAACCCTTTTGAGTGGCTTTCTTGGTGGAGGCGGGTCCGTTCTAGTTAAGTGAGAATCTGCTGGCCACATTGCGAAGTGACCCATCAAGCATTGGCCGCCTCGTTGGTCTTTCCTGGTCCAGGTTTTACGCCGAGGCCACATGCCGTCGGATTGCCGCGCGACACCAGGTCGCAGGTGACCAGCCTCCTTGCGAACGGTCTGTACAGAACACTCAGCACATACCCTTTTTTTGGTACTACTATGACGCCGTGTAAAGTGTCAATGCACATGCGACGGGCGCTGAGTACATCGCAACCAGGTATGAGAGTCTCACAGTGAGAGCCCTGTGGTCGCTCAATGTCCTGTGGGTGTACCGTGTACTGTACATCGCCCTCGGCTCTGTCGCGCGCCGGGTACTGTACTCAGAGATTCAAGCTCTAGACACAGCCAGAGTTCTCTTTCGAGCTCGCTCACCGTTGCGAACTAACCTATCTTGAGCCCCAAGAATTTCTCACCCGTGCGGCTCGCGTGTGACAGAAGAGCCTCGTCTGGAAGGAGAAGAGAGGCATGATGCACAGTACGTATCAGCAGAGAGTTGTGAGCTCTGGTCCTTTCAGCTGGCTAGCTCACGGAATGTGTACAGTACAACAGTTTACTGAACTGGGCAAACCCTTTTCAATTGAACAATCATTGGCATGTCCGTCCACTGTTTACACTTAGTTGTACATCACCACAACTAAAATGTAACCAAACGGTTGTTTTGATTAACTACAAGGGAACGAAGTGCGAAAATAGACTGAGGTACTGTGCGTCCCGCAAAAAGTGGACGTGCACAGGTCGTGCAGTGTGGGTTGGATTGGTCCAGTGGCCGATAAAATATCTGACATGATCACGACACGTGCACACCCACTTTTGCGGGACTCACTACACATGGGGTGTATTTACAAGTCATGCATACGACTGAGGAAGGTGGAGTGTACAAGTTTTGTGTACCCCATCTACCTCAGTCGTTTGTGCAACTTCTTTCAGATCAGGACAACCAGACTGCGTTCCAAGCGACACCTTTCAGTCCGGCCGTACACGGACCATGCTGCTTCATACCGCTTCCAGGCCATTGAACAGGGGTCCACTTTGGGGGCGCACCGCTAGACACCCCGCCTATTTTCTCGTCGGCCTGACCGGACGCGCGTCAGGTTAGAAGTGCTCGCTCACGCAATACGTGCATGTCATCGACATTCACTTTGTGTATGTATCAGCCTCACCAGACAGCACTCGAGTAGTACATACAAAAACAGCCCAAAGCCCACCGTGTAGGATGATCGCAATGACCTTTCCTTGGTGTGGGCAGGGCCTGCGTGGAGAAGCCGGTCGTGAACCACCAGCTCGAGGGCAAACGTACGTCGTGGACCCTGCGCGAGGGTATCTTTGCGGCGAATACCAGCGCGAGGGCATATTGGCACCACCAACTGGACCGAGGCGGCGTTCCCGTGAACGGCCAGGAGTACGTGCCAGGTGCATCCCTCGACCGACAGCCACTTGTGCAGCCGTGCACAGCGTCCTTGCCCGAAGGACATGACAGAGCTGACCACGCCATCAGAAAACCTCCCCTTTTCATTGAGGAATTTTGTGGGGGAAGAGAGGGTCGAGCCTGTGAGGGGCGGAAGAATGCGCTCTTCCGCCACCGCCTGGTTGTTGCCGTCCGCCGCCTGGCCGTCACCACCCTTCACGCCGTTCGCGTAGGCACCGCCGGCGGGCGGCCCGTTTGCCGTCAACCGCAGCGGCGTCGGGAGTAGGGATCACGGCGCGAGCCCTCCATCCCTCCGCGCGGGCCACGCTCCGCCTCGCCCCGTTCTTGCGCACAGTCCCACATGCACCAGTCGGAGCGGGGCTCTGCTGAGGCGGTGCCGCCGCGGCAGGCCATGCATGACGTGGACCACCGAGCTTGCGCGGTCGCGGCGGGCCCACCCACGCGAGCTTGCGGGCCGCTCGAATGGAGACGCCGGCGGCGGCGCCGCCACTGCGCGGGGGCTCAGGGGGGGGTGGGGGGGGGGGGCCTGACTCGTCTCGGATTCGCCTCTCACTCGGCGCTCCAATGGGAAGGCGGTTGAATGCGTTACGCGGCTCGTTGCGGGTTTTGATTTTTTTATTCGCCCGCCCAGCGTGTGGCCAATCGGCGTGCGCCGCCGTCCAGCGTGAGGTCGCTTGGGAGTGGCGGATCACGACACCAGGGGGATTGGGTATCCGGACACGGGGGGGGATGCGGGGCCCCGCTCCCGTCGCTCCCCCGCCGCTGCGCCCCGGCGGCGTCGGCCCAGCCTCTGGTGATCACGTTCGCCAGCGTCTGCCGCCGTGGCAGAGGGGGGCGTTCCCCCCGCTCTCTGTGCTGTGGGGTGTGGGGGGGGGTTCCCTCCCCCGCACACGCCCCAGCCGGCGGCGTCCTGGCCACATACTCACATATTTCAGTTTCGGCCGCTCCTGCCGCTTCCGACCGCGGGGTAACAAGCAAGTCGGTGCGCACTCAGCTGAGCAGCGGCGCCAGCAGTGGTGTCTGGCGTTCTGCACGTGCGCATCAACGTGCGGGACGGCAGCTCCCCCGTGCCGTGCTGTGGTGGCGGGGGTTGCAACGCCAAGTCACGCGGACCAGTCTCCCCCCCCCCCCCTCCGCCTTGCCCCCCCCTCCCCCATCCTCTCTGCCCCGCCTCGCAGTCGTCATGGCGGTCGGGGACTCTGCGAAGAAGCCGCCGTCGGCCGGTGGTGACTCGACCCGCGCCGCCAGCGCGGTGGTGCGCACGCTGAGCGGTCTCTCGGACGATGGCGTGATGCCGCGGTCTGCCAACAATGTCAGCTGGGATACGGGGCTCCTGTCGAGCCTCAACAGCAACATTGGGGGGATCAAGCCTGGCGGCAGGGCGGATAGCGTAGACTTCCTTAGCCCGCTCAAGAAGGACGTGGCCCTTCTGCGGGGGCTCCTCTTTGACGTTGTCCGCGCGCAGGTGCCGGCAGAGACAATGGAGAAGTTGGAGATCATCTCCAAGCTGTCGTCTGAGTTTCACGTGGAGGCCGAGGACGCGACTTTCACGTCCATTGCAGGGACCATTGGCAACCTGTCTGAGGAGGAGCTGCAGCTGGTACGCTTCAGCCCCACGTTTTCTATGGACCGTCCCGTGCAGTCTGCGTATTCCTTTCTATGTTTCTGGCCAGGTTGCTGGCCAGTTGGAGGTGGGGTTTTGTTTCAAGCCCACAGGGCCTACTCTTTGCACATGATGACTAGTTGTCCGTTGTCGGAGGGACACGGACGGCAGCTAGGGCTTCACACTGACATTCGTATCGTACGCTCTATCGTCTACCTTCTGTACTATACTCTGTGCCGTGTCTTCCTGGTCAATCTGCCCTCCTCAACCCGCAGGTGGCGTCACTCTTCTCCAGCATGTCGAATGTAGCGAACATTGCTGAGTACGTGCATCGCATCCGGCGGCGTCGTTCGTACGAGCGTGGGGAGGGTGCCATGCTCACCCACACGTCGGTGGACGAAGTGCTTCGGGAGCTGGTCAAGAAGGGCCATTCCCCGGAGGAAATTCACACGGTCCTCAAGTCGCAGACGGTGGAAATGGTGCTTACGGCTCACCCGACGCAAGCTGTTAGGCGGTCGCTTCTCTCCAAGCTGCACCACATTGCAGACAACCTGTTGGACCTCCATGACAAGGCGCTGACGCCCAACGAGCGCGATGACCTCATCCTCGGGCTGGGGGCTCACCTCCGCTCTCTGTGGCGTACGGACGAGGTACGGCGCACCAAGCCGACGCCGACTGACGAGGCCCGCAACATCCTGCAAGTCATTGAGCATACTGTGTGGGATGCGGTTCCCATCTTTGTTCGTGACACCAACAAGGCCCTGCAGCGGCACAACGCCGATGTGTTGCCGCTCGATGCACGTCTCTTTTTGTTTTCCTCGTGGGCCGGCGGTGACCGCGATGGGAACCCCTTTGTGACGCCGCAGGTGACACGCGATGTCGTGGCGATCAACCGCTATCGCGCGGCGGTGCTGTACCTGTCCGAGATTGAGCATCTGCTCTTTGACCTGTCGGTGCACTATGGGTCGGACGAGCTCAAGGCCTACAACGTGACCCTGCAGGAGGCAGAAGATGCGAAGACCAAGACGGCTGGCTCAGAGAAGGCGAACCTCAAGTACAAGGAGTTCTGGAACCACGTGCCCCCCACTGAGCCGTACCGGGTGCTCCTGTCGCACCTCCGCGACCGCATGGCCGCCACCCGCGACCACTGCGAGGCACAGCTGTCGGGGTCTCAGCCACCAGCGACGTCGGCTGAGCCGTTTGTTGAGGCGGCTGAGCTTCTCGAGCCGCTGATGGTGATGTACCGCTCGTTGGTTGACCAGGGTGATGAGCTGCTCAGTGGCCCTATTACGGACCTGGTCGCGCGGGTGCACGCTTTTGGGCTGACGCTCGTGAAGCTCGACATTCGTCAGGAGGGTGAGCAGCACACCCAGGCCATGTCAGCCATCACTGAATTCGTTGGTCTGGGCTCGTATGCCGACTGGGATGAGGCCAAGCGGATGGAGTACCTGACATCCCTGCTCTCATCCAAGCGGCCACTCATCCCGCGCGGGTTTGTACCCGAGTCGGACAAGGCTGCGGACGTGCTGGATACGTTTGAGACCATTGCGGGCATGGGCCGCGAGGCCCTTGGCGCGTATGTTGTGTCGATGTGCTTCACCCCGTCCGACGTCCTGTTGGTCGCCTTCCTGCAGAGGGAGTACGCCACCTCTGCTGACAGTAAGCCTCTTCGTGTGGTGCCGCTGCTTGAAACCATTGGCGCCTTGCAGTCGTGCTCCACGACGCTCAGCACTCTCTTTGCGCATCCATGGTACCGACAGTACTTGTCCGACAACTTTGACGATGTCCAGGAGGTGATGGTGGGCTACTCGGACTCTGGCAAGGACGGTGGGCGCCTGACATCTGCATGGGAGCTGTACAAGGCGCAGGAGGCGATGGTGGCGATTGCTGAGGAGCATGGCGTTTGCCTTCGCTTCTTCCACGGCCGCGGTGGCACCGTTGGCCGTGGCGGTGGCCCGCAACACCTCGCCATTCTGTCGCAGCCGCCGAAGACCATCAATGGATACCTTCGGGTGACAATCCAGGGTGAAGTGATGGAGCAGGACTTTGGTCTGGCGGGCCTGGCCACCCGCACCCTTGAGACGTACACGACGGCGGTGCTGAAGGCTGACCTGGCTTCGGAGGTGTCCATCAAGCCCGAATGGAGGGCGGTGATGGACGGACTCTCCACCGCGTCATACACCCACTACCGGCGCATTGTGCACGAGGAGCCCCGCTTTGTAGAGTACTTCCGCTTTGCGACGCCGGAGCAGGAGTTGGGGCTGCTGAACATTGGCTCGCGTCCCCAGAAGCGCAAGGCTGGTGGTGTCGAGACGCTCCGTGCCATCCCCTGGATCTTTGCGTGGACACAGACGCGGCTGCACCTGCCAGTGTGGCTTGGCCTTGGCACCGCCCTCGCGGCGTCGAGCGAGGAACAGATGGCGACGATCAGGGCCATGTACAAGGAGTGGCCCTTCTTCAAGTCCTTCTTTGACCTGATTGAGATGGTGTTGGCCAAGGCGGACGCCCAGACGTCTGCGCACTACGACACGGAGCTGGTGCCCAAGGAGCTGCAGTCGTTTGGTGCGGAGCTGCGGGAGCTCCTGTGTGGCGTCATCTCGACTGTGCTTGACACGACTGGCGCGCGGCAGCTGCTGGACAAGGACCCGGTGCAGAAGCGGGCGATTGAGACGCGGCGGGAGTGGACGCTGCCGCTCAACCTGGTGCAGGTGGAGGCCCTCCGGCGCAAGCGCGAGCTCCTCACCAAGGGCGACACTTTGCCGACGGCGCTCGTTGATGCGCTCGTCATCTCCATGAAGGGGATTAGCAGCGCCCTCCAGAACACGGGGTAGTGCCGCAGGCTCGTCCTCCTCCCTCCCCCCCTCCTCCCCCCTCCCTACCCCGCTGCCCCGCGTCGCGGTGTATGCGGGCGCTGCGCGAACCTTTGTTTTCTTGACCCGGCCGTGTCCCGGTCTGCGTTTCTAGCAGCCCATGTCTGCCATAGGCTTGTACTCTTTCCGTTCTCTCTTCTGTTGCTGCATGGTCTGTAGTCGCGTAGAGGACCCTGGGCGTGGTCCGCGATTGTTCACCCTTCTGTCTGTATTGATGTCACCCGTGCACGCGTGGGATAGGAAAACGCGGCGCGCGCCGCGGCGCGCTCGGCCGCGGCCGGCCTGGCAGCCTCGCGGCTGGCCGCCGCCGCGGCCGGGGCCCGTCGCGTGAGCGTCCACGGCGGCACCGCTGGTCACCGCGGCGAGCGGCACAGAAAAAGGCGTTGCAACCAGCCCCGCGTGCAAAAAAGGGATGAAGCGCCTGCCAATCCCCTCCCCAACCCCCGCACGTGCGCGCACGAGGCTGCGCAGGCGCCGCCCCCCGCGCTCCACACCCGCGGCGCGCTTCATACGGGGTGGGCCCCCGAGGCGGAGGAGCGTCGGCGGGCGGCCGCCGCCACGCTGTCGTGGGTGGCGGTGCGCGACCGCACCCTGCGTCTGGCCATCGCCCCCGCAGCGGGCGGCGGCGGCGGCAGCAGCCCGCGAGGGAACCAGGTGCCCCCCACCGCGTCCCCCCCCCCTCTGCTTACCCGTCCTTCCCACCTGTCGCCCCTCCCACCGCGGCAGCTGGCCCTGCCGACGGAGTGTCCTCTCCATCCCCCTCTGCCGCTGTGGTCCCGTTGGCCGTCTGCCGGCGTGGGGTGAGTGGGACCTTGACTCCCCCGCCGTGGCGGCGGCGACACCCCTCAGGAACATGCCGGGCGACGCCGACGGCGCCGTGGCCACGGCGGTGGCGGCAGCAGCAGCAGTGGCCATGGCGGCCGCGATGCCGGTGGCGTCGCTGGCCGACGCGTTGCGAATGAGCGACGGCGGCCGCGGCTGGCGCGGCGGCCCCCGCAAGCGGGGCGGGCGGCCGCCCCCCACGACCCTCTCCACAGGCGGCAGCCGCCGACGCCGCGGGGCGCCCAGCGGCGGGCGACGGCAGCGGCGGAGGCCCCCGCCGACGTCGCCTCCCCGTCGAACAACGTGCAACAGGGGCGGGTGGCGGCGGCGGCGGCGGCGGCGGCGACGGCGGCGGGCGGCGGCGGCGGCGGCGGGCGCCCCCCATTCTTCTCGCTCCCGGTCCCCCAACGTCGCCCGCGCTGACACCGCCGTCACTGCTGCCGGAGAGGTCCCCCCCCGACGGCGGAAGCAGCAGCGCCGCGTGGCCACCCCCGCTCGCGGCCTCGGCACGGCCGCCGTCACCACCGCGTTGGGAGCACTAGGCGTGCAGAGAGCGGGGGGCTGATCGCGGTTTGCCCCTCCCCCTCCCCACTGTGGCCGCCGCGCGCTGGTTGCAACCCCCTTTCACGGGAACGCGTCTCAGCGGCGTTTGTGCTCCCTATTTACACGCCCTGTGGCCGCCAGGCGGCGGCCGGTGTCGGCGGCCGCCTGCGGCAACGACGGCTGTCCGACCCCCTACGTCCTTGTCCCCGGGGGAATGCGCCGCCCGTGGCGGCGTCGTCGGGTCGTTTCGCCGCCGTCACACCCTCCCTGCCCCATCCGCTCTTGACCCGTGCCCCTATCCGCCGCCCTTGCCCGCCAGATGCGTTTCGTCGATGTTTTCGCAAACTTCCGATGGGTCGACGTCCAGATCCAGACCAAGAGATGTGGTCCATCTGGTCAACAAGCACTAGGAAACGGTCGGCAGTGGAACACCGACCGCTTAGCTTGCGCGTCGGGGGGTACATCCCCCTTCCCGCTTCCCGTGCAGCTGCCGCGGTCACCGCCCCACCGCCGGGCCTCGCGTGCGGTGGTCGGGGCGCACGCCCCCCCCCCCCTCCCCCTCTTCCCCTTTCCCCTCCCCCCCTCCCGGCAGCCACACACACCCCCGCCATGCCTGCCGGGCCGGCTTTTGCGCCACCGTCGCGGCCGCCGCTCCTCCTCCCCCCCAGCCAGTGGCTCGGGCGGGGGGCCGCCGCCGCCGCCGCCGCCGTCGCCAGCCCTGCCCGCTGCTGCTCGCCCCGGTCACCGCCGCCGCCCGTCGCTGCGGCGGCGGCCGCTGCCAGCCCGTCTGCGTGCGGCGGTGGCGGTGGTGGCGGCGGCGGCGGGTCAGCCGGTGCGGCGGCCGCGACGGTGCGGCCGCCGCTGTTGGCGCTCCTGACTGACGGCGTCACTCCACCACCCCACGTGACTGTCGCCGCCGCGACGGCGGCGGCGGCGGCGGCGGCGGCGGCGGCGGCGGCGGCGGCGGCAGAGGCGGGGGCAGCCAGCGGCGGCGGCACCACCCTGGTGATGCTGCGCAACAAGGGGGTGCCGCCGGCAGAGCTGACAACGCTCGCGCTGCGCCTCGCCGCCGCCCTGGACGTGGCCCCAGCGGCGGCGGCGGTGACCGCGGGATCCCCTCTGCCGCCGCCGCCCACCCCCCCAACCATAGCGCTCGTCGTCAACACCTCCACCGCAGCTGCGGTGGCAGTGGCGGCCCGCCACCCGCGCCTGCGGGTGGGACTCCACCTGCCCGCCGCGGCCGTATCAGCGGCGGCCGTGGCGGCCGGCCGCGCTGCCCTGGCCGCCGCCGCCACCATCGCCGCCACTGCCGCCACCTCTGCCGCCGCCACCGCCACGGCTGTCAATGCGGCTGCCGCTGCACCAGTCGGCGCGTGCGTCGGGGCGCCTGTCCCGTCGCCGCCCACCCCCCCTGCCCTCGTGGGCGCCTCTGCGCACAGCGTCGCCGAGGTGGCTGCCGCCACCGCCGCAGGCGTCGACTACCTCCTCGTCGGCACCCTCTACGAGACGGCCAGCCACCCAGGCAAGACCCCCGAAGGCCTTGCCGGCCTGGCCGCCGCCGTCGCCGCCGCCGGGGGGGTGCCCTGCGTGGGCGTCGGGGGGGTGACCGCCGACCGGGTGTCAGCGGCGGTGGGCACGGGCGCGGGGGGGGTGGCTGTCATCTCGGCCTTTGCCGCGGCGGCTGACCCAGTGGCGGCGGCGGCGGAACTGGGGGGGGTGCTCTGCCGAACGTGGGGAGAACATATGGGGTAGAGGGCAACCCCCTGGTTGGCAGGGACAGCGGCAGAGGAGCGGGGCGGGGGTAGGGGGGGAGGGGGGACCGTGTGGCGCGGTGGCAGCCCTCGAACGACAGACGGCACCGTCGACGGAACCCGCGACATGCAGGTCTAGACCAAACTGCGGAAGGCTGCCAAACAGGACAAGATAAGATACATGGAAGAGATGGCTAGGGCCCAATCCACCTGCCTACCGCGGCGCCTAGAGACTACAGTAACCCACCCGTCTGCCGGGCTGCGTCACTGGTGCTGAAAGGACCGCTCTGCCGCGTCGACCGTGTTGACCAGCAGCATCGCAATGGTCATGGGCCCTACCCCCCCGGGCACGGGCGTGATGGCTGACGCCACAGACAGTGCACCTTCCCACTCCACGTCACCCACCAGGCGGTAGCCCCGCTTCTTGGTTGCGTCGTCCACGGCATTGATGCCCACGTCAACCACCACCACGCCCGGCTTGAGCCACTCGGCCTTCACATAGCCTGGCCGGCCGACGGCCGACACCACGATGTCGGCCTCGCGGACCAGGTCGCCTACGTTGACCGTCTTGGAATGACACACCGTAACGGTGGCGTTGCGGTGCATGAGGAGGAGCGCCACGGGAAGACCAACAATGTTGCTCCGCCCGAGAATCACCGCCCGCTTGCCCGCTGGGTCGACCCCGTAGCGATCAAGGAGCTCGATCACCCCCTTGGGTGTGCACGGCACCGCCCGCGGGGGGCTGCGGCCGGCCATGGCGAGCCGACCAAAGTTGAGCGCGTGGAAGCCGTCCACGTCCTTGTCCAGCGCAATCGCGTCGAGAACCACCTCGTCATTCATGCCCGCGGGGAGCGGAAGCTGCACAAGGATGCCGTGCACGTCGGTCCGGTCATTGAGCGTGCGGATGAGGTCAATGAGGGACTCTTGCGAGGAGTCGGCGGGGAGCTCATATCCAAACGACGCAATGCCCGCCGCCTCGCACGCCGCCCGCTTGGACCGCACGTACGTCTGCGAGTCCTTACGCTCGCCCACAATCACCACTGCCAGGCCAGGGGTGCCGCCACAGACATTGTCCGCGTAGCGGCTCTTGAGCGCCGCCACCCGCACGGCCACCTCCTCCCGCACCGTCGCGGCAGTTGCCTTTCCATCAAGGAGGGTAGCAGTAGTCGCGGTCGAGGGGGCGACAGCCGCCGCGGCCGATGCGGCCGCCGCTGATGCCGACGATGGTTGTCCGCCCGCGGCCGACATAGTGACGCCCGGCGCCCAGTAGGTGGCCGCCGCTGCCGCAATACGCCGCTCCTCAGTGACCAGGTAGGTAGTGCTGCACGCACGGCGGATAGGGAGCGCACGGCGAGAAAGTCCCCACCGGCAGAGCGCGTGGGATCGGAGAGTGGCAGCTCGGGCGGCGGCGGGAGGGGGGAAGACGGCAAACGCCGCGGGCGGTGCCGCCATACGACGGGACGGCGAGGGTGAGCAGGCTCGACTCGCGGGGGAAGCAACCAAGCTGCAAGCAAGTGGGGCGGAATGTGAAAAAGCAAGTCGTGCTAGGCGAGAGGTTGACAGACGTGATGACGGGGACGGTGCGAGCGCGAGCGTCGGCGTCGGGAAGGGCGGGATCCGGGCTCGGATCGGCCGCAGTCGACGAGGCCACGTTGTACTCAAATCTGAAAACTTAAAGAACTTTCTCGAAAACTCCTGGAGTTCACTTTGCACGAGTCCGACAGGGAGGCTACTTTTATGACGGTTGGGCTCCTCCGGGTGGGCTACTATTATTACATGGCCGGGCTCCGGGGATCCGGCCGGGTGTGCTGCTTCACGTGGTGTGGTGATGACAAACCGTCCCACCCACACCCGACTATTCCTCCCCGCCCCCCTCCACGACGCTCCCCCTACACCTCCCTCTTCCTTGCCTGCGCGACTGCGTGCGCCGCGCCGGTGGGGCGCCGCATGGCCACCACCCCCGGTGGGTCTCTCTTCCCGCTGTCCGCCGTTGCGGCGGGCGGCGCGGCGGCACGGCCAGCCGCTGGGGCGGCCGGGACCACCCGCGCCCTGGTGGTGACAGGGGTTGCGGCGGCGGAGGCCGCGCCTCCACCGGCGTCGGTGGCGGCGGCGGCAGCGGCGGCAGAAGCAGCGGATGCGGCAGCGGCGGCGACAGCAGGCCAGGTGCCGCCCACATTGGCTGCCTCGGGGGCCGTGACCAATGCTGCGGGGGCGGCATTTTGGCCCGCCCCCCCCCTCCCCTCTGGGGGGCAACCTTGCGCCCATCCTCCCCCCGCTCTCTCCCCCCGCTCCCTTCCCCCCGTCGGCAACACACCCGCTGCGCCGCCGCCGTCTGGCTGCGTCGTTGGCGACGCCGTCTACAATGACCGGGGCCACCGGGTGTGTGGGGTGCGGAACCAGCGGGGCAACCTGTGTGGCCGCATCGGCCGGTGCCCCTTTCACGCGCGGTCCGCCGGGAGCGGGGGCGGCGAAGGAGGCGGCCCGCGCAGGCAACGGGGAAATGGGGGCGGGGTTGCAGCAGCGGCGGTGGCAGTCGCGGGGTCTTTGACGGGCGGCGTCGGTCCACCGTCGTCACCACAGCAGCGGGCGTCGGAGGGAGGCGAGAGGGCCGACGCTGTGGCAGCGGCGGTTGCGGCGGCACCAAACACCCCCGCTGGGGCCACCACCGCCAATGTTGCCGCTGTCGCCGCCTCCGCCGCCGCCGCCGCCGCCGCCGCCGCGGCCACCGCAGCCACCGGCGTTGGTTCCGGGTCGCCACCCCCGCCCCCCCCCTCCTCTCGCACGCGCGGCCCCGCCACGCGCGGGCGGCGCCCCCCCCCCCCACCCCCTTCGAACCACCGCGAAGCGGCGCTCGCCGCGGCCTATGCGCGGCGGCTGTCGGCGCTGCCCGCGCGGCCGTCGCCGCCCCCCCGTTCGCGGTACAAGGCGGCGTGGACGCGCGCGGAGCACGGGCGGTTTCTCGCGGCGCTCGCCACGCACGGTAAGGGCCGGTGGATTGCGGTGGCCGCGGCGGTTGGCACCCGCACGGCGGTGCAGTGTCAGAGCCACGCGCAAAAGTACTATGCGCGCGTGGCGGTGCCGGTGGAGCGGCGGCGGCGCGGCTCCATCTATGACGAGGATGCGGGAGACGGCCGCGGGGCGCCCGGCCTTGGGGCGAGGGGGACGGGGGGGGAGGGCGCGGGGGGGAGGGCGCTGCCGGCCCCGCCGGTAGGCGCGCTGGCACTGCTAGGGGGGCCGGATGGGGACGCACCTGCCGTGTCCGCCACGTCGTTGCCCACCGCCGCTGTGGGGGCTGCGTCCTCGGCTCCCCCGGCCACCCCCATCGTCTCCCCTCCATCCAGCATGCCACCGCCGACGTCTGTGCCCCATGTCGCAGCCGCCCCGCTCCATAGCGGCGGCATGCTCGTGCCGCCGCCCAGCGCCATGCTCCCGTTTGGCCTTGGCCCACCTCCCCCCCTCCCCCCCTGGTTGGTCGCTCCCCCTTCTGCCCCTCCTCTCCATGAGGGTGCCCTCCCTCCCCCTCCCCCGTCTGCGGCGCCCTCCCCTTCCAATCCCACTGCCGCCGCTGCTGTCGCTGCTGCCGCTGCGGCCGCCGCCGCGATGCACACCCTCCTTCCCCCGTCTGGCACGGGGTTGTCGCTGCACCCGCCCCCGCCGCCACCCCCCCGTCACCGCGTGACGGTGCACGCGAATGGGGAGGCGGGCAGCGGGGTGGCACTGCTGGTGCCTCCATCGGGGGGGATGGCCTCCTTCTTCGCCGCCGCCGCCGCCGCGCTAGCGGAGGCGGGTGGAGGGGGTGGGGGCGGCGGGGACACCATCTTGCGCCGTGCATTTACACGCAGCGGAGGGGAGCTTAGCGCCGTGGAGGAGATGTGCGCCGACGATGAGCTGTGGGTGTCAGATGGAACGGGCTTTGTGCTGCCCCCCTGAGAGGAGAGGTGCGGGACCGTAGGTCGGAATGGGCGGTGCCGCTGCCGTGTTACGCCATTGTTGCACTAGGCGCCTGTCCAGTCGCGGACTGGCTGGAGCGCCTCGCCGTTGCCTCGTTACCCACTCTTAGCCGTCACAGCCAGCCATGCCTGTGCGTGTGCTGGCCTGCACCCGCTTTTTGAAGGGGGCAAGTCTATTCGTGGACGATGGGCACCCTACGTGGATTCCCCTGCAGCAGCAGCTCGTCGAGCGGACCACGTGGCGGCGATGATGATGCGAGGCCTGGGGCTGGAGATGCAGACGACGCGCATTGCCTGCGTGGGTCTGCGCCACACTGGTGAGTAGGTATTTTCGCTGCTCCTGCTGAGCGGCGGCCTGTCGGCGCCCGCGGAGGACATGGAGCTGCTCGTGCGCGCAGCTGATGGATCTGTTGGTGGGGCTCGGTGAGAGCCTTGCGGAGCCGCGACGCCGGGTAAAAGTAGTATTGTCTCGTCGCCCTCCCCTCTTCCCCATCACCATGTCATTGCACATACTTGCCGGTGGTGCTGGCAAGGCCAGCAGCGGCAGGGCATTTTATCCCTAGGAGTCGATCATTGTGGGCGCCCGCCTCGCCTCGGTCGTGGGGGGCAGAGTCGTGGAGGTGGCTCTGTGGTGCTGAACGGAGGGGGGGTACTCGGCTTGCCTTGCTCTTCCGTGACTGCGTGGTGCGGCTCCGCCCAGCGCGGCAACGGCGCCTGTTGGGCCGGCGGATGGTGGCAGTGGTGGAGCGGCGGCGGCGGGCGCGGCGCGCCCCCGCGCCGCCGCGCCGCACACACGTTCCGCTGCTGCTGCTGGCGTCGAGCGCGACCGCCGCCGCCGCCGTTCCCGCCGCCCCCGCCGCACCCATCGTCGTGGCCGCCGTGGCCCGTCGTGGCAGCCGCTGCCGCCGCTGCCGCCGTCTCGGCCGCCGCGGCCGCCCCTGCCGCGGCCACCCGCCGCGGGGTCGACTCCGTCTTCCGGGCGGCGCGGTCCCGCCGGTTGGCCACGACGAGGCCGTACGCTGCCTCCATCAGCGCCACCACGCGCGGCGGCTGCGGGGGATTGCTGTCACCGTCCCTGCGACGGCCACCGCGGCGGCCACCGCCGCCGCCGCCAACGCTGCCGTCGGCCGGGGCACCCCAGCGGGCGACGACTGGGAGGGTGGGCCCCTTGGGCGCCAGGCCGTCAGCAATCACCTCTTGGACCCGCTCGTGCGCGTAGTTGCAGTGCCACGTCAGGCTGCTGCGCTGGCCAAACAGCTTGGGACACCGGTAGCAGCAAAAGGCCTTGATGCCCAGGTGGACGGTTCGCTCGTGCTCGCAGCGAAATGTGGCGCGGTTGAGTGCCTGGTGGCAGCCGTGGAAGGTGCACTTGTGTTCTCGAGGGTTGATGTGGTTGAACGACTGAATGAGTGCGGGGGGGGTAGGGGGGCGGTACAAGCCAGAGGGAAGCATCCAATCGCGGACGGGGGAGGGGGTATGGCACAGTGCCGCACGAGGCGCCATGGTAGCTCCCGGCCCACCCGACACCCAAGCAACAGACGCAACAAAACAAGACACGACAGGTCCAGGGAGAAAGAAACGAAGTCGTCAGTCGTTCCCTGCCAGGAGCTTTCACGACAAGGAGATGAAAACGGTCCTTGGACGGGCAAAGCAAAAAAAGGGGACGGACACAGAAAAGGCGAAGTCAAACGGAAGCGATTGACGATCTTTTAGCCGACAACCTGTCCCCCGCACTCCCCCGGTGACCAAACGTGCCTCGTACCGGTTGAGGTCCGACTGCCGCCGAAACGACGCCGTGCACAGGTCACATCCGACGCGGCGGCCACGCCTGAGCGTCCCCGCCACGCGCCCGCTGTCGGCGCGCAGCGCGGAGGGGCCCGCCGCCGCCGTTTCCGCCACAGCCACCGTCGCGGCCCCACCACGGGGCAACGGCCACCCGCTCGCCACGGGGAGGGCCGGCCAGCCACTCACCGCGGGGTGTGTCCGCCAGCCACCCGCCGCGGCGGGGTGTGTCGGCCAACCGCCGCCGCCAACCCCACCACCACCACCACCGCCGCCGCCGACCCCACCACGGCCCGTATACGCCGCTGCGGCCGCTGCCGCCGCCGCCACCGCCGACCGCGGAGGCGGCGGCGGCGGTGGCTGCTGCTGCAGCGGCGGCATGGGCGGCCACGTCCAGGCGGCACCCCCCTCCACTCCAGTTGTGCCCACCGAGCGCCCGGCCCCGGCGCTGGCGGCAGGCAATGGCAGCCACCCATACGCCGGCGGCCGTGGCAGCGGCGGCGCGCCCCCGGGGGGCAGCCGCCAGCAGGTCGCGGGCGGGATGGCGGCGGCGGCGGCGGCCGCCAAGGCCGCAGAGAGGGACCGCCCGGCCAACGACGGCGCGGGGGCCGCCGGCCCCCGCAGCCGCGGCAGCCGCGGCCGCGTCGGCGGCGGCCCATACAGCACCATCGGCGACGCGAGCGGCGGCTGCAGCCGCCGCACCCACGCCCCTGGCGCGTCGGCGCCGGGCAGGCGGCCTGCCGGCCGCGCACCGTTGGGCGCCCGTTCCCAGCCGCCCGCGCCGGGGTGGAAGCTCAGCTCTGCAGGCAGCAACAACTCATCCTCTGGGAGCGGCCACATGGCGGTGCCGCCGTCCCCACCGCCGCCCCCGACGCCACGGTCGCCACCGACGCCACCGACACCGTGGCCACCGCCGCTAGCGTGACCGCCATCGTCGCTGTGGCGGTGGCCGCCGCCAATGGGGTGACGGGGTGACCAGGCGTCGTTGGGTGCCGCCAAAGGGGGCCCCTGTGAGATTTGAGACAGGGCTGTTCAAGGGTATCTGGCCAAGGGTACTAAAGCATGTATCAAATCAAGGGTATACACGATACACATGGCGGAATTCCGTTCAGAGGGCATATGCATACACTCTTTGGTGGGAAGTGGGTATCCAAGAGTATCTGTGATACACTTCCCAAGATTCCCAAGGGTATTAAGAAAGTACACAATAAGATACCAATGTGCCCACTGACCGCATTAACTTGCGTAGTTACCCCAACATTGTACTGTTACGACCCAGAGGAGTACAAAGAACGCCGTTATTTCTTATGTTGCAAGGCTCCTGATCGGCTGTAGGCATCAGATTGCGCACTGCTCATCGGAAACGGCTGGCTCGATGCGCTCCACTGTAGTTTTTTCACGATACTCCAGTCTTCTTTGCTAAAGTTAGTCGTCCTTAAGGGTATCGATACACTCGGATGGTCCGTGCTTAGTCATCCGTACGCGTAATCTGGAGCAAGGTATATACCCTTGGGCAATGCGCTCGCGTTTCCCTCCCCGCTTCATACACTTGGCTCATCCACGGTCCACTGTCAGCTTCATACACTCCGTGACGTGAGACCCTCCGATACGATACACACTGCGAAATATGATAGCCTTGAACAGCCCTGATTTGAGACGACACCCGACGCATTCACCGCTGATCCGTGACTTATCTCTGGAGCAACGGATCACGAGCGACGTGATCCGTTCTGCATGGATCTGGAGAGACGACGACTGAGACGAGGCGTGGATCTGAGGGACAGTGCGTATCAGGGGTTGTCCAGCGTACCAGATTTGGTCCAGCGTATCGTATTGGGAGTCGTGGCTGGGGCACGAGTATCTACTGTCAGCCAGCCTACTCTCGCCAAGCGTAGTGGCGCCCGTGACCGGAGTCATGAGTAATCACAAGCGTACTAGCCAGTAGTATAAATATATCGGCAACAGTATGAGTATCTACTGCCAGAGAAGCCAGGGCATGAAAAACAGGTCAAATTACGAAAATGTACGCCACTTTACTTTTCCGTGTGACTCGATCCCCTTCTCTGATGGCTCTTCTGCATGCTTGACAAGCGGAGGGAGCACGGGATCCTGCGCTGGGCCTGTCTGTTGTCACGACTCCTGGGGACATTCTGTGGCAAAAACCACTTGCACACACAGCACCCAAGTTGGCGTGGTGTACAAGGGCCGCCTCACGTGTCGGGGGAACCGGAAGAAGTGCTAGTCGCACACGCGCTATCCCTGTTGTGGGGCAACCCCCCCGCTGCGAAACAAGATGATGGTGTGTGGGCCAACAGTGTCTTGGTCGGGACGGGGAAACGAGGCCAAGCCCCGCTCTTCCTCCCCTCCTCCCTCCAGGGTCCTCTCAGAATCTCGCCACTCAGAATCTCCCACCCCTGCACCTGCCCACCGGGCCACACGAAAGTTCCAGACGATAAAATGCAGAATACCCTCAAATCCACGTTAGATTTACTATCAAGTAACGTATCCCTGAGTTAGAGACATCCGAGCTCAAATGCAAAGGGAGAAACGGGTTAGACCAGCTGTCTCCCGCCCCCGTGTGGCGCGCCCTGCCCCATACGTGTGGGAGATTGGGCCGGAATTCGGTACCAATACTTTGGAGATTCGGGTCAAGTGGACCTGACCGGAGGTCGAAATTCACCCGACCCACGATGGTGAAACTTCTGACTTCTGGACGGAAGTTCGACTAGGACTTCCGACATACTAGAGCAGGGTAATGCTGCTGGTATTTGTTTCTTGGGATTTTTGCACGGGAGCCAGACGGATTTCTACGCTTTGAGTGCTTTGGATGTGGAGTGATATGATTGGTTTGTTTGAGGGTTCATTTTCTGAGTGTTTTGAGGGGTTGCGTGAGCGTGTGAGGAGGGTTGATAAGGAGGGACAGCAAGGCGGGGAGGGCCCACCTTGGCTGGCCAAGCAAGTAAACACCGTCTGGCTCCGACACATCTTGTTCGTGCCTTGGTGAACTGACCCGTTCACCACACGCAAGTTCCGTGTTCGGCTGTGTGGAGGTGCTTGCTTCCGGTGTCCCAAGTTGGGATATCGGCAATACTCCTCTTCCTTCCCTGACTCGGGGTTGGTGGTTGGGAGTACTGCTACAGTTGGTGGATCAGCGGGGGAGAGGATATCGACTTTGGTACCTCCCTTGACCGGAGACGGGACCAAGTTGGCCCCTCTCCCCCTTCGGCACCGAGGCTTCCGGTGACACGATCGACTCGCCTACGTTCCGAGCGTTCGCTGGGTGACGAGGTTGGCCACCGTGAGTCTTGGTGGGAGACCCGGAGTTTCGGGAAACCTCACCGCCTTCCTTGAGGTAGGTGGAGGGGTGGAACGTGCTCTAGGAACTCCCTAGCTGACGATCCCCGACTCTGGACACCGTTTGGTCGTTTTGGTTGACTCCACGTGACTCTTGTGGAGATGGCTGGTGAGGGAGACCCCCCCATTGCGCCGAGTGTACCTGGGGAGGGGGAGCGTAGTCCTCCCCCGACGGGCGGAGTACCACCCAGGCCGGGCAGTGCGGATTTGGTGGGTCCAGAGGTTGGACCCCGACGGCGGTCGGCCAGGTTCCTTCCCAGGCCGTCCCCGGAAGAGACGGGCGGAGTTCGCCCTTCTCCGGTGGGAGCGCCGAGCCAGCGTCAGGCTCCGACAACCTCTTCGGGGAGTGACGACACTCACTTCGGCATGGGACCGCCGACCGGCAGAGGTGACGGGACGGGGAGTTCCGTACCCCGGGTTGGTGGGTCCGCGCCACGACTGGTGACGGAAGGACCGGGTGGGAGCTCGAGTCAAGCTCCACCTGGGTCATCCGGTATCGTGGATGACTCGGTGATGACTGACATCGCACAAGTCGTGCGAGAGGAGGTGGGGAAGGCGTTGAAGGGGAACACCCCTCCGCCTGAGCAGGCCTCGAGGCGCCAGAAGCGACGGGAGATTCGACGTACTCTCCGTCGTGAGGTGGACTCAGAGTCTGAGTCCTCTGCAAGTGGCAAGTCGGGTGAAGAGGATCTTACCCGACGTGGTCGTGTGACTCACACGGACCGTCTTGGGACTAGAGTCGTCCCAGGAAAGATAGTGGTGAATAATCCATTGTTCAAGGATGTCTTCGACTGTGAGACATATGGGTTGGTCAACAAGTCGTTGACCTACTCGAATAGTCAGGCCCGTACCCTGGGCCGGCGCAAGGAACACGTTGCGCAATCCTTCGGGGTCCGTTCAGAATGGGACGGGACACCACCCCTGAAGGTCTTCCAGTTTTTGCGGAAGTTCGCAAAAGCCTGCGATGACAATGATGTCTCTGAAGCTGAAGCGTTTTTCATGCTTCAGGACTTCACCAAGGAGCCACTCCGCTCCGAGGTGATGAACGTCATGCCAAGTCGCCATGGTGGGAACCCGGGTGAGGTGACCTCCTACCTGGAGTTGGTTAATTAGATCCTTCGTCTTCACGCAGACGAGGCTTCCTTGGCTGTGCAGGTTGAAGAATTCAACCGCGCCACCCAGAGTAAGGGTGAAGAGGAACGGGAGTTCGCTGAACGACTCCGTCAGAGGAGCGTCCTCTGTGGATTCCTATATCCCCAAGGAGTCATTAAGGGACGCTTTGCGGAGGGTGTCCACCGAGCAGCTCGAGCGACTGTGCGAGAGCGTAGTACTCCGACCATGACTCTGGCGGAGTTGGCACGCATCGCCCAGACTAAGGATGATGAGTACCGCTGGCTCGTGTCTGAGCAGCGGAAGGAACGAGAGAAAGAAGTTAAGGGAGTGGAAGCAAGTCGCTTCCGCAGAACTGCAAGGGTGCCTTCCTACACGCGGACGTACCCTGCAGTACCTTCGTCCTCAACTCGAGAGACGGAAGGTATGGTGGCCGCTATCCCTGATAAGTCACAGGGAGAAGCGGGGCCATCGGCGTCAATGAGTGATCGGCCGTGTTGGCAGTGTTCCAAGTCGGGACACTGGGCAGCCCAATGCCCCACTCTGGACGTTCGACTGAGAGCCCTGTTGGCTCGTATTGGGAAGCTCGGTACTCCGAGGACTGATTCGGATACCCGGCCGCACACCACACGTGTGACGGCCATGACTCAACCTAAGTCAGAGGATGAGTCCACGCTTGAGAAGGGGGAAACCTCTTCCCCCAGCTCAAGTGGCAAGGATACTCCATCATCCGAGTCGGATGAGGGAAACGCCTAGCCGCTGGGACTAAGACTGACCCAAAGGCTCCAGCGGTAATGAAGCGGGTTGCTTCACACTCACCGATCCATGGGAGAGTGAAGGTCCTGACTCGACCTCGAGGGGTGAGGCCTAGAGACAAGGTCCCTCCTCAGAAGCACGACCCGAGTCGGATTGTGTCAGTGCTGGTAGGGAGTAACTACCAGGTCGCAGCTCGACTCTGGCTGCAGGATGGATATGAGTTTACCTCTCGTGTCATAGTCGACACAGGCTCTGCTGCCTCTCTCATTAGGCAAGACTTATTGCCAGAGGGGACGGATGTGAGTTCCGCCGGCTCACCCGAGTGGCGTATGTTTGATGTCAATGGGGGACTCCTCCCCATTGTTGGGTCTATTGCATTGACTGTTTGCATTGGGTTCTACCAGACGCAGGTGAACTTTGGAGTAGTCTCCAATATGTCAGTTACCGTACTCCTGGGAACTGACTATCTGGACCTCCATGTCCCGGCCATCTGTGGACCGGAAGGGATAATCCGAATGCGTAATGGAGAGACTGTCCCCATATTGCGTAAAGGGAGGACTGTTTCCCCTACGACTCATCAACCTAGGGAAAACTCTCCCAAGGGTGGAGGCTCTACGACCCATGTACGAGTATGTAAGGGTACGGTAGTCCCGCCCCGATCAAGGACCTTTGTGCGAGTACGCACACGGTTTCGAGGGAATGGACTCGTTTCCCCCGTGGACCGAGTCTATCATACTCACCAAGTGCAAGTTGCCTGGGGCCCCATGACTTGTGGGGATGACCAAACTTGGTGGGTGAAGGTCCTCAACACGTCGGAGGAACCTCGACGACTCCCCGGAGGCATGAAGATTGCGTCGATCTCTACCTTTGAGGGGAATGTCGTTGCTGTGACTCAACAGCAATGGAAGGATATTGGAACGGCAGGCTCTGCCAACCAATCGAGTTCATCGACGGCTAAGTCGCCGACGGTACATCGGGAGAACATCCCGGAGTGTTTACATGGACGACTGGATGAGTTAATCCAGAAGCATAACAAGTTGTGGTATGGTGACCTTGGGCTCATCAAGGCCACCGAACACAGAATCGTGTTGAAGCCAGGGGCTAGGCCAGTTCGCCTGAGTCCCTACCGTATGGGACCAGACTCACGGGAACTCACCCGAGAGCAGGTCCAACGGATGCAAGACAAGGGTGTCATTGAGCCTTGCTCAAGTGAGTGGGCCAGTCCCATAGTCTTGGTGCCCAAGTCAGACGGCACGATGCGGTTCTGCATTGATTATCGTAAGCTAAACGAGCGCACGGTAAGGGATAGTTACCCCTTACCCCGTATGGACGATTGCCTCGACTCACTCGGTGAGGCACAGTACTTTTCCACGTTGGACTGCAACGCGGGGTACTGGCAGATACCCATCCGCAAGGAGGACAGACACTTGACCACTTTCACGTGTCACTGTGGAGTTTATCAGTGTACACGGCTCCCTTTCGGGCTTTGCAATGCACCTGCGACTTTCCAGCGCGCTATTGACTTGATACTTGCCGGAGTCAAGTGGCAGATCGCCCTGGTGTATCTGGACGATATCATTGTGTTCTCCGGGACTGCCGAAGAACACCTGTCCCACTTGGACAGAGTGTTTACCCTGTTGGGTGAAGCAGGAGTAACACTCAAACCTACGAAGTGTCACCTCTTTAGTAATGAGGTGGAGTACATCGGCCATATAGTCCGGCCAGGTCGCATTCTGGTCAATGAGAAGAACTTCATGGCCATCCGTCGGGCGAAGTTCCCCCAGACGCAAACACAACTCAGGAGCTTCCTGGGTATGTGTAACGTATACAGACGCTTTGTGGCGAACTATGCCAAAGTGTCTGCACCGTTGAACCACTTGGTAAGTTCCAAGATGCCCAAGCGCTTGGATGCTCCCAAACCCCCGGAGCAAGAAGCGTTTGATAGGTTGCGAGAACTCCTCTGCAACCCACCGGTGTTAGCGATCCCCAGACCGGGGGCTCACTACATCGTTGATGTGGACGCAAGTTACGACCAACTTGGTTGTTGCTTACTCCAACAACAGCCTTCGGGGGAGTATTTACCCGTTGGCTACTTTAACAAAGGACTCTCACCGGCCCAGAAGAACTATTCTGTGACGGAGGTAGAGGGCCTTGGCGTAGTATGGGCAGTCGCCATGCTACGGCCATACATCGAAGGAAGGAAGTTCCTCATTCGATGTGACCACAAGGCTCTGAAGTGAATACTCACCACTACAGCCTGTACGAATAACCGACTCAATCGATGGCGACTCTGCCTCGCTGAGTTCGATTATGACGTTGAATATCGGCCAGGCCCGAAGCATGCGGTTGCGGACGCGTTGTCTCGCATACCGACGGATTGGAAAGACTCTTCCCCCATCCCTGAGGAACTCCCTCATGTGGCAGTGACCACTCGCTCCGGAACTGTCCTCGACCCGAGGATGCCTGGCATGGCCAAGCTATTACCCGTGTCTCTGGATGAGTTTGTCCAGGCACAGGAGAGCGACAAACTTTGTCGACGACTCAGAAAGGAGCTCGACCAGGCTCAACCGACTCGGTTCTTCCTGAATGACAACGGCATACTCTGCGGTAAGGGATATACCCAGGGGGACAAGCAAGTCGTCGTCCCTAAGGAGTTACGCAAGAGTATCCTCCAACGGGAGCACTCCTCACCGTTGGGTGGACACCCAGGGTCTACGAGGATGTATCAGACCCTACGCAAGAAGTACTATTTGCCATCACTCGTGGCTGATGTGTACGGGTATGTAGCCGCATGCGCGACTTGGGCAAAGAATAGACTCATGGAGTCCCGGTAGACTTCCTCCATGAGACTCTTTCCTGCAACAGAGCCGTTTGCAGCGATAGCAGTGGACTTACTCGGTCCACTACCACGAACACCAGAGGGATATGAGTACCTTCTGGTGATGTGTCATCGCTTTACTAAGCTCACAAGGGTATCCCCACTCAAGGATATCACAGCCGTGGACGTTCTGAGTGAGTTACTCGACGTCTGGGTTGCCAGTTATGGCATCCCCGACTCTATCCTTTCGGATAACGGACCACAGTTTGCGTCCGTCCTGTATCAGGGAGTCATGAAGATGTTGGGGGTGCAGACGAATTTCGCAACCCCTTACCACCCCCAGACTAATGGGCAGGTGGAACGATTCAACAGGACTCTAGTGCGCCAGTTGCGTTACTATGTCCATGACCATGTAGTCACATGGGCTCGTTATGCGTCACTACTCGTGACAGCATACAACTCCCAGGTACACAGTAGTACGGGAGAGGCACCGCTTGCCTTCGTCTGCCCCCGACGACTTCCGTCAGTAGCTGTGGAGCGTCTCACCCAGACAGAGGGTGAGACTTCGACTCAAACACCGAGTCAGGCGAAAGCCTCCCTACTCCAGAGACTGGAGGAGATGATACCCCTTGTCCGGGCTACTATGGAGAAGGCCCAAGCTTGTTACAAGAGGTACTTCGATGTCCGAGTCAGACATCGTCGCGATCCGCTCCGAGTTGGAGATTGGATTAATGTCAACTCCCACGACAATAAGGGAGGGAAATTGGTCTTCAAAACTCTGGGACCATATCACATCCTTAAGACGGATGGACGGCGGTTAACCATCGAGAGTGATGATGGTATCTGGACGATAAATGGGAATCACGCGACTCGCGCACCCGAACCCCCAGAGGGAGATCCCGCTTGGGAATGGGCCTTGCAAGCATGGAAAGTCCCATCCTTGCCGACCTCCTCCAATAAACCGTTGGAGGCGGTGTTCGACAAGTTTGTCGCAAACGGATACGATGAGTCGGGGCGACTCATGCTCCGAGTCAGGTGGTTCGGGTATGGACCAACTTCCGACACATGGGAGTTTGTAGAGGACCTACCAGTAGAGAAGGTCCGTAGATACTGCCAGGCTGCGGGCATATCTATACGCCGACGTAGCACTCGTACGTCGGGGGATGAAGTCCCTGCTCCAAGTCAGAGCAGAGCGGCAAGCCAACCATGAGTACAAACGCATACCATGGTTCTTCAAAGATTCTCTACTAACAAAGCCGACTATGGCACAATACAAAACGAGAAGAACACACACCACTCTTCTCGCCAAGAAAAGAACAAGTCGTTCGACCGCTGACTCTAGCGTTCCATATGCCCACCCCCACCACTATAGGGACCGCCCGACCACGAACCCCCAGGGTCGTAGGCCGGTAGCGGAGGGGCGTAACCCACTCGGGAAGGCCCCGGAGCGGAAGCACTGGGAGGGGCCCGCCGACTCGCGGACCCATCCCCGTCGTAAGAAAGATGTCCGGAGGTACTCCCTCCGTGACGCGGAAGCTGCTGCTGAGTCGACAGCAGCCGTTGGACAAACTCGTGTCCAACCGCGAGGCGAGTGACCTCAGCTGCCAATGACTGTCGCGCCGTGGCTGAGTCGCCCGACGCGAGGAAGTGACTGACACGCCGGGTGACCCAAGCCAACGTGTCAAGGGAGGCCACGAGTGAGGCCTCCACCGTGGCGTCATACATGATGGCTCCCAAGTTGGGAAGCATCTCGCCGACGCCACGCGCAATCGGCATCGGGACCGGAGTTCGGACCCGTAGCGAACCCAACGCCACGTCGGGGAAGGGTTCGAGGAACTGGAAGGGTGGAGCCTGAGTCGGCTCCACACCCCCCGAGGTCGGAGTCGCGACCCGCGGGGAAGACGTCGGCACAGCTCGCCCGCGGCTTCGAGGGGCTCCTCGATGAGCACCACGACGAGTCGTCACCGATGACGTCGCCCACCCAGAGCCAGGGGGCGACGTAGAGGGAGTAACCCCCTCCGCGTAGGGAAGGGAAGGATCCCCCAACCCCTCACGCAGGAGCAGCTGCCCCTGCACCAGAGTATGGGTGACATGGGCAAACTCCCGGGGTGGCCCACTCTCCAACCCCGGATTTGAACGCTAGTTGCGGCGGAGGAAGGGGTCCAGCTGCGCCCAATCGAGTCGATTGTGCAGGGTGACCATACCCTTGAGGAGGAACGGAGCCAGGTCCCCCGCGCCCAAGGCTAACCGGTGGAAGCCAAGGGTTTCCATACCCTCCACCAGAGCCGGTGGGAGGTGCCACAGGTAACCCCGATGGACTACATCGGAGTACCAGCCCCGAGCCACCACGACCACCCAGTGCGTGGCGAGGTAGGCGAAGACCCGGTTGCCCTCCGAGCTGGAGCGTAGCACGGAGCCAAAGTAGGCAACGAGGAGGGGGATCCGAGCCGGAAACCCACAAGGTACCTCCACTGACTCCCACCACCCTGGGAGAAGAGGGTACTGGTGCTCACGCTCCTCCAGAGGTACGTGGGTGAACTCCACCCGCGACCCGTGGATGAGGAAGCCCGAGGAGCCCCGGAGTCGGAACTCCTCTCGCATCACACCGTGTTGGGCGTGGGCGTCCTCTCCGCCCAGGTAGGGACGAGGAAGGGCACACCACTCGGTAGACACCACCGCGTGGGTGTCGTCGATCTCCACGTCGCCCGACCCCATGGCGAGGGAGGTTGACAACGCCTGGACTTCAGGCGCGTCCGCCAGGCAGAGTAGCGCTGGTAGGTCGCAGACCACCCCATCAGGTAGAGTCACCTGGTTGGGGTACCGACGAGTCCGGCGGTACCATACGTCGGTCCGCCGTGGCTCGGGGATGATCAAGTAGACATCCTTGAGCTTGCAGTCGGGAAGCTCCCCGACTGACTTGGGAGGCGCCCAGGCTCGGGGCCCCATAGGAGGACGGGGCCGCGGCGGGAGTAGCAGCCGCGACTCAGGAAGGCGGGGGATGGGAGTCACATCCCCTTCCGCCACCGGGTTGGAAGACCCATCCCCCGGTGGGACCACAACCGAGGGGGCAGTAGGAGGTGATGGAGCGGGGACGGCTGAGGCGGCCGCCTCCGACCCTCGCCCGGGACGAGTCGTCTCCATGGCCGACCCCCGGCTGAGAGACTCCTCAGTCCCGAGGGCCTCCTCTCCCGCCCGTCGCTTGTCCGACAGAGACGTCGGAGACGGGGACAAAGGCCGACTCGGCTCACCCGCCATCTTGAATAACCTTGACCAACTCGGTGAGGTTGAGCACGGGGGGGGGATACGACCCGCTCCCCCTCCTTGACCGCCACCAGGTTAACTCAACCTGGGCCTTGAACAACAGGGGGGGGACACGACCCACACCCCCCAACGACAACAAAGAAGCCCGACACAAGGGGCAGCGCGGGGAAAACACAACCCCGCCGACGAAGAGCCACAAGGGGGGGACACAACCCACGCCCCCCCGACAACGAAGACGCCCGACACAGGGGCAGGGAGGGGGAAGACACCACCCCAAGCGGCGACACAAACCGCACGGCGGGAAGAGACAGACCCGCCGACGCGAGGGAGCAGCGGCGGGAAGACACACACCCGCCCGCACACACGAAGGGGAGAGAAGACCCCGCACCGGCGGCCGAGTACCACCGCCGGCGACCGAGTGCAACACCCCCAACTCGGGGTGCGCACACCCCTCAACCCTGACTAGAAGGGGGGGGGAAAGGAGTGAGGAACACCCCGCAGAGAGCCAGCTGGGGGTGGATCGAGCTCTAAGGGGGGGACACAACCCGACCCCCCGAGAGCAACCGTACCCCAACTGAAGGGGCAGGTGCAGGTCGACGTTCCGAGTGAGAACGTCAACGCCCTACTCCTCCAGTTGAGGGGCAGGGGGTGTGGCGGAGGAACGCCGACACCCAGGTTAGGGGGCCCACCCACACGGGAGTCCACCCGTGGAGCACCCTGACCACGTGGGGGACGACTTTCCCCCACACCTGTTTCGCGTGGAGGGGGCTCCTCTACCCAGGTTAGGGCAGAGAGCGCACCCCACGGAGAGGGACTGCCTCTCCCGGAGGGCCCCGCCGGACGCGAGTGCAACCCCGGCGTAACCCTGGTGCACGCTAGACGCCAGCGATGCACCGTACTTTGCATCCCGACTCGGGAATTGCGTCTTCCTTTCCCGGTCACTGCGACTCGCAGCTGATTGGACGTCCACCGGGACGGCTGGACTTTTGAGAAGGGGGAAATGTGGGAGATTGGGCCGGAATTCGGTACCAATACTTTGGAGATTCGGGTCAAGTGGACCTGACCGGAAGTCGAAATTCACCCGACCCACGATGGTGAAACTTCTGACTTCTGGACGGAAATTCGACTAGGACTTCCGACAAACTAGAGCAGGGTAATGCTGCTGGTATTTGTTTCTTGGGATTTTTGCACGGGAGCCAGACGGATTTCTACGCTTTGAGTGCTTTGCATGTGGAGTGATATGATTGGTTTGTTTGAGGGTTCATTTTCTGAGTGTTTTGAGGGGTTGCGTGAGCGTGTGAGGAGGGTTGATAAGGAGGGACAGCAAGGCGGGGAGGGCCCACCTTGGCTGGCCAAGCAAGTAAACACCGTCTGGCTCCGACACATCTTGTTCGTGCCTTGGTGAGCTGACCCGTTCACCACACGCAAGTTCCGTGCTCGGCTGTGTGGAGGTGCTTGCTTCCGGTGTCCCAAGTTGGGATATCGGCAATACTCCTCTTCCTTCCCTGACTCGGGGTTGGTGGTTGGGAGTACTGCTACAATACGCATGGCCAGTTCTGCCATTTTTCCCTCTCCTCAGTGCCGACTGACCCGGTCGGCCCTGCGAGAGGGTATCAGAACGCGAGCTGCGGTCGCTGGGGACGCGACTCGCTGTCCCCCCGCACGTCACGTTAACGTGGAGGCGGTCACGTCGACCGCCCCTCTCCCCAATCTCGCCGACTGGGCAGCTTGTTCCCACCCTAGCGCACCTTACAACCACCTTCCCCCAACTTCCGCACCAACACATCCCCTTCACCTTACCCTGGGCCGCCGCACCCTCGGGAGGCTCCCTATTCACCCCCAGGCCCGATCCCCCTCAAGTCGAGTCGGGACTCGGACGGCTGTGACGGATTTGACTCTCCCTGACTTGGGGAGGGCCATGGCGACTCCGGGGTTGGAGTCTGATTCCCTTGACAAGCGTATGGAGGATACGCCCCGCGTTGCAGCACCCGCCGGGACTTCTCGCGGGAGCTTCGCGGATACCCCTGGGGGTGAGATCCCTGCGCCATCCGACTCCGGGTCGGCGGCGGGCTCCCCCCGTAGGCCGGCCCCGCAGCTCCACGGGAGAAACTGGGAACGTGGATTCACCCGCCCTGGCCCCTGTACGAGGACTGTCTGATGGTGACCCGCTGCGCCCGAGTTTGGCCAGCGATGGATCGCATCTGGGGGCGCCTACGGGAGAGGCTTTCCCGTAGGGTCAGTTTTCCGTGTGACTTCAAGACGGACCAGTTCGCCTTCCTCGACGAGGGGGAGGTCGAGGAGGTGCAGCTGTTCAAAAACATGTTAAACCGCGGGCGTACCACCAAGGGCGTCGGCGACATGCCGACCTTCAACTGAGACGCTGTGGCAGCTCGCCTCCCGTATCTCCACACGTCGGACCCGCACCTACATCATTTTGATGCGCGGATGGAGAAGGACATCCGGCGAGGTCCCTACTTGGTGACCTCAGCTCCACTCGAGTCTGCGTAGCAGGCGCCGGCGATTAAGGAGCATCTCTACCCCAAGAACCCTGAGTGGTGGCCTCAAGTTGAGCTCCCCTATGGGTTTCCGGCATTGCTGCGGCGGCTGGTTGATCACTTTGGCCCCTTCATGTTGACGGCTAGCCCGGACCACTTACATTCGCCATGTTGGCAACAATGTGGCTCCTCGAGGTCATGCCGACCTGAGTGGCCTGCGTGTAGCGGCGCGGGATGTTCTGGCATCTACCGCCACGCCTAGCCCAAGGTTTGGAGCAGCTCACCCTTCGGCTAGTTGCTGAAGCCTGCTCGTCGGGCCAGCTCACTCTTCTCGAGGAGATGTTTAAGATCCACAAGCTCATCGAGTGGGAGAGCATCGAGCTTCAGTTGCGCCGATCTTCCCGTGGACCCAAGGACGATGGCTCACTTCGCCAGCTCGTCTGTCTGGGGCTTAAGCTTTACAACGGCCGCGCGTGCACTCAAGGAGGGGTTGGGCATCGGGCACTACCCGTATGCCCCGGGGGTGGAGCGCCACTCTGCGCTACCCCCGGACAAGAAGACGACGATGGGCATCGCACGAAGTGTACATGGCGCAAGGTGCTTCAGGGGCCCCAATTCGGGGTCGCGACTGCCCTCGGGATCCGCCTATTCGGCGTCCCCCTCCTCTTCCTCCTGTTCCGTTCCGGCCGCATGGGGACATCCCGATCGGCGTTGCAGTCGAGTCGTCCACGCCTGTGTCCCCAAACTTGAGTGCCACGCTACTTCCGGTTTAACCCAAGTTGGTGTTGCCGTCGGCGCCTCTAACGTCGGAGAAGGTGATCACCACGTTAGTGCGCACCATTTCGTGGTTGGCCGCGTCGGCCACCACCCTTCAAGCGTCAGCGACTCCTCCATTCGAGAAGCGCGCTCGGGCTGTCTTTGCGACCGCGAGCTGCGCGTTGGTAGCGGAGTTTATGACGACCGAGTTGGCGCGTATCGGGTCGATGATGCCCTTGTCGGCTCCACTTGGGCGCGGCAAGCGTCCGGCAAGCCGAGAGTACTCACCTCGTCGTCGTCGTCGCCTCCACTCACAGTGCTCTCCATCCGTGTCGGAATACGAGTTGTCCTTCTCCGCGTCGGAGTCGTTTACTCCGTTTGAGACCGAGTCAGTCCGTCGTCTGCGTTGCAAATTTGCGCGCAAGACAAACCAAGTTGGCAGCCACAGCTGTCGACACATTGGCAACCGTGACGGTCGCGACGGCTCCGACTTGGAGCCGCTGCCTCCGCCGACTAGCGGGGATCGCTACCGACGTGGGTCTCGGCGCCTACCGACACGTGAGGGTGAGGGTCGCGGTAGTGGGGAGTCTAGCATGCGTGCCTAGTTGGCCGCTGCTTTTGTTGTGAGAGTGAGATGGTAGGGCTGTAGTTAAGAGCCACTTTGCAAAGTTGAAAGCCGATGGGCTTGAGTCCTCCCTCCGTTCTCCACCCTCGGTCGCAGGCACGCACGCTTTTATACCCTCTGGCACACCCCACGGGTCGCTCACAGGGCCCTCGGCGTAGTCCCTCTTGTTTGCCACACCAGGTGGTCCGAAAACGCAGGTCAGCACTCGTCGCGGCACACCCCCCTCTCAGAAGGGTCAATCCGAGGGGGTGGGCTACTTGCAAGATCGTTCTTGCATACTATTGGTAAGCACGTTACACGCTCCCAATCGCTGTCCCAGAGGCTGGAAACGGGATATGCGATACTATTGGTTCCCGTCGAGCTATGGCAATTCCAGCACCATTATTGGCCTTCCATAATGGGCCCTCTGGAGGGGTCCCAGGGCCACTGTAAGCCACGCATCCTGCCACGTGTCAAAGTATATTCGTGGAAGATCTTTGGGGGATTCAAGATTCATCCGGAAGGCGTTCGAAGCTTTCGGAAGAATCTAGAATCCACAGGATGCGGTCCGAAGAAGATCACGCATCAAGTACGGATGTAGTTAGCATGACATCAGTGGCTTGACGACCGAATTGGATCAAGTAAGGGTCGAACCTTTACATCTCCCCCCCCTTAAGACGCTCCCCGCTTGTGGAACGCCCGGAGTAGAGCAGGAGCATTGAGGTCCGCCTCCGAGATCCATTGGTTCTCCGTGTCATCGTAGCCTTTCCATGACACCAGATACTGCGTACGACCGCGTCGCTTGCGGGAGCGCAGGATCTTGTTGATTTCGTACTCCACAGTGCCGTCAGTCAGGGCTACCGATGGAGCCGGAACAGGGCGACGATCGAAGTTCCTGTCAGCCCTGTAAGGCGTCAGCAGGCTGGCGTGGAACGCATTGTGTACCTTGCGTTCCAAGACAGTGGTGGGCAGGTCTAGTCGGAAGGTCACCGGAGTAACAGCCTCCGTGATGCGGTAGGGTCCCGAGTACTTGGGCATCAGCTTGCGCGCCCCTTGATATGACTCAGGCATCAGGTTCTTGGTGCTTAGTAGGACGTAGTCGCCGACCTTCAGGTCGCAGGCACGCCGAGATCGATTGGCGTGCGCAGCTCGGTAGGCATTCGCTTGACGGATCGCGTCCGTTGCCGTCTTGTGAGCCGCGCTCAGAGATGAAAGCCATTCCGCTGCAGCAGGTACCTTGTCGTTCGTTCCCCGAATGAGGTCAAAGGGGACGGTCTTGGGGTTGAATCCGTACGCCAGATAAAACGGCGTGTGAGTCGTAACGGAATTCGTGGATTGGTTGTACGCCACTTCCACGTCCGTGAGAAGCAGGTCCCAGTTCGATTGATTGTGGTCGACAAAGCAGCGCAGCACTTCTTCGATCTTCTTGTTCATGATCTCCGTCCGTCCATCGGACTGCAGGTGGTACGCTGACGAAGGGCGCAGTCGCACACCCATCTTATCCATCAGCGCCTTCCAGAACTTGGACATGAAGACAGGGTCTCGGTCGCTTATGATGCTTGCAGGTAGACCGAAGTTTCTATACACGTGGTCGTAGAACAGCTTGGCCACGTGGGGCGCCGAGGCACCGCTCTTGGTCGCTGCTAGGCGTATCATCTTCGACAGTCGGTCGACGACGACCAGCAGACCAGTGTGCCCTCGGGCAGTCTTGGGTAGTGGTGTGATGAAGTCCATAGAGACGCTTGACCATCGCTCCTTCGCTGGTTCTAGTGGTTGGAGGTGACCCAGAGGTGATTCCGTTCTGCTCTTATTGCGTTGGCAAGGATCACATGTCTGCACGTATTCTTTGACGTCTTGTCTCAGCTTCTTCCAGTAGAACTTATCTACCAGGTTCTTGGTTGTCTTGCGAACTCCCATGTGCCCTTGGCTTGGCACATCGTGATGGTCGCGGAGTACAGCAAGTCGGTGAGTACCAGCGGGGATGCACGTGCGGTCACCTATGAGTAACAACCCCTTGTCTATACGGTAGGGCAACACCGGGTTCTCGTAGAGTTTGGAAAACTCGGGGTCCGCATGGTACTCACTGTGGAGCGTAGCGAGCTTGTCTGGGTCCATCTCGAAGGTCATGAGGTTGTTCACTCGTAGCCCATTCTCGGGTTCCTTTGAAGTCCGTGATTCTTCAGAACTCCTTGGTTCCTGTTCTTTCTCTGGTTCTTTGATTGTCCGTGGTTCTTTGGTTTTCCGTGGTTCTTTGGTTTTCCGTGGTTCTTTGTTTTTCTCGGGTTTGATGGTTGTTCTCGGTAGCGCCTTACGTAGTACGCGCTCAAAGAGTTCAGCGTTAGCCTCGGTTCGAGGTTCGGCATTCTCGTCCTTCCTCGAGAGGGGATCCGCTACCACGTTCTTTGGTCCAGGCACAGGCGTGATGCGGAAGTCATCTTGCTCCAGCGTCTCCAGCCAGCGCACTTGCCGATCATTCAGCTTGTCTTGGGTTCTCAGGTAGCGAAGGGATTCGTGGCCGGTATGAACGTCAAAAGATCGTCCATGCAGGTAACACCGCCAGTATCTGATAGCCTGAACAATGGCCAACAGTTCCCTTTCTCGTATGGTGTACCGCTGTTCGTGAATGTTCAGTGTCTGCGAAAAGAAGGCCACTGGGCGACGTCCCATACCGTCGTCCTGTTCTAGAACAGCCCCTATAGCGCAGCCACTGGCGTCCGTGGACACAATCACGGGCAGGTCTGGGTCAAACGGCCGCAGCACAGGCGCACTCGCCACTCGCTCCTTGAGCGTGCGAAAAGAATCTTCATGCGCTTTTGTCCATGCAAATTCGATGTTCCCAGTCAACTCCGTCAGTGGTTTAGCAATCTCCGCCATACCGCGTACAAATCGCCGGTAGAAGTTGACAAGGCCCAGGAGAGACTGCAGATCCTTCTTGGTCCTAGGAGTCGGCCACATCTGGATGGACTCGGTTTTCGTGCGTTCCATCTCAAAGCCATTCGGCGACACGACATGGCCGAGAAAATCGACGGATGTACGACCAAACTCGCACTTAGACAGCTTTGCGTACAGCTTGTGCTCTCGCAGCGTCGTGAGCACTTTCCGCAGATGAAACAGGTGCTCGTATACAGAATTGCTTTATATCAGGATGTCGTTCAGGTAGGCGCAGACGAAGCGGTCGATGTATGGCCGGAGGACGTCTTTCATAAGATTCATGAACGCCGACGGGGCGTTGCACAAACCAAATGGTAAAACGAGGAACTCGAACAGCCCATACCGCGTTCGAAAAGCCGTCAGTGGGATCGACTCGGGGTCCATCCGAATCTGGTGATAGCCAGACCGGAGATCCAGCGTCGAAAGGATCTTGGCGCTGCGAAGGTTGTCAAAGATGTCGTCAATACGTGGCAGCGGGTAGCAGTTCTTGATTTTTTGCTTATTCAGTGCCCGGTAGTCAATGCAAAGACGGAATCCCCCATTTTTCTTGACCGCAAAGAGTACCGGTGCACCCCATGGAGAAGTGCTTGCTTGTATAAAGCCCTTATCCAGCAGGTCGCGAATCTGCCGGAGAAGTTCTTCGCACTCCGCTTCGGACAGACGATAGATACCCTTTTTATGGGGTGCGGCGTCGTCCACGAGATCGATCTTGAACCGCTGCTTTCTTTCAGGAGGTAGACCTTTCGGTAGGTCGTCGGGGAAGACATCTTTGAACTCGAGTACCAGCTTCTTCATTCTTGGGTCTTCAGTCGAGTGTTGAACGTCCGTGAAGTTAGTCTCCAACGCAGCAGACACCTCGTTGGGTCTCAGGAAGATAGCAAAGGCAGGTTGGCCCCGCTTGAGAATCTTGGCCAGCTTCTGCTTGCTTATCAGCGTCTTCGTCTTGTCCAGGGTAGCATAAATGGATATAGGTTTGCCACCTTTCCGGAACGTCACCTTATTCTTGCGGTAGTTCTTCTGCACGTCGAAGTTTTCGTGCCATTTCTTGCCCAGAATGATGTCATATTCGGTCAGCGGGCACACGGCCAAATGCAGGTTCTCTTGGTACCGGCCGACATTCAGCCTCACAGGTGTCGCAGTGAATGTTAACGGGTGAAGCTTCCCATCAGGCATCCGCGCATTTTCAGTTGATGCAATGGTCTTGATCTTCAGCCGCTCAATCAGCTTCGTTGATGCAAATTTAATCATCGCGCAATCGTCGAACAGGATCTTAGCGCGCTCCCCATTCACGGTCCCCATTGCACTTAGCAGACCGAGATGAGGCCGCTGAAAGGCCAGTTCCGGAACTGGAGCGGGATGCGTATCCGCAATCGGATCCTGCTTCAGTTCCGCCTCGTTTTTGGGCAGCTCCGAGCGAGGTGGCCCTTCTCCCGGCAGCGCAGACAAAGTCCGTCGCGCATGCATCTCTTTCGTTCCTCGGGGGTCAGACGCGTCACTTGCACAGCAGAGATATCCATCGGAGTCGACTCGGCCTTCGATACTGCTGCCTGGTACGCGTTGCTTTGAGCGCTGCTACGATAGCTTCCGCGTTTCGCCGCTTCCACCTTCAGCGCATCCAGCATGAGAGTCTCCACAGATTCGTACTGCGTCGTGCACAGTACTTCCCAGATGCACGACTTGAGTCCACGGCTGTACCGATCAATCTTCTCGGGCATGGTGATGCTCGGGATGTCCAGGACAATGGACTGGAAAGTCTTGTTGTATGTTGTCACGTCCTTGATCTGCCGCCACTTGTGCAGGAGGTTCCGCGCCGCTTGTTCCTTGTTCAGGGGGTTAAACCGATGCGTCATGGCATCGCGAAGACTTGGCCAATCCGCTACAGCGCTTGAGGCCGCATAAGACTGGTACCATGCAAGCGCCTCACCTTGAAGATAAGTCTTCGCAATGGCCAGGGCTTGGCCCGGATCCGTCCCAGCAAGATACTGGTCCATGTGGGATACCCATGCATCCACGGTCCCCAGCTTTCCAGAGAACGTGTTTGGCTTGTTCGGCTTGGGTCCACTTGGAGCTCGCACAATGTGTGCTTGTGTCGCCGTCAGCTGCTCCTTCAGTCTCGCCGTGTCGGCCAATAGGCTTTGGACATAAGAAGTAGTTTGAGTCCATGCCTCAGGCGTCACAGTTGCAGAGCCTCCACCGCTGGCGTTACCGGACTCCATGGCTTAGGCCTGCTTATTTACTGTCTTGATGTGGGAAAGGCCGCGAAGGTGGCGATAGTAGTGGGCGTCACTCTCAAACTCGGGCTTGCAGTCCACACAATAAGGGAGACGAGGAGGGCTGACCTTGTTCTTGTGCCGGCGAGAGGCGCGGTGGTCACGCCAGTTGGATTCGCCGTAACAGGTCACGTGACAGTAGCCGCACTTGAACTTGGGCTTTGCGATCCGTCCACTCGGGCCACGGCTCTCCACACGAAGGGCGCGTCGTTCCACGGTTCGCGCGGTACCAAGCTTGATCGTGCCCACTTGGTGCGGTGCCGCCTTTTCTTGGTCCGAGGCAGGGCGACGAGGAAGAGGCGGAAGAAGTAGGCGACGTCCAGCCGCCGCGTCTGCTACACGAGGGGGTTCAGAGCGGGTCCCCTCCCCGGTCTTGGTATTCTTGTTCTCTGGTTCCACTGGTGATTGGGTAAGAGCAGTAACGAGATAAGCACACAAGCACCCTTGCTGTGTCAGATCAACGCTCCTGCTCCTCGCGTCCCAGAGGAGACTGCCTTGATCCAGTTACGGGCACACGGCCACTGGACCAAGGGAGGCTGCTCTGAAGCGCTACTACCAGACTCGCTGTGCACTCCCTTGTAAGGGAAGGCCACTGAAGTGGGAGCTTACCAAGGCTTAGCCCGGGAAGGTCCACAGTCCAGTCACCTGCGGCCCTGTGGGGGACTGACCCGGTCCAGTTAGGGAGCACGAACCTCCCGGACCGAGCAAGCCTGCACAGAGACGCGTCGCAGAGGAGTCCAACCGTCAACCCACAGTAGTTACCCGCCCCGCGCGCGCGCGATGGTGCGCCCCGTTGGAACCGAACCGACCCCCCCCACCAGCAGCACGCGGCAAACTGGGGTGACGGGACGAAGGGAGCCCCGTGAGGGAAGACCCCACCCCGAATGGCACGTTGGCCCGGTGGTACAAGGCCAACCCGAACACAGTGGGGCCCCGCGACAGACCCGGGGAGAGGCCGGCGAGCCCGAAGGATGCCTTACCGCGCAAACGCGCTCGGTATCGGGGGCGCACGCACGCACACACGCACGCAGGGTAGGAAACTACCTGAAGCTACCAAATGTAAGGTGAAGCGCAGCGAAGCGCCGTCCGCGACCGCACATTCGTGCTTGCACGGTCCCTCGCTCGCCACCCTACGCCCACCCTCAACGCACGCGCGGTACGACGGCGGATAACCTACTCAGTGTCGGTCGGTCGCGCGCAACACGTGCGCGCGAAGAAGACGTCCGCGAAGAAGACGGGTGCGAAGGGGATGAGCTTGACGTCGGTCGTTCTCGGGTTCTAGGATTCAAAGGTGTTTATGTCGATGGGCTTGAGTCCTCCCTCCGTTCTCCACCCTCGGTCGCAGGCACGCACGCTTTCATACTCTCTGGCACACCCCTCGGGTCGCTCACAGGGCCCTCGGCGTAGTCCATCTTGTTTGCCACACCAGGTGGTCCGAAAACGCAGGTCAGCACTCGTCGCGGCACACCCCCCTCTCAGAAGGGTCAATCCGAGGGGGTGGGCTACTTGCAAGATCGTTCTTGCATACTATTGGTAAGCACGTTACACGCTCCCAATCGCTGTCCCAGAGGCTGGAAACGGGATATGCGATACTATTGGTTCCCGTCGAGCTATGGCAATTCCAGCACCATTATTGGCCTTCCATAATGGGCCCTCTGGAGGGGTCCCAGGGCCACTGTAAGCCACGCATCCTGCCACGTGTCAAAGTATATTCGTGGAAGATCTTTGGGGGATTCAAGATTCATCCGGAAGGCGTTCGAAGCTTTCGGAAGAATCTAGAATCCACAGGATGCGGTCCGAAGAAGATCACGCATCAAGTACGGATGTAGTTAGCATGACATCAGTGGCTTGACGACCGAATTGGATCAAGCAAGGGTCGAAGCCTTACACGTCGTCGGCGAACGTTTCGAACACGTGCTCCTGCGGGCCTTGGTTAGCCGCAGGCAGAGAAGTCAAGCGCTACGCTTTCAAGGAACTCGCTCAAGCCGGGTCTCCGGTAGGAGGTGGTGCAACTTTCACCACGTCCTGTCCGTCTACTGTACGGCTCCCATCGTCACTCTCGATGGTGAACCGCCTTCCATTCGTACGAAGGACCTGGTATGGTCCCTTTGTTTAAAGCACCAGCTTTTCCCCAGTCGGAGTATGCGAATGTACAAGCACCCAGTTACCCTGCTTGGGGACGTGCTTGGCGTTACGCACCTTCTTATCTAGAGTGCGTTTGTAGCGATTCTGCGCTTTGTCCATCTCAGCCCTAAATTTAGGGATGTGCTCAGCTAGTCTAGCAGCGAGCTCCACCTTCCTCTCAGTAGGAGTAGGTGTCCCGCCACCGGCCTCCCTAGTTGGGAGCGGCCACTGCACAGCAATAGATCGTACGCGGCGCGGAGTTACAAACGCGAGGGGTGCTTCCTCTGTAGAAGAGTGAACGCGCGAGTTGTAGGCGGTAGTCAAGATAGAACTGTATTGGTCCCACGTTTTCACGTGCTCACTCACATAGTGGCGCAGCCGCAGAACAATAGCTCGGTTGAAGCGCTCCACCTGCCCATTAGTTTGTGGGTGGTAGGCGGTGGCATAGTTTGCCCAAACCCCCAACAAATCCGGCACTCCCTGAAACAGTACGGACGCAAATTGCGGCCCGTTGCCCGACAATGTACAGTATGGCATACCATACGCGGCAACCCAGTGATCTAGGAATGCTGACACGACCGACATCGCCGTGATCTTTGCCAGGGGGATCGCTCACGTCAGTTTCGTGAAGCGATCACAGATGACCAGATGGTATTGGTTTCAATTCTCGGTCACTGGCAGAGGCCCAAAGATGTCCATCGCCGACGCGGCGAAGGGCTCCCTGGCCGGGAACAAGAGCATGGCTGTAGTAGGCCGCCGTTCCATCAGGCGATTCTGCGCACAACTTGTGCATGCAGCCACCTAACTGTAGATGTCCACCACCATAAAGGGCCAGTAATACCGGGTCCTCAGGGTCTGGTATAGTTCACTAGACCCCAGGTGTCCACCTGTAAGAGCGTTGTGCTCCCTCTCAAGGATGCTGTCCTTGAGGGATGCGGAGACGACAAGCTGCTCAGTCACCTGGATCGCCCCTCTCTTCAAGAGGAGACCATCGTCTCCGACGACGAACCGCGTCTCCGCCACTGCATCTAGCGCCTCTCTCTGCGACTTATAGAAGATATTTTAGGCCTGAGCTTTCACGACTGTGCCCACCGTGAGGGGCAAGTCTGTCTTGGTCCCTGGCGCCTCAAGGTTCAGCACCTGCCCCGCGCGCGTGACTTCCGCCACGATGGGGATGTCATCGTCAATAGGGTAATTGTCCAGCCCCTCGGTAGGTACCCGAGAGAGGCCGTCGGCCAAGGTATGTTGCCGGCCGGGGCGGTACTCAATATCGAAGTTCAAGGGCGCCAGCCGCACCCGCTACCTGTTGAGGCGAGTGTTGGTACAATCCATCCTAAAGATGAACTGTAACGCGCGGTGGTCACAGCGGATGAAGAACTTCTCAAGCTCCAGGAAAAGGAGACGTTACGTCACCGCCCACGCCACGGCGAATCCTTCCAACTCGGTGACTCCGTAGTTTTGTTTCGCTGAGTTCAGCCACCTTCTGAAGAAACCTACCGGTAAGTACATCATGTCCGGATGCTGCTGCTGCAGCACACAACCAAGTTTGCAGTAGCTAGCATCCACGTCCAAGACGTAGTGGTCCCGCGACCTCGAAAAAGCCAAGATTGGAGGGTTCAGCAGCTAATCTCGAAGGGTCTCAATGGCCGTTTGCTCCTCCCGACTTGAGGAAGGCAGGTTCTTCGGCAGCGTCGAGCTGACTAGCTCGTTCAGCGGCTTCACCACCGTGGCGAACCTCTTCGTGAATCGTCGGTACACGTTGCACATCCCTAGGAAGCTCCTCATCTGGGTCTGTGTCCGGGGGACTGGGACTTACGGATGGCCTTCATATTCTTCTCGTTCACGCTGAGGCGCCCCGGACGGACATCATGTCCCAAGTATTCCACCTCCTGAGTAAAGAGGTGGTAGTTGCTGGCCTTCTGCGAAACACCGGCGTCAACAAGTAGCTTGAGCACCTGACCAAGATGGTCCATATGTGGCTTGTGACAATAGAAATCCCACTGTAATAGAGGTCATCTGAACCGAGAAAAACCGGCTTGCAAGATTCTGTGTTCTCAAGTCCACAGGACAAGCTCCAATCCAGATGGCCCACAGAGGACACCTGGTCTCACTGGGAAGAATGTGCGCTCGCGCAACGCAAGCCCCAGCGCGCCCCACGAGCTGCCCCAGCATGCTTTGTCGAAGCTGTGGTATAAAACTCGATCCGCTCAGACACGTGTCAATATCCCTCGGGGGAAAGGGACAGGTAAAAGAGAAAGGGGAACTACGAGAGTGGTACGCCTGTTGCCTCACGTGCCTGCTCGCAGAGAAAAGAGATACGCACGGTAGTGCACACGGGGAAGAGGAAAGCAAACGCGCAGCTGTCTTTTTCCCTGAGGGCGCGGGCCAAGGGCGCCTCGCTGTCCCTCTTAACGTGCATCTGGGGGAGCCTCGGCACGATGGCCAGGTAGCCTCCCCCTACCCCCGAGTGGCCCCGACCCGAGTCTAACCTCGTCAGGTCGGGGGCCACTATTACTACTCATTCTATTTCCACTCACTAATCTCACACTCAAATTCTCTCAAATAAAGTCCCTCACAAATATGCAAAAACCCCTCAGAAGTCCCTCTCTCACGTGTGGATAGCGTAGGCCACCGCATCCCAGTGCCGGGCACGGGCCACGGCCGCCAATCACCCATACACGGCGGGCGTGTTCTGGCACCTTGTGCCCCCTGGTCGCCATCCCGGGTCGGCGCCAAGTCAGGGCCAGGGATGCTACATAGCTCCCTCCCTAGTCCGGCACGTCCTCGGGCCGTACCAGGTGCCACCGTGCACAGCCTCGAGCACGCCCACACCGGCGCCGAGGTCGAGCGTCTTCACCCCGAGTGTGACCACCTTCACATAACTTTCACTCAGGGAAAGAGAAAACTCTGCCAAGCGGTCGTGGCCGGTGGCGGCCACAACCACCCCACCGGGGTCCTGCGGCGGCCACGACCTAGCCGCAGGCGCCCGCGACGCGGACCTGCTCAACTCCGAGAGCAGCCACGCCCACCCCGCCGGCGTTGTCGCCGCCAACGTGCTTCCCTCTGGCGGCGGCTACGACCACCGCGCCAACGCCGGCTCTGTCGGCGTGCTTCTTGCCTGCGCCGGCCACGCCTACCGCATTGCACAGATGAGAAAAGCACCCAAGATGGTCCCTCTGCCCACGCTGAGTTCGTGGACTCACTGTAGATGGCCACAAGAAGCCCCGCCCCAAAAGCCACTCTCCATATGGCCAAGAGGCTTCGCTGAAGCTTCGAGCCTTGGTGTGTAAACAGGGCCCACTCCTCGAGTGTAAGGCGCACTCTGGGGTGCCCCTCTTCTCGCCACGACCCGTGCCTTCAATCATGAGTGCATCACTCACTTACGCGGTGCGTGATGTGCTAAGCAGCGCTAACAGTGAAGAGTCGGTGCTGAAAACGATTGTCGCGACTGCCACGTACTCGGCGTCCTTGCCACTCTGCTACTCAGTCCTGCTGGAGGTGCCGCAGAAGGCGCGACACGCTCAACGCTCAGGCGGGCTGACCAGGGCTTTCTCACTCAGAAAACCGACAAGCAGCACGAGTCAAATACCCCACTGAGGCGCGACAGTGGCACCGCTGGTCGTGCGCAGAGAAGACATGTCTTCAAAGTGGTACAGCCCAGGACGCGACGCCAGGCACTTTCTACGCCTGCGACCTATGAACACCATGATAGGACCCTGCTACGTTATCCCCTTCACGCGCATGGGCGCCAGTCAAGCGCAGGAGAGTTGGAAGGGTTGCGAGTGTCAGCGTTCAGGAACACCAGACGAGTCAGATTTGGTACACGTGGCATCCACGTGGAAGATATATTTCATCCATGATCATAATAACGTTTGATAATTATTGCTATAATTTCTCTACAGCTTATGGCTCCAGAAAATATTATCATTCATTTTGCAACCCTGCCCACGGGGCCACACGAAAACTCAAGACGAGAAAATGCAGAAGACCCTCGAATCCACGCTGGATTTACTAGTAAGCAAAGTATCCCTGACTCAGGGAAATCCGAGGTCACATGCAAAGGAAGAAACGGGTCAGACCAGCTGTCTCCCGCCCCCGTGTGGCACGCCCTGCCCGCTACGTGAGGCTAATTCTGCCATAAAGGAGAACTTGGAGGAAGAGGAACTCGTGCCTGCTCTTTTTCGTGAGAAGAAGGGGGGGGTGTACGAAGGTGTCACTGGTGTACTGGGGCGAGAAATTGCTCAGAAGCTCGCTCACGACTCCTTCTGGAGGCAATAGCAGCTGTTGTTGCCACGGCGTGTGCCTCGTAGCTGTGGTGTTCCCGCCGACCGTTCGTGTCCAGGTCAGAATCAGACTGTAGTTGGTACGGTCTTCTTGGAATCGGGTCCGTCCCGTGTCGCTACGATCCTCTCATATAGGGACGTACCTGAGTGCCGCCTCGTTTTCTTTTTTTTCTGGAAGAGCGTCAGAATAGCCCTTCTCGAGAGGAAGAAGCCTATGTCGCGCAGTTTATGGGTGTAGTTTTTCCTGCTTTGTTGTAGGCGATGACGCAATCGAACGGAAACGTCAAGCAGGGGGGTGACGGGGAGTTCCTTTGTAAACACTGTGAAACTGATGATTCTCTGGCTGGTCAGATCTACCCGCCGTGGTCAGATTTCCCTGCGAGACGTATATCGCGATTTTGTCGCGGTTCTGTTCCCATAGGGCCAAATCACATCTGGGGGGGGTACACTCGGGAGATGCGCGCAGCGATGAGAGCAGATGTCCGGCGGAGGCCTGAGCAGCTTCCACGGCGCGAGATTCCCCCCCCCCCCGCACCCACCCTCCCCTCCCCCCCCCGCCTCAGCCACCAAAAGAGCTCCCCCGTGCAGTGGTGTAACCCGCGCGCGCTCCCAGCCCTTCCCACCCTCCGCAGAGGCCCCCAGTGTCGTCATCTGTGGCCGACGTGCCCCCTCCGCGGTGTCCCGGCCACGAGAAAGTACAGGCGTTGTGCGGCGTGGGACAGGAGGCAGAGGAACAGGGGGGGGGAGCAGTAACGCCAGGTACCAGGCCTCGCGACGTGATGCAGGGAAGCGGAGGGGCTGGCGGCGACAGCAGTGGCGGCGGCAGGGAATCGATGCGGCGGCGACAGACGGCAGAAGTGTCGGCGGCGGCGGCGGCGGCGGTGGTGGTGGTGGTGGCGTCAGGGGTGGGCAGAGGGGGAGGAGGGGTGGCCTGCCGCAGCCAAAAGTGCACCTTCGCTGTGCCCGCGCTCGCGCACAAACTCACGCAGCGTGCGTAGGGGGTGAGAAGGGGGCAGGGTGAGGTTGGTGTAGGTGGGTGGTGATGAAGGCATGGGATGCGAGCGCGCAGCAGTGAGGACGCTGCGCAGTTAATAGGGGGCCCGGAGATGGGGCGAGGGGGCGGGCGGGGCGTGACGTGTCCTGTCTGCCGGTCGGCAGCGCGGAACGGGGGATGTTAGGAGGAGGTGGCGAGGAAGGGAGGAGGTATGCGGCTGAGGGGCTGGGTCGAGGCGAGGGGGGGGGGAGGGGGGGGAGGGGGGGGGGGGCAAGGGGCGAGGCTGGGCGGCCAGCCAGTCAGTACCGCGGGGGAGGTCAGCTAAACAAACGGACCAAGCGGCGCCGGCGGTACCGCTGGCGGCCGCCGCCGCTCCTGACGGCGTGGTGGCCCCCCGGCCTTATCCATTGGGACGGAGGGGGTTGCCAGCGGCACGGGAAGGGGGGGAGGGGATAGGCCCGGCCGATCGCGACTTGCGCGGACGAGAAGGCGGGGCGAGGGACTACGAGGCGCCTGCCAGGAAAAGGGGCGGGGAGGGAGAAAAAGTGCCGACAAGTGCGCCTCCAAGAGATGTTACCAAAAGAGCCCGAGGTGGGAAGGCGCCCGAAGCTGCACACCGCCGCCGTTTGCACGCAGAGGGGGTCGGGCCGGGGGGGGGGGGGGGGGGCGGAGAGAGAGTCGGGCAGCCGCGGTGGCGCGGGCGGGCCGCGTGACGCCCGACGTGGGGCTGTCGCGTTCGCTCTTTCACCCTGTTTCACGTCGCCCGACGGTAGTGGGCAGAAAGGGCCCGGCCGCCTTGCCCCCCCACCCCGCACCCGTCCAGTGCGGCTGGTCCCGCTGGCGGTGGGCTGCCACGGCTCCCTGCCGTGGCTGCTTGCTGCGGCTGCCTTGCGAGGCGGGCGGCCAAGCCGCAAAGGCAGGGCGGGTTGCCCGTGTGGCGTTGTGGCCCTGAGGTACCGTTGGGACCCGGCTGGCTGCCTTGGGACCCGGCTGGCAGCGTTACGTGGAACCACGCGCTGGTTTGGGATCCTTGTGTCGCTGGCCCGGCGCAGTGGCGACACGCCCGGTGCCCTGATTGGTCCTCCGGTGAGGTGGACTTGCCCGGCTGGGGGCATAATGACCTGCGGGTTATTGGCTTGATTTTTCGCATATATTTTCCTTGCGTGATTTCGTATCTTTCCCCTTTTTCCCACTGCATTTTTCATGGGGATTGACCTTTGCGCGTGGGGGGATTTCGCCTACTTTTCGTGTATTGGCCCGGTGAGCGGCCGGTGCCTTGCTGGCATGTGGCCCGCTGGGGGCGCCCTCTGGGGGCCTCGTTCTGGGCCCCTGGAGGGGGCAGGGGGGAGGTTCTTGAGGGGTGCTCCGGGGATCTCCCCGGGGCCATCTTGTAAAATCAACAGTGCTTCCGATTCCTTCTCCCTCCAGCTTTTGTCCTGTTTACGTTTGCATCGTACCGTGGCGGGCGAGTGGACCAACACGAGCTCTTACCTGTTCCTTCCTGGGCTTCGGTCTGTGGTCTCTGGGTGTGTGTTTGTGGTTTGTGGTTTCGGGAACCTGGGTCCCATTACGCTACAGCCCACGCACGCTGCCGTCTACGCCACGTGCACACCGCCTACCGGCCGGCTTGACGAGAAGGCGAGCCCAAGGGGAGGGGTGGGCCGGCCGGGCCGGTGGGTGCGCTCAAACAAGAGCACAGCTTCGCGAGAGAGGGGAGGGGGGGGAGGACAGGTAGCTTGCTACAAGGATGAGTGGTCGGGCGGGCGGGGGGTAGTGGGTGGGTGGTGGGTGACGCGGTTGGCGCCCAATAGCGGCTGCGAAGAGCCCGCGCGGGCCCGCGTGATCCCACCCCCCCCCGTTGCCCAGAGGGGTATGCTCAATGCGGCGGGAGGCCAACCGCTTTGGCCGTCGATAGTGGAGGGTTTGTCCGGGGCGCTGGACGCATGTATACTCTTTGGCGGCCGATTCCGTGAGCGGCTTTTCGTGGAGAGGTGTTCGTTGTGATTGTGATGAGCTCTTCCTACGAGGAGTCCTGGGAAGGGAGATGGCTTTCCGCAGCTGCAATGTCCGCACCTGAAGAGCAATTTCACTCGATGGCTGCGCTGTTGCAGGGGGCTCCTGATGTGATCTGCTGCATACCCCTCTTGTGACCACCCGTTCTGCTGGCAGTGCTGCACAGCGTGTGACGATTGGCGGGAGGCAACAACAGCCGGCACAGTAGCGTCTCACCATTCAACCCTGCTCATCGTGTCGTAACACATACCCATATTGACCGCCAAGAAAGTTGTGTCTCTATTCACAGTTTTCTCCAAGTCCAATTCGACTTGATCAATGGGGATTGGAAATACTCTCGTCGAACGATAGCTTTGCGAAGTCTTGTGGCAGCTTTGAAGACATATTGCCCTTCTCCCAATTTTCAGCGGGCCCCAAGAGTGCGAGCACTCTGGTCACATGCACTTTCCCCCGAAGACACGCCTAGTCGTGGCCCAGTGTAGCTGCTTTTTTGGATTTTCATTCAAGTCGTGTCTCATCATTGGCTGCAGCCTATCAATTCTCATGTGTTATTGGGCAGAGGACGGTGTCAGTCCTTTGAACATGCTCGTGGTCGAGAACGTACACTTTGCCTCACTTGGGAAGGTCGATGCCCCTTCTCGGCGCGTTAGTCGCACTGAACATTCGAGTGCGTCTGCATTGTCGTTGATTATTTTGTTCCCACCACAGCACCGCACCAGCGCGCCGCCCCACAATGGCGACGGCCTCGTCTGGCACTTGTCACGCTCTCGTCTCCGTCTGCCCCACCCATCGTGACACATCAGGTGCTCTCCCCTCCCCGCGCCTGTCAAGCATCTTCTACGGTGTGCGTTGGCCCCTCTCTGTCATCCCCTTGTTTTCGACGGCGGCTAACAGGCACGTGCAGTTTGGCGTTCAGCTGCCGTCGGAGGAGCACGCTGGGGCAGCGAAGGGGAGTGGCCTCATTCCTTCTGCTGCAAAAGGGACGCGGATCCATCCCCGCCACCCATCAATCCACGACTGCACTGGAATCTCACCACGCCATCGAGCTCGTTTCGGCCGGCTTCCTTCCTCAAGACGCACTGTGCGGGGGTGTCCCCCCCCCCCCCCCCCCCTCATACTTTGAAACATCATTGTTAAGAGGCTGGCAAGTATGCGCCCTTCTGCGTGGGGTGGCAGGCCTGGCGGTGCGCGAGGGGGGGGGAGGGGACGGTCGACAGACTGCTTCCACTTAGATGCCTCCAAGGAGGTCTTGAGGAGAAGGATACAGCACCCACGGCATCTGAACACACGCACCTTCCTAAAAAACACATGGGTGATCTCAGAAGCAGAAAACTGACGACTGCTTGATAGGTTAGATCCTGCTTGCCAAAAGGCATAGGTGGAGCCACGGCCAGTGAGAAGAAGTGGGTCTCAACTCATGCCACGACAGAGGGTGCGGACGGCGGAAGCTATTCGTCGCTGTTACGAGTTCCCAGAACCAGCAGCGTGGGGGAGATGTCCAAGATTTGGCACACGTATCATGGCTCCTCTGCCGCCCGGAGCCCGACACTTTTGCTCTGCTGCATTTCATATAGCCAGCGAGAGAACAAAAATAAAACTCCGATCGACAGCAGATGTCTGGGTGAAGACAGCTGTAGGGCCGCAGGCCGTCGTGGTGCTTCGCAGCCGGCGGGAAGTCCGGAAGCGTCGTCAAACATCGGCGCATCGAGTCGAATTTGCGCCGACGGATGAGGGTCTCGGAGGTCTCATCTTCACGGATCAAATGTGCGCTTGCGGGCGGACGCTTTTCGCCAGCGTGTCCTCCGACCAGTGTCAGGTTGGAGCAGCGTTCTGTAATGGGGGAGGAAGATGCAAGTCAAATATCAATCCAAAAGAGCGACCTTGACTAGGCGTGCAGTGTGGCGGAGTATGCCCGTTGTTTACTGCACTATACGGAAGTATGTGCTGAAAAGATCCCGTGAAAGTGCCTGTCTTCATGAACAATCTTCATGAGCTCAACAATCCAGGCCTCATGCATTCCGATTGCGCAATGCATGTCGTTTTGAGAAAAACCTGAACACGACCCACCCCGCGCTCGCGCCGCTCCCCAGCCGCCCCCCCCGCCGTCGTCGTCACCCCCCCCGTCGTGCCCCCCCCCCCCCCCCCCCTTCGTCGTCATCCCCCCCCCCGTCGTCGTCACCCCGACCCCCGTCGTCGTCGCCCGTCCCCCCGTCGTCGTCGCCCATCCCGACGTCGTCGTCGCCCATCCCCCCGTCGTCGTCGCCCACCCCCCCGTGGTCGTCGCCAGCCCCCCGCTGCTGTCTCTCTTCCCCCAGTCGTCGTCGCCCCCCCCCCCGTCGTCTTCGGCTCTCCTTCCGTGGTCATCGCCCCCCCCCCCCGTGGCCTTCGCTCCCACGCCCGTCGTTGTCGCTCCTCCCCCCGTCGTTGTTGCTCCCCTCCCCCTCGCTGTTGCGCTCCCTTCCGTCGTTGTCGCGCTTTCCCCCGTCGTTGTCGCGCTCCCCCCCGTCGTCTTCGCCCCCTTTCCCGTCATCGTCTCTCTCCCCGCCTTCGTCATCGCCCCGCCCCCGTCGTTGTCGTCCCCTCCCTGTCGTTGTACCCCCCCCCCGTCGTCGTCGTACCCCCCCCGTCGTTGTCCCCCCTTCTCATGGTGGTCCCCCCCACCCGTCGTTATCACCAGGACGGCGGGTATGGTGCCCTGGAGAAGGGGGGGGTCCAAAAAGGAGCAGGTGGCGGACAGAACGGCAAAAAGACAGTCCCCGGCGAGAGAAGCCCCCTCGACGCGGGGAGGAGGCGCCTGGAAAGAGTGGGTGGCGGCCAGAACGGCGGAGGTGCTGCTTAGGGTGGACTGATGACCCGGGGGGCCAAAGTGTCGCCGGGACACCTGCTCGTCCCCCCCCACTCTGCCATACTTTTCCCCACGCCATCCATCCCTCACAACGTCTCTCTCCCAGGGCTCCCGCGCGCGGCAGCACATGATACGACTATCTCACGTTCCAGATGACGAGGGCTGTGTCGGAGGGCGGACAGTCGTCCACCGCCCCCTCCCCTCTACTCCCCATGCCTCTGCACAAGTACCGACGTGAACACAATAACATGTATTCAAGTGTATTATCAAGATTTCCAGCGCAATCGTGCACCAACCCTGAAGGAGAACGGGCTCTGCGGCGACCCAGTTGCGACGACGTCACTGCCACTGTACCACGTCATCTCTTCGCGACCCAGGCACACCACCCACCGACAGCCTCACCGTCGTCGCCCCATCCTGCTCCCCCCGTGTCGCGCCTCCCCGTGCGATCCAGAAAGAATGCCTTCTCCATCGGGTCCTCCACCTACAGCCCCTTTCTTTGCTGCTCTGGGCGGGTCCTCCTCATCGGGCAAGACATCAGTCGCTCGCCGTCCTCGTCTGGGGGACGAGTCGCCCGCAGGGACTTCATCATCAGACATAGACGCGCCTGCGCGTGGCACGGCACGCCGCAGCCGCAAGCGGCGCGCGCCCCGCGCCCCCACGGGCACCTCGGCGGGGACCCCAGCGGCTGAGAAGATTCGGTGGACGCCGGCTGCCACAGCGCAACTCCTGGGCTTGCTGGGTGATTCCAGCGAGAGGCGATTGGCGCTGAAGAGCACCAACAAGACGAAAAAGCTGGGGGCAATCTACGCTCGCTGGGCGACTGTGCTCAACAACACCAATGCCTCACAGGCTGTTGAAGGCCCCAAGGTGATGGCGAAGATCAAGAAGCTGTCAAGTGCATGGCGCGCTGTCGACGAGTAGGTGGCCAAGCTGCGTAATCGTGGGGCAGCCACGCAAGACGTCGTGGACAAGACAGCTACGTATACCCCCTACTTGGGCCGACTCTTCATCTACTTCGGCTGAACGCGTCGCACAAGTGTCATTCGCCTCTGCGCCCGTGCTCATGCCCCTTGATGACGGGAAATTGATGGCCATGGTCACGGACCCGGATCGCCAGCGCACTTAAGTTCCCCCCTCTCAGAACGGATTGGGTGGGCAAGATCACTTCCGGCGCTTTATATAGTGGCCAGCTAGATCACTTCTGACTCCCTATGTGATAACACGTGAGTTGCTCCTTTCCAGGTCCAGCCATATCTGGCCCGAGGCTTGTTGACTTTTCCTGCTGTTGCTTTCTTCCTTTGAATTTACGCTTCCTTACTCTTCATCACGTTTCTCGCAGCCGAATTGAGGACTACGACAAAAGGCACGCTATTTGGGGAACGAGCGCGGAGGTGGAGCGTCAGATTGTGCTAGAGTCTTGCTTGCCGACCCCTCCCCGCTCCCCTGCGTGTTCCGGCGCCGTACCCTCCCCTGCGCGCTCCGGGGCCCGTGCCGTCGGAGGGGATCAGGGAGTGATGGAGCAGGCTCGCCGCGTCGGAGACACCATCGGACGCGACGCTCCTTCCAGTCGGGCTCGAGGTCTCCTGCCCCTCCTCAACCTCAGATCCCCAAGCACCGCGTGGGTCACCTGCGCGCCCTTCCCCCCCTGCCGCCGGTGGTGGCTTGCGGGGCAACTCGGCTTCGCCCCCCACATCTCCTGCTGGCTCACCTGGGCGTTCTGGCTTGGCGCGCGTAGTGCCCCCGGGTGCGTTGATAAGCAAGCAGCCTTCCGCACCCGCCAAGATGACCTTGTTGAACCGCGTCGCCGATGCGATGACCAGCGCCCAGTCCAGCCGCACGGAGCGCTTTCAGGCAATTCATATGCAGGCCCAGTGGACAAAGGAATATCAAGACGGGCGGCTGGCACTCGCTGAGCGTATGGTCTCTGTGAAGGAGAAAGAGGCTGCCCTCGTGCAGCAAATCAACGACACGGACCAGCGCCGCAAGACGAGCGAGAGTATCACAACGCGCATGCTTCAGTTTGCGACCGCCAACGTTACAGTGTTGCAGATGCTTGCCATGCAGCGTGAGTAGCTTGCGGGTAGTGGTGATGAGCTAGCCGGCCTTGCCGGTGGCGACAGCCCGGCGGGGGACGCCAGACTGGCGGGCAGTGAGGTGCCTGTGAGAAAAGGCGGGGACGCCAGGGGTGGCAGGGCATCCGGGAGTAGCGAGGTGGCAGGAGGGGGGGGGGCGGCTGGTGTCGGGGCGACAGGGGGAGAGTCGGCTGCGGGGGGGTCCGTGTAGACGACAGGGGTCGATCTGCAAGTGTCTTTGTACCGAGGCGTGTCCGTGGCCCGGCGCCTGGCGTCGGGCAGAGACTCCCAGAGTAGGTCTGTCCTTCGCGCACTGCAATTGGAAGAGTCTTCAAATTGTTGCAGAGCTCACTCCGTGCTTGTAACCGTTGTATCGACGCATTGAATGGTTAATCTTCTCGGACAGGCTGGGGGCCGCCATGCAGACTGCTCCTGCTGGTCGCGAGTTCAATGAGGCCTCGTCTGGCTGAATTTGTACGTCACAAGATTCGTAAAAGTCCTACTCATGATGCAGTTCCCACAGAGCGTCTGCTAAGTCATCACGCATTTGAACGGCTCACTCGTAATTGTCACTGTCTTGCGCGTCAGCTGCTGTCGTCGCGTCGTCTTGTTCTCGCGCGTCCACCGGGTCGTCCCAGGTGTTCCCCTGGTCAAGCAGGAAGTTGTGCAAGCGTACACAGCACTCAATAATGCTGGGCACAAACTCCATTTCAGCCGAGACGCTCTGGTGTAGGACGCGCCACCGTCCCTTCAAAAGCCCAAAGGCGTTCTCAGCGACAGCCCGAGTTGAGCATTCAAACCGGTTGAACATCCGCCGCCGTTCGGTGGTCAGTTGGTCCTCTGGGTACGGCCTGACAAGCCACGTCTCCAGGGCGAACGCCCCGACAGCCAAAAGAAGATATCCCGGGTGAAGCACCGGTGTGCTGCTCACGTGCCGTTCGTACCATGCGCTTTACTTGAAGGCGTGGCTGTCGGCCATCGAGCCTCGCAGTCCTGATCTGGTCATCAGAAACCGCTTGTCGGCGTCGACGATGGCCGAGAAGATGAGTCAATAGAAGCATTTCCTCGTGCTGAGCGCCGCCTTAAGCTTTGTGCGGGGGGTGCGGATTGGCACCAGGCAGCCGTCAATGGCACCCGCAACTTTGCGGATACGGTAGTCCAGTCAGGACTCTAACCGCTTCGCCACGGCAGCCTGCCCCGCTTCCGTCGTGGAGAAGCGAGGGTGGGGTAGAGTGTCGAAGATGGCATTCACCACCTCGCGCAGTATGGGAGAGAACGTTGACAGAGCTATGTCCGACACGTTACAAGAAGTGCTCTGGCTCCCCCCCTGGGCAGGCCAGAACACGACTACGAGCAGTCGAACGCGAGGCTGTATTGACGGTGGACGCCCCACCGCGCCGTCGCCATCCACGCGCAAGAAGGGCAACACCGTACAGGGCCTCAAACGACGACGGTGTCACGCGGGTTTTCGAGAAAAAATACTGGCCATCGCTCTCGTCAAGCCGCCGTATCCATTCTTTACCGCAGTCACGAACGTACTGGCAGGGAGCGACACCTGCGGCCTTAGGGAACAGCAGCGCGATGGAGAACGCCAAAAGAGCGGCCGTGTCGGTCTCATCGTCGCTTGCATCATCAAGGATATTGGCCTCCCTCCCAGCTAGGCCCGAAGCAAAACCGTCCTCAGGCAGCGGCTCATCCTCCATGGCCAAAACACCCACATCAGCCTCGGCCAAAAGAGCATTCGCATCGGCGCCACCGTCGAACGAAAAACCTCCGGCGCCACGACCGACAAAGAATATGTCGTAGATTTGGTCATCACAGTCGCCGAGCGGGTCCTCCCAAGCTTGGTCCGCAAGCTGAGCTCGCCTACGTGGCATCTTGTCATGGGCAGCAGCACAGAGAGGGGGGTGGGCGCGGGGGATGTGCCGGTAGCAGGTTGACTGGGTTGGAGCGGTGAGGGTGTGTGAGCACGGAAGAGCACTGAACGCTGGATGACCTTGAGGGTGGCGAGCCCTGTGGAGCGACGCAGCCCTCTTTGTAGCGCGGTTGGAGGACGGAAGGGATAGGCAGACAGGTCGAGAGGGTTACAAACACAAACAGGATGTTAACGACCCGCACAGGAGAGATAGGGAAGAGCGAGTAAGTCAACAAGGCAGGTTAGGGGGATGGAGTACAGTCAATCGAGGACCAACAGGACGCCAGCAGGTGCGGGAAGGATGATGGCAGAAGGAGGGGATGCGCAAAGGAGACGCAGAGCGGCCAGCGGGACACATGCAGGTACAGGAAGGTGGAGGGGGGGGACGTCACACAGGCAGGCGAGGGACGGCGGACAGCAGGGGGGGGAGGAGGGGAGGGTGGCGGAGGAGGGGAGGAGAGGAGGGGGGGCCCGCTGAACAGCCGGCCAACAACCGGTGCAGTTCGCGCAGGGGGGTGGCGCACAGTCCCCAACAGCGGGAGCGTGCACACAAAGGAACGCGGGGCGGTGATGGGGGAGCGACGGCGGCGAAAGATAGCGGCGCAAACCACACCTGACGCGAAAGGCAGCGGCCATGCGAGGGAGGGACGAAGGGCGGGCCGACGTGCGCGCGTTGACTGAACCGCGCGATTGCGCAGACTCTGAAGAAGTCAAGCAAGGGTGGGGGGGGGGTTCGCCACTGCCAAGCGTTCGCGCTAAGAGACTCGGCTTGCCGACGGCACCTGAATTGTGGTTGCGCGCTGATCGACTTGATACGACTTGATACGACTTCTTTGCTCAATCGGGAGTTGATTTCGGTCCGATCGATCGACTGACTGTACTTTGTCGCGGTCCCATCGCTGGTCCGAACCCCAGACCTGGTTTGGGAGGCAGTCTGGTGGTTGGTCTAGAAACGGCCCAGTTTACTGCGAAATCTGGAGCGTGGACCCTGCACTGGCCCGGACCTGGTCCAGGGAACGTGTTACCGAATTAGGCCCCGGTGACGTTGATGCCGATCCTACCTGGTGAGTGTTCCCTGAGCATGGAAGAGCAACGGATCCCTCTTGTGCTACATTGGTGGAGCAGCAGGGGACAGGTTTCGGTCACCGTAGTGGTGACGCCGTCTTCGGCCCTTGCGCACGGATAGGGAGCCGGTCCTTTCCTTGTACCCGTGGTGTTGCGATCTGTTTGACTGTGTTGAGTTGGTCTGTTTGACTATGATCAAGTGTTACGTCCCCCAACCTACCCCCTCGCTCCCTTCTTTGTGGTGACCGTTAAATACGTCGGTTGACTGATTGTGACTATGTCTATCCAAGAGACGGGGAACGTTCAAGATGACGGATCGGGGTCCACACCGACCCCGGAGGTGATCACAGGAACCGGAAGCGGTAACCCGACCGACAACATTGAGACGCCGATGCCCTCCGGCGCCGGATAGACGTTCGGTAAGGCTCGGACGGCAGGAGGCGGAGGCCTGCCTCAACCGCCGACGGCAGAGATCACTCCGCCGCCACCTTCACCAGGGGATTCCCTGATGGCATCGTTGGCTCGCATCGAGGCCCGTTTTTCCGGACTCGACGCCTGTCAAGAGCGAACGGAGGACGGAATGGCAGTGTTGATGTCAACACGCCACACGACGGGACCCCGTCGTATTCCTCCCACTCCGGTACGGTTTGAACCGGCCGGAGTAATATCTGAGGCCACCGGGGTTGACCACGGCGCAGCAACCACAGGGCAAGCCCCGGACACGGCGGGTTATGGATCCGACGCGTCAGCCGAGTTGGAACGGAGCCCCACGGAGCGCTACGCTCGGAGTACCCGAAGCGGACTCCGCAGATACTGCCCGGCCGATACCTACGCCGGTGCAGAATCGGCCACCGGCGGGTGTGGTACCCTGTCCCAGTGTTCTCAAGACGGAGGAAGTCAAGCGATTCGGGAACCCGAGGCGACCACTCAAGAAGTATCGGCCCCATTGGTTCAGGTCATGACCGCGCAGGTTACTACGAGCCTACTGAAGCGCATGGAGTCGAATGCGTTCACTCACCAACTGTCCAAGCAACTGGATACCCAGGACGCTGATACGGAGATTGTCAACGAGGTCTTCCGGTCGGTACTGACTCCGGAACGTTATCGTTTGGAGGACCTTACAACTCTCGTATCGAAGTCGATGCGTCACACCTCGCATCGGGATATCCGATCTATGCAGACCCTGATGAAGGGAGTTCCGATGTTCGGAGGCCCGAGCGGACGTCCGCTGGCAGTCATCGTCTTCTTGACCAGATTCAAGGCAGCCGCAGACAAACCACTCGTTAGCGAGGGGTTAGCCATGGAGATCCTCCCGTTCTTTGTTGATGAACGGGTACGAGGCATCCTTCGGCAGGCATCCCCGATGCCGGGAATGAGGGTCGCAGCCACCCCCATGGATTACCGTGGGACTCTTAAGGGGCTGCTGAGCAGCTACCTCAGTGAGGACAAGTGCGAAGACCACTGCCGGGCCCTTCGCACCGCCACCGCCCAGGCCTGGGAGGATGAGGAGATGTTCAGACTCCGAATCCAAGAGCTCGACTACGAACTGGGGAAACTCCTAGGAGAAAGTGAGCTACGGGCCATCCTGTTCGCGGAAGTACCCACCTACGTGCGGATATCCGCACGAGGAGCCAATAAGGTACGGACGAGCTTCAGTCGACTGATGCACATGTGCAAGTCACTGGGGGACGCCTACCGGTTGCTTCACCCGGAGTGCGCCCTAGCCGCGAAGCCCAAGGGCGAGGGGAGCAAGCTCAGTCTTACCCCTGTACAGAGGAAAGAAAAGGCGGAACGTAAGGCCGCACCAGTACTGATGGTGACCGGGTATCCCCCCCCAGGCGAGGGGGAACCCCTAGTCGACCAACAGGGCCACCTGTTGCTACCGGCTATGCCCGTCATTGACGACGAGGGGACGGTGGTTTGTGTTGCCCCGGCGGCGACCCAGTTCCAGGTCAACGAGGGCGCCTGACGGCGCGTCCCGTACGTACGGACGACAGGGTACTCCCCGAATACGGGGAACCCCCATCAACCCATGCCAACGTGGGCGGTACGTACGAAGTCACCTCCGCAGATTGCGGGCAGGCCCAACCGGTTGGGAGAGTCCATGTTCCGCTTGACCGAAGTACCCAAGGCCTACCAAGGAGCAGACAACCGGACCCCCGATGCAGTCACCCGGAGCTATGGGGCCACCCCGACGCGGACAATCGGCACGACAGGTTCATCCGGATGTATGTTGTGCGGGGATCCCGAGCACTGGGTAGCCTCATGCCCACTCATCCCGGAGGAGTCCCGACGAGCAGCATCGCAACGCAAGGCAGCCACTGGAGGTTATCCTGCCAGAGCACCGGGCCCCGCACCGGGCAGGCAGCAGTCCCAAGGAGGAGTACTGGCGGTTGAGGAGGCACCCCCTCTCCCAGATACCCCGGAAGACGCCACCCAGCCAAGTGCGGGAAACGAGTAAGAGGAAGGGTAACACGGGGCCGCTGGGGCAACCCGAGCGTGCTATCCCGTACGGCCACGGGGAAAGCCCCACGGAGAGCGCGGCAGAGCACATGAGTACAATCTTTCTCCATTGCTGTGACATCCTTTCTTGGGCACGGTGTCTAGTAACCAATGCAGGTCGACCGACCTCTACGGTGCGATCAACGCATGTGTCAGCATTCGATCGTTGTCACCGACCAATCAGAGGGCGGAATCAAGTTACAATCCTTGGGCTTACGGTCGCCACGAAGGGTGCCCAACCATGGAGAAAGACTGTACGCGTTTATTGTAAGTTTATAATCATGTACAGTATGTGAGCAAAAATATCCGTATGTTCACGCAACACTTCTTCATCCCAGATGAAGTCTCCACACCTGCCTCCTTGAAACAGTGCGCGCAACAGTTCCGCTACGTTTCAGAAAAAACCTTCATCTAACTACATCTTGTTTCCGCCGTGTCGGTCGCCAAAGCCGCTACACGCCCTTCGCGTGCGTGGCGTTCTGGCGAGTGACCACGACACGCTTGACACGCCCAACATCCGCTGTTGCATGCCGCCAGTACACTCGTCCTGTTGGCGTGTGCCACATGGGCGCTGGGCGGACCGTGCCTCAGCCTTCTTCTCCCTGACGTCTTTCTCATCCCTTCCTCGTTGTCGTTGGATCTTGACGCCTAAACGCGTCGTTCCTTTTAGCTGTCGGCGGTAGGCTCCTCGCCCCACTTCTGCGCTTGCGTGCGGCGGCGGCCAACTGACGATATGATGGCCAACGCAGCTGCCGCGGCCTACGGACCGCCGCACACCCCTAAGCGTCCCCGATGGGCCCCGTCTCCCGACTGTCGCGGCATTGTTTACCCTCTGGCGCCGAGCGTGCGGGATGCGCTGACTTCCCCTCTGGGAGACCCCGAGGTGGAGCTCCCTCACCAGGACGATGTGGAGATGAACGGGCCGCTGGTGGCAATGCTGACCACCTACTCGATTGAGCCCGAGGCGCCGCCGCCCATGCCGGGATACTCGGCGGAGCCGCCGGCGGAGCCGCCGGCGGAGACGCCGGTGCCGGCGCCTGTGACGGCGAATCCCCCGCGGCCACCACCGTTGTCAGGCGCGCCAGGCGTGGGGCCACCGGCGGGCGAGTCGTCTCTGGCGGCGACGGCGGGCCAGCCGGGCCCTGTGTTGGTTGGGAGCTCCTCGGCTCAGGCTCCTTTAGTCGATGGGGCGGACAGCGGCGACGACAGCGTGCCCGCCAATGGTGTTGGCGATGCTGGCTCATCTGATACAGCGGCGGTGTCGCGGTTGGCGTGCATCCCGGACCCCGACGATTTGGACGCGCTAGCATCGGTGCATGTCGACTCGACGGTGTATTTCCCGTCCATGCGCACATCCCGATCACCTCGCGGCTACCTCACGGAGCGTGTTGCGCATGGGCCGTTGACGCTCACTCACCTGATCTCCCTCAATGGTCGTCGCCCGATTCCGCTTGGGGGCGCTTTTCGGATCCGTCAGGATGGGCTGTTGCACGTGGATCATGCGCCCGAGGGGGGCGTTGCGATCACCCGCACGTTCTTTCCATCCATGTCCCGCCCATCGGCAGTGGAGGTGTGGACGGTCACGAACGTGTCGCCCGACCAGCTGGCTGTGCTTCGGGTTGACTCAACGACATCGACGCTCAACTCGTCGCCTGACGGGGTGGCGGGCGACTATGAGGTGTATACAGCCGTGCCCGGATCCGTGGGCGAGCGGCTGGAGATACCACCTGGGGGCGGCGTCGCCCACGTGGGCGTCCATACGACCGCCCGGATGGCGGACAACCCCAGCCTGCGCAGTGCCGCAGCGGTGGCTGGAAGTGGGCCGTTTTGTGATGACGAGCCCGTGACGAACGCGGGGCTGGTGCGGGAGATGCGCGAGCGGCAGGCGTTTGTGCGGTCGCTGAGCAGCGGGCGGTGTGTCCTGGAGACCCCCGAGCCTGAGCTAGACACGGCCTTTGCGCTGGCCAAAGTGCGGACTGGGGAAGCGGTGTTTGAGACAGAGCTGGGGCTGCTTCATTCGCCAGGAGGCGGCAAGTATTATGGAGGGGTTTGGGCCAATGACCAAGCTGAGTACGCGGGGCCGTTCTTGGCGTGGCTAGGTGGCGCGGGCGCCGTGGACGGCGACGTGGCGGGCAGGGGCCGCGATGCAATGGAGCGAGAAAGTGCGAGCAGCAGCTCCACGGCCAGAGAGAGCGGCCGGTGCATGAGCGTGACCTCGGCATTGCACGACCCATCGCAAGATGGTGCCGCGACAGGTAACGGTATGGAGGGGGCCGAGATGGCGCAGGACCTGCCAGAGGAGGACGCTTCTGCCGGTATTGATGCCAGGGACGCGGTGGCCGTTTGGGACAACACTCCCCTTGCTGCTTTTGCTCGCTCGAGCGTTTTAGTGGTCGACCGTCTTGCGAGCATCTCGGTGGCCGCCCTCAACTCGTACCGCACACTGGCGTCGCTGATGCCGTCAGCGCCTGCCGACACGATGGCCTACTCAGTCGAGGTGGAGGGCGACTACATTGGGCGCTTAGACCGCGGCGATGCCGGCTGCTACGCCTGGGGCGCCAGCCTCTATGCCCTTACTGTCCCGTCGGCGGCACCCGTGTTGACGCCCTCGATAACTTGGGCGCTGCAGCACATTGCTGCTCGGATGGCCGATTCTACTGATGGTATCCTCGTTACTGAATCGGACGAGATGGAGGGTCGTTTTGAGACGGGGGAATCCAACCTGGCTGCCAACGCAACTGCCCTGGCCGCCCTCCGCAGTGCGGCATTATTGGCCGACTCGGTTGGCCGCACCACTGCCGCGGCGGGCCTGCGCGCCAAGGCAGCCGACTTGGAGAGAGCCATCGAGGAGTACTTTGGCAGCAAGAACGTCTGGTCTGGGGGCTACCGCTACTTCGCGGGCTGCCGAAAGATGCGCGGCTGGTCTGCTCTCCCCGCCGCCGCGGGCATATCGTCGCCCCGCGCAGCACGTGCGGTGGGTTTGCTCCTCGCTAAGCACGGGACCATGTGGACGCCCGAAGGTGTCCGCGTCGAGGCTGCACGCCACGACTCTTGGGATCGCCAGACGCTGGTGGCTCTGCGGACCGCCTTTCAGGTTGACCATGCTCAGGGCATCAGCGACGTTGGTCTCGCCGAGGTGGCTCTGGACCGACTGCGGGAGTTCACGACCACCCGCGCTTTTGGGGAACACGTGCCGTACTGTGTGGAGGAGAACTATGAGGGCTGCCAGCTGGCGGGAGAGAGTGCTCTGTACGCCCGGGTGTATCTGGAGGGGCTGTTTGGGATCACCGTGGTCGGCCGACGGAAGGTCAGCATCGCACCGCGGCTACCCACGCACTGGCGGCGAATGGCACTCCGTCGCCTCTTTGGGTGCGGCGTCGTTTTTGACGTGGTCGTGTTGGCGGTCGGAACGGCTAGCTGTGGTGCGGAGACCGTTGCGGATGAAGTAGCCGACGGCGACGGTGGGAGGCGCATGGTGCAGGTTGTGGTCCACGTGGAGGAGGATTTCACGCCAATGACGTCCACAGCCTGCCTGCCGCTGTCAGGCATGCCGTCCGGGGCGCTGCCCGGCGAGCCGGGCTCGTCCTTTGCGGCTGGGACTGCTGGCCCCCACCGGCGGCGGCTTCTGAGAGAGGTTGCCGACGCCATGGTGTACGACGGGAATGCCCTGGTCGTTGACTTGTGAGAAGCGTCATTTTTTCGGGCGTGAGTAGAGTTGGAGGGGGATGGACTTGAAGGGATATAGCCCTGGAGGATGACAGCGGGCTCGTTCACGCGAGCCGATGTGACGGCCAGGGGCGTGGGGGGTGCGCTCCGATGCTGCTCTCGTCGCAAAGGGCCAGTAGGGCCCATAGGCGCGGCGGGGTGCGATTCATTATCTGAAGCAAACGTTGGACGCCGAACTCGTGTTCCCCTGTCTTGCACAGCCGCGCATTATCTGCGCTGTTCTCAAGGTCGTTGCCTGCCGTCCCTTCATTGTCACCCTACATCGTTGGCGCGCTCAGGTTCCTCCCCCCCCCCCTTCTTACCCTTTCGCTTGCCCCCCTCACCTTCCGCAACGCCCTCACCCTCCGAGTCGCTCGTCACAGGGGACGCCTCTGCCGTGGATGCCAACGCATCGGCGGCACCCTTGGACGCCTGCGCGTCCGTGTCCCTCCCCGCCGTCGCGGCGGACGCAACCTCCTCATCCACAATCACCTCAGTCACCCACGAGTCGTTGGTGTACACACACATGTCGGCCGCAATCTTCATGGCACGGCGAGCCATCTCCTCCGCGCCCATTTCGGGAGCCCCCACCACCGCGTCTGCCCCACCCGCGGCGTCCCTAGACTCCTGCGTCGCCGTCGCCGCCGCGGTTGCATCGTCGGCCACGCTCATGAGAGCTCGCGCGGCAGCAATGGCGGCCGTGCCGCCACTGCCCACCCCCACAATCCCGTCGCACGGCTCGAGCACGTCCCCTCCACCCGTGAGGGTGAGACTCATCTTGGCGTCCACAACGATCATCACCGCATCGAGGCGGCGGAGGTACTTGTCCAATCGCCACTCGGCGGCGAGCGCAACGGCCGCCCGCAGCAATTGCCCCGGGTGTGCATCGATTTTGCCCTCCAGCCGCTCTAGCAGGGTCATGGCGTCGGCAGTGGCGCCCGCAAAACCGGCAATAACACTCCCTCCGGGTCCCAGCCGCCGCACTTTGCGGGCGTTGGGCTTCATCACCGTCCCACCCTGGGTGACCTGCCCGTCGCCAATAACCGCCACGGTGTTGCCGCGGCGAACGGCTAGGATTGTCGTGGTGCGGCGACCATCTGCAAAGGGGAGAGTTCCACCGAGAGCGAGAAAAGGAGGGGGATGGGCCGCCGCCGCCCCAAGTGCAGGCAGCCTAAGCGCCGGGGGGAGGGCACCCGCGCCGCGCACATGGCGGGCGAAGGACGATCCAGCGCAGCGGAGCATTGGGAAGAATACAAAACAAACAGGGGTGACCACAGGGGCGATAAACGTGCAGGAAGAGAAAAAAAGGAGACAGAAGAGCGGGGGCTTCGGGCACGTGCGCAGCCGGGGTGTAGACGTGGGAGGGAAAGTGCGGCGCGAGCAAGGCGTGCTGCTGGACCAAAGCCGAAAAGCCACGTCAGCATTTCATGTATTTTCTGTTCAAACTTGAGGACCTGAATCCCTGCATTTAGCAAGAAACAATACAAATTGGTCATGTGTGGCGGCTGACGATAGAACCCTCATAAGTTTTAAGAAATCGAAGCCGAGATAGACTGGATTAAAAAATGTGCGATCGAAAGTCCCGGGGCGACCAGCAGTGCCTCGCTGTATGTCCGTCAGCGCGGTGAGCGCAGCGGTTGATCGAGTCCAGTACATACGCTCGCGTCGCGGACTGCGTGATATGATACTGTCGCGCTCTGACTCTAGTTCCCAAGGCAGAAGATGCCGACGCGAGCGTCAAGAAAGCGGGGCCATCTGCCGCCCGTGGGCTAAGGCAGGCCAGCAGCCTGAGGGGCGTCGGCCCGTGGGGCTGAAGCCGAAAGGCGGTGAGAGTGTCATGGGGGAGGGTCGCTTTGTGCGCAGCTGACCTATATCATGCTCTTCGCCGTGATGTCTGACCCCTGCACCCGCGAGAAGTCCACCCTGATGTCCAGCACCCCCCCCCCCCCCCGCCCCCCCCCGCGGAGGTGCCTATGTTCTGAAGTATCCCAACATTCTTCTCACGGTGGCTTAAGTAACATAAATGTGAAAATCTTATATTTCGTGCTCATTTTGCGGGAAATGTAGCTCTATCGATGGAACCTACCTCATTCGACAGATCTCTATCACATGTAGATATTACTGTACGATGAGCTACATTCGTCGTGGGGTTGTACTGCAGCTGGTCAGGACGTGGGAAAATGATTCCGTGGTCGCCATGGCATATGGTCGAACAGCTCCAATGTTCATGTCCCCGCCTGTGACCCTCGGTCGTGACATTTTCGCATCTTCCACGCACTCTGTGGACTCGCGAAATACATCTCTAGAGTCAATCCCATACAGCTATTTAGGCGTGTATGTAGCCGAGGTCAACGCGTGGCGCACATCAACCAGGCATCGTTGTAGACGCGGCAGAGATGATGCGCTCTCCCATCCAGTAGAGACTGGAATAGCTCCACGGCGATGTAATCGAATGGACACGATCATGGGAAAACGAACAGCAAACCGGACACAGAACCGAGACAGAAAGGAACAGGCGGGCACTCGTGAGGGCGGCACCCAAGCGAATTGGTCCGTGGTGCTTAATTAGCCTCACCGTGTGTATCTCCCCCTACTGTAATGGTCGGAAGCGAGGCAGCACATGACACGCCTGGGACCAATCCACGGCGGCGCTTCTCGCAGGGCCTGGAGGCCGCTGTGGGCCCCGCGCCGGCTCCACAGGGAGCAACCGCCCATCTCCCATCTCCGACTCGCGCACCGCCGCCGTCACTGACCTTCGGTCGATGCTCCCCGTCCGGAAGGACGTCCTTCCTCCGTCATCCGTCCCCGGTTGCACCCCCCCCCAACTGGCCAAGAGTTCACTTTCCTCGCCCCCAATCGCCCCGGGGGGCGGTGGTGGTGTGGGGCTGCCGGGGTCGGCGCCCGCCACCCAGCGGGTCGCGCGCGTCTCCCCGCCGCCTGACTTCTACGCCTGCCCCCCCGCCCACCCGGGCGATGGGTGTGTCCCTCCTTCCCCCCTCCCCTTGCCCGCCATCCACGCTTCCCCCTCTCCTCCTCCCTCGTTTTGTTTCCCTCATCCCCTCTCGTGCTTCTCCCGCCTGCGCAGCTTGGGCGTCCCCGCCACTGAACGCACCCCCGGGCCGTCTCCCCCTCCCCCGCCGGCGGCGGCTGCTGCAGCGCGCGTGCCCGCCGCCCAACGCGGTGACACCCCCCCCACGGCGGCGGTCACGCAAGGCCCCCCCTCCGCCATCGACACCGAAGGGGTTTGGCCGTGCATCACCACCGCCGCCGCCACCGCCACTGCCGCCCGCGCGGGCAAAGGTGGAGCGACTGTCGCCGTTGGGAATACGGACCGCCCCCCGAGGCGGTGGCGGTGGCAGCGACAACGGCGGCGGCGGCGGCCGCGGCCGGCGGCGCACTTTTCTTCCCCTGCCTTCCCCCGTGATTCTTCCCGGGGTGCCCGCCCCCCTGCTGTGCGTTGAGGTGGTGTGGGCCGACACCCCCCGGGGGGTAGACCACCTGGTGTACCACAGCGTCGGGGCATCCGAGGCGGCTGCCGCGGCCGTGTCTGGGGGGCATTCGGAGGGGATTCGGGGAGGGGGGCTCACGTCGGATGAGGCCACTCGCCTTGCCGCCCGCCTCGGCGATGGCGCCGCGCTCGCTCGGGAGCTGGGGGGGGGGGTCAAGGCCACTCTCGAGATTCATGTTGCGTCGCATGTGGAGACGTTGCCGGACACTGGCGAGGGGGATGGGTTACTTCCCCTCCTTGCGGCGGCCGTTGAGGACGTGGGGGGGTGGGAAGAGCAAGAAGGGCAACCGCGGAACGAGGAGCTTGAGGGTGATGCAAATGACACTCCAGCGACCGCGCCAATGGAAGACGCCACGTCGAGTGTCCCCCCTGATGCTCCTGCCGAGCGCCTCACCTGGTCTGATGCGGGTGGCGTGTCACCAGACACGTGTTCTGTTGATGGCGACGAGGCGTGCAGTACCGAGGAGGATGCAGCGGCCGCTGCGGTTTCTGCCATCGACGATGCGCAGGGTGGTGGCCGCCTGACCGAGGTCGAGGACGAGATGGAGCACGCGGACGAGGACGAGGACGAAATCGATGTTGACGACGAGGATGAAGACGAATTTCTCGTCGACGGCGTCCTGGGCGACGGCAGCCCTGTGGGCGCCTCGTGGGCTGGCGCCGACGGCGTGAGCGGTGATTTGTGGGCGGGCCTGGACGATGATGGCTGGCTGGACGCTGACGATGCTACCCTGGATGATAGCGAATGGGCGTCGTCCGCATCTTCGTCTGCCTCAGTCGTCGCTTCTGAGAAGGAAGTACCCGCCGTAGAGCTCCAGGAGGTCATGCGAGAGGTGCTGCGGGAGGCTGCTGCCGAGGCGGGGCCGGGCCGCGGTGCTGCGGAGTGGCCGCCGTCAGTTAGCAATGGAACGGACATGGCTGGCAAGGACGGCGGCGTTGCGCCAAACGGCTCGTCGACAGCTGGCGCCGCTGCGGACGCTGCCGCCGAAGACCGCACACGGGAGGGGGTACGGCGGCTGTTCGTCGCCACAGCGGCTGCTCAGTCGCGGCGCGCGGCGGGGCGGCGGGTCGACTTTCTCGACGCGGCCGTCGCTGCCGCTGAGAACCGCCGGCCATCGCCGGCCGACAAAGGCGGGCGGGGGGCGGGATCGGTGGCCGACCGCCGCGTAGACGGCGGCGGCGGTGGCGCCGTGCCCGGGGTGGGACAGCCCCCCACCATGGTGTCGCCGTCGTCCTCGCCATCATCGGCAGTGGCAGCGACTGTGGGCGGGGCGGGAGGCAAGCACGGCGGGGCGGCTGTGGCGATGCCTTCTTTCCTTCAATGCCCCGAGTGTGCGGCCGTTTACGTGGTGGACGGGGATGAGCTAGCAGGTATGTGAGTGGTGGTTGGACTGAGGGGGGGTGGCAGGGGAGCGCTACCTTGCTGCGACTGGTTGTCAGCAGTGCAGCTGAATTCTGGGTGTGAGGGAAGGAAGCGCCTTCCCTGTGACGAGTTGTGCCACACTGGTGCTCTCGGGAGACGCCGCTTGGCATGCATCGGACAGGTGCGTCGCGGATGTCTGCCCCGGTCACACCTTGCTGATACTGACGACGCGTCTATGCCTGTCGCCACCTCCTCCTGCTGCCCTATTGCCTTTTTGCCATGTCCACCCTGTCGCGGTGCCCTCCCCCGCTGCTCAGGCGTCGAGATGACGGTAGCGTGCTCCACCTGCGCCCACCAGTGGCACGCGCGGGAGGTGGACCTGCTGTGGGGTATGGCCACCGCCGCCGCCGCGGCGGTGGCGGGCATCTCCGCGGCGGCCGCGTCAGCCGTGCGGCGACGTATCCCCGAGGCGGCACTGCCGTCTCCGCAGCCGCCGCCACCGCCGCCGTCTTCGGCCATTGCGGCGACAACGCCGCCCCCTCCCGCACGTAAGCAGCAGCAGCCGCGGTCCCCCCCCCCGCCAACGGAACCCCCCACTGCATTGCCGGCGGTTGGCGCGCCTAGCGGGGCGGCGGCGGGGGTAGCGACAGCATTGCCGATGCCGGCCAGCCGGGGGCGGCCGCCGTGGAACCGCCGCCGTGGCCGCCGGCCTCCCGCGGGCGGCACCTCTGCACCAGCAGCCTCCACCACCACCCGCGGCGGCCGTGGCGGCGCGCCCCCGCCGCCACCGTCGCCGCCTCCACTGTCGTCGCGCGACACGGAGGACCCCACCGCCACGTCGTCAGCGGCGGGTGGGTCGTCGCCGCCGTCGTCCACGGCGGGCACACGCGGGGTGAGGGGCGGGGGGCCGGCCGGCCGCGGCAGCCGTGGCAGTGGTGGTGGCCGCGGCGGTAGCGGTGGTGGCGGCGGTGGCGGCGGCTGCGGCGGCGACGGCGGTGGCGGCCTCATGTCGCGCGGCCGCCATCAGGGCTGGTCAAGCGGCCGCGGCTCCCGGGCGGCGTGACCGCCCCCCCTCCTCCTTCCGCCCTTCCCCGCCTTCCATCTTTACCCGTTCGCGCTCTGCCCCTCTGCCCGTGCCGCTATCGCATCCACCCACGCCCCTCTGCCAATTCTGCGGCGACGGCCGGCGGCCGCGCGGTGTTGCGGCGGCCGCCGCCGCAGGTTGGCAACCGTTCCGTCCTCCTTTCCCTTTTTATTTCCCCCCCCTCTTCTCCCGCCGTTGCCGCCATGTGCGAGCCGCGGGTTGGTCGTGGGTGTCGGTCGCTTGGCCTGGTGGGTCGACCAACTTTTTTTTTTTTTTTGCTCCTGTTCCCTCTTTTCCTCCCTTTGCTGACCACCACGCGCCCGCAGCGGGATATTGATGGGAGGGAGGCCGGGGCGGCCGCAGCCGCCGTCCGCCAGCCGGCTTGAGTGGACGGATTGTCCGGAGGGGGGCAGGCAGCCGCCCGTGTGGGCCCGCCACCACGCGACGTGTGGGGTGGCGGCGCCCGTGACGGCACAAGCACGGGCCAAAGGGTGTGTACGCGCCGCGCTGGCAGCTGCGCACGCACGGTAGACGGGACAATGGTGGTCGCGCGCGGCCATGACTGGCATACGCGGGCAGTGGGCGTCGGGCGGGAGCGGCGGGTGCACGCTCTTCTATTGCCCTAACCGTCGTCTGTTTGTCGTATGTGGGTGGCCGCGGTGTGCATTGGAACGCAGCGCGCGCAGCAAGAGAAAAAAGAGGGCGAACGAGCAGTTCCTGTTGTGCGGGAGGCCTCCCCAGCAGAGGGGGATGGGCGGGAGATCTCCCATCTCCCGATGCAGCGGGGGGGGGTCGTGTCGCGGCAGGTCGGCCACGACAGCCGCCCGCCGTCGCCGCTTGGCGACTGGGCGACGGGCTCGTGCAAAAGCCAACCATAGATGACGTATGGAGTTGGGGGACGCCAGACAGAGTGGGATGGAGGGGGGGGGCGCCCCGGGGTAGGGAGCAGCGTGTCCACCCGCACAGGACGCACCACCGACATAACGCGGCCGCGCTCCACTCCCGCCGCACCGCGGTGCGGCGGGAAAGGAGCACCCCCCCCTGCCGGCGGCGCGGTGCAGCGGGCACGCCAGACCCCACGGTCAGCGGCTCCCGTGGTGTTGTTCCGCCCCCACCCCGCTACCCGACCCCCACGGCGACCGCTCCTGTGGGTCGGAAGCATGGGCGCGCCCACCCCCGCCGCGGCGCAGCGTATACGAGTACGCCGGGCAGCGCTGACAGAAGCAGCAGCGCTCCCCAGGGGGGGCCCGCGCTTTGGCCGATCGGGGGGCGGGATGAGACGTTGGCGCCAGCCGACGGGGGCCCCCCCGGCAGCTCTACGGCCCGCAGACGCTCTCATGCGAGCAGCCGGGGGGACATACATGAGTGATTGACCACACCAGCGGGCGGCGGCGGCGACTCCACCGCCGCCGCCACACCAGCCGGCGGCTAGGCCGTCGTCTCCCCCGCGACTGCCACACCGGCCGGCGGCGGCGGCGACTCCTCCGCGACCGCCACACCGGCCGGCGGCTGGGCCTGCATTTTTTTGCCGCACCCGCCGCAGCTGCAGCCACTCGGCGTCTGCGCCTGGCGTCCGCGGCGCGCTTCTGCAGACGCTCCTCAGGCATGCGCGCGGGGACTGGCTTCACCACCTTTGCCCGTGGTCGACATCGTCGCAGGTTGATGGCAGGACCGTTGCGGTCCCTTGCTGCCTGAGACGCCAGTCGGTGTCTTTCTTTGTCCCGCAGTCTCTTTTCATCACCCGCAGCACCGCCGGCAGCCAGGGCGGCCGCGCCGGCCGCCACAGGTGCGCCGTCCGCGTGCCTGCCGGCAACCAGGGCGGCCACTCCGGCCGTCACAGGTGCGCCGGCCGCCTGACCGCCGACAGGCACACCGCCGCCAACAACGGCGGCCGCGCCGGCCGCCACAGGTGCTCCGGCCGCCTGGCCGCCGGCAGTCAGGGCGGCCGCGCCGGTCGCCGCCTGAAGTGTGGTCAGCATCTCGTGCACCACCGCGTCCACCATTGTCCGGTGGGAGGTAGGAAACGGGGAACGGGGGTGATTGGGGTGGAGGTGGTCGGCGCCGGGAACGTGAAAGCGAGTCAAGTGCTGCGGACAGCGTACAGGATACACACACACACACAATTGTACACACACCTGCCCCCCACTGTCGCCACCAAGTCGACCCTCGTCCCCTACTGTTCCCTACTCTGTCGCCACCGACGCGACCCCTGCCGCTCACCGAATCGGCGCTGCCCCCCCCGCTGCCGCAGAGGCCACTGGCTAGCCGCCGCAGGCCGCCGCTGCCGCCACCGCCGCTGACGGCTGGCGACGGGCCCCCGGCCGCCGCCGCCGCCGGCTGGCAGCTGCCCCTCCGCCGCCGGCTGGCAGCTGCCCCTCCGCCGCGACCACTCCCGGCCGGCCGCCGCCAGCACTGCAGCCAGCTGGACACGGCCACCCAGCTGCTGCCGCCCGCTTGCCGCCGCCGCCGCCGCCGCCGTGACCGTCAGCGGGCCACTCCCAGACCGGGGCTGCCGCCGCCGCCGGCTAGCAGCTGCCCAAGTGCTTCTCAAGGAGCTTTTTATTGCTCACGGTATGTCTCCGACCGCCACGTCACTTTCAACTCCCAGAACAGAATTAACTACATGTGGTACATTACACGCAAATTAGTAATGTTCAACATGAATGTGCCAATCAATGACGGATACGCTGTAATATAAGCAGTATCTAGGCGGATATCAAGATTCAAGATTCAAAAAAAGTTCGTTGGTCGTGCATGGTATATGGGCCCCAAACGTCAGGGGCCGTTCGCTGTCGTTTTTGGGGGACGGGGCGATGGACGAATAAGAGTGGGGGGACGGGGTGATGGAGGGGTAAGCGAGGGAGGACAGGGGAGGGCGCGCTCTCAATTGGGCGTGCCCAAGCGTCCGGGACCATTCGCTGTCGTTTTTGGGGGGCGGGGCGATGGACGAATAAGAGAGGGGGGACGGGGTGATGGAGGGGTGAGCGAGGGAGTACAGGGGATGGCGCGCACCGTCTCGGGCCACACGCGCGGCCTTGTGGAAGCTGCAGCCGCATCCCGGATCTCTGTCCGTACATCGTCGCTGGGGTCCGATTCCGCCGCTCAATCGATAGCCAGCTCTGAGGGCTGCGAGGGCTTCGGACATCCCCCAGGGAAGGCCATTCCAGAGGAGTGCCCGAAGCCCTCGCAGACCTCACAACTCGTACAAAAGGGAAGGCGGTTGCCCCGTCGTCGGTTGTGCCGCCGCGGGATACGACGCTGTTGCCGCCACCAGCGCCCAGAGACCGCGCTGCGGACGAGTGGAGCCCGCTGGGACGCCCGTGGCCTCGCGCCTCCCCTCCGTGGCCCTGCGCGCGCGCGCACGCTCGTCTCCCCCCGTCCACCGCCCGTCATCTTCCTCTGTCGGGCGGGTCCCTCCCGCTCACCTCCTCTTACCGTCCGGACGCACCTCCAACCTCCCCCTCTCCCATGGCCGGTGCCCGTCGCGCGGCCGCGCGGCCGCGCGGCGCGTTGCGCCGCATGGCGGGCGCCACGGCGGCCGCGGCGGTGGTGGCGGTGGCGGTCGCCGCCGGCGTGGGCGGCCAGGAGGCGCCGCCGCCGGCGTCGCCCTATCCCCCCGCCCTCGCGGCGACGCTCGCGTCTGGCTCGCCCGTCTTTTCCAACACGGGCATTGAGGCGCCGTTTGAGTTTCGAATCAACGCGGCGTCCGTCGTTGCCATCTTTGACTGTGTGGCCGTGTATGCGGCCAACGACCGGCGGTACACGACGTGGGATGGGCGGCCGGTGGTCCGCGCGCCGCGGGGCGACCGGACCGACGACAACCTGGGCGTGTGTGGCGCCGCCGCCATCTCGGCGGTGGTGGACTATGTGTACGGCCGGTACGGGTCGGATCCCATGTACGCTTCGGTTGCCAAGGCGGGCATTGAAATCCCGCGGCTGAATGACACGGCTCGCTGCGGCGAGCGGGGGGGCGGCCGGCCAGACCCGGCAGACCCGGCGTGCGTGGGGCTGGCGGCGGCGCGGCAGTACATTGCTGAGCAGCTGCAGCGGGACGGCATGAATCAAGACGGCCGCACGGGGCTGCCCCCCGGCGCGCCGCCCCGCCCGTACGCCGACACGGTCAGCGGTTACCGGCCGGTGAATGGGCCCGCGGCGGGGGTGACGGCGCTCACCCGGTGGATGCCGCTCAAGGAGGACACAGCCGGCCTCGGCACCTACCAGGTGCAGTCCATTACGGCGCCGCACGCGGGGCTCGCCAAGCCCATCCTGGCCGACCCGTCTCGCCTGCGGCGGCTGCGCGTGCCGCCGCCTTACCGCTCCCCCGACGCGTACCGCCCCGACTTCCAGTGTGGCTGTGGGGCGCCCGACCCCGACGAGCTGTGTGCCAAGGCGCAGGGGGTGCTGGCGCAGGGGCCCCGCCTCGACGATCGCCGCCGCACCCTCATCCGCTGGTTTGACCGCAAGACCCAGTCGATCGCGGGGCTGCCCATCCGGCTGTTCGTCCTGGGCGGCATGTCCTTTGCTGACTACTTGACCGTGGAGCTGGCGCTGAACGCCTTTACCTGGGACGCCACCATCGCGGTGTGGGCGGAAAAGGTGCGCCACGACGCGGTGCGGCCCGCGACGCTCATTCCGGAAATCCTTGGCCACACCCGCGACGGCGCGGCGTTCACCTCTGTCATCCGGACCATGCCCCACGCCGAGTACCCGTCGGCGTCGGCGGCCATCTGCTCGGGCTTCTCGCACATCCTTGCCGCGGCGGGTGGCGACGCCCTCAACCTGTCGGTGCCCCTCCCAGCGGGCGCTGTGGGCGGTGACCTGCCGGCCACGACGCTCACGTTCAAGGACACCCACGACCTGGCTGCCCAGTGTGGGGAGAGCCGCATCTGGGGCGGGCTCCACTTTCCAGACGCCGTCAAGGCGGGCAGCCGGCTGGGCGTTGCGGTCGCCAAGGAGGTGCTGCGTACGGCCGCGTGCCGTGCGCCAGGCACGCCGGGGCTGCCGCCGTGCGCCAAAGCGACGAACTGGGAGGTCGACGATACCCAGGACGAGGCCGAGTACGTGTAGAAGGAGCAAAGGGGGTCCCCCGTTACGCTTAGGCACCCGTAGTGGGTGCGCGGCTTCTGTCACTCGTCCCGTGTTTGCTCGCTCTGCTATCCCAGCGCGAGTCGGTGAACAGCTTTTTGAATTCACCTACGGACGGTCATCATCATGAACGCACATCATGTGGATCGACGATGATTCACATGACCCGTTTTTTGTTCTTTTGTAGCAGCGTAAAAACCTTCAATGGTCATGGGCGTGGCCAGTATAATAATACCTTTAGGGCAGATTTTAGGGAAAGTGCCGTCCCAACGGTGGCATCTCTATCGATCGGTCCACAGCAACCGCAAGATTGATATATGTATTGCAGTTCCCTGAATTTTGTCTCATGGCAACAACAGCAACGACCAATAGCGTGCTGTGGCGTTGTGGTCTTGAGAATGCGATGATTGGCTGCAGTCACAGCGGATCTTTTGCCGAACGCTGGTTGGTCAGAACGCTACTTTCTCGGGCTATCTCGATTGCTTTCCCTCTATCTCGGCGTGATCCGCTCAACAACAGTGGGAGTGGTCACAACTGGGCGTCTTCTCCCTTCAATGCGGCCAGAATTCTCGAGAAAGACTCATATCGCACTGGCTCCACAGCAACGCGGAGCAGTCATTGGTCAGAGGTGCGTCATCCGAGGCATGCCATTGGGCTGTTCGTGTTGTTGTTCCCATGAAACAAAATTCAGGGCACTGCAATCGTTGTGCTTCCTGTAAAAAATGGATGTTGACAGTAGGTGAAGGTGCCGATGCATTGGTCCAGACAGCGACCTTGCTCATCTTCACGTATTTACCGTCAATATCCAATACATGCGGGAAGCTCAATAGGGAGGTGGCTCGAGCTATTATCGGTCATTAGGGCACACCCACCCACGTGAACTAACGGGCCGACGGAAAAGTGGCCATGATTGGTTTTCGGTATGAGAGCTCTACTTACCTTTCGTCACAACTTTGTAATCACTGCAGCCAATCAGATGCGCATATCACTGCGCGCCCGATAATCACACAGCGTTTTGAAGACGCTTCATCGAAACTGAGATCTATTGATTTGGAACAGTCTTGATCAAAATCTTCGAAAATTTCCCGTAGCGATTCTGGGATTGCCATGAGAGTGTTTCCACGGGTACCAACCATCTCGCATACCATCTCGCATATATTTTCGGAATACTCATTTGAGGCGCCACGTGGCCGTTGAATGTCCAGTTGGCCAATGGGAGAGCCGCATGGGCTCGTGGGTCCCTGGTAGAGGCCCGATTCGGGCCGTCAATTCAGATTCAGAGGGGAAAGGAGTTGCTGTAGTTGATTCAAGTCTCGAATGCCACGTACACAACAGAGATGGTGGCGACTGTGTTTATACCATCTCGGAAACGATCTACCCCCCCCTAGTTCGTTTCCGAGATGGTCTAGACCATCTCGTTTCGGCTTGTGGGACGCCATACTGGGCTAGAACTGGCCCCGTTTGAAGGTTTCGCGGCATGTTTGAAAGCTTTGAGACATGATTCGAGGGTCCTGCCTGCGTTTCGGCGCGTACATACTGCAGGGGGGGGGATGGACGCGGGTCATTGTGCTGTGCCGGCCCGATCGACACAGTTGCTGGCGCCCACTCGCGTGGATCCCTCCGGCTGGGGACTAGCACATGTCTGGCAGCCCTGTGGCCACGAGCGCTGACACGTACCCGGCCCAGCTATGCTGGGCGACGTCCTGGGGCAGCCACGCGTGGCCAATCCGCGGCTCTTTTGGCCGGTGGGGGCGGCGGGGGGGGGCGCTCACAGCAACCCCGGGGCGGCCGCTTCGCGTCGGCCCGCCGTGCCGGGGAGTTTTCCAGGGGGTACGGGGGGGCGGCGGCCAAGCGTGGCGGGCGTGGAACAATGTTTTTTTGGGATGGGGGGGCGCCAACGGCCCTGGGAATGCCGATGCACACCAGCCATCGTCGCCGTGTGGCCCGACGTTTCGAGGGGGTATGGGGGCGCGTGGCGTGGTGTTTGAGGGGGGGGGGCCGCCAGCGGCCCCGAAATGGCTGATCCGACCAGGCGGTCGGAACCGCATGGCGCGCTCCTTGGCTGGGGGGGGCGCGTGATGTGCTGTTTGAGGGGGGGGGCCGCCAGCGGCCCCAAAATGGCTGATCCGACCAGACGGTCGGAACCGCATGGCGCGCTACTTAGCTGGGGGGGGCGCGTGGTGTGCTGTTTGAGGGGGGGGGGCCGCCAGCGGCCCCGAAATGGCTGATCCGACCAGGCGGTCGGAACCGCATGGCGCGCTCCTTGGCTGGGGGGGGCGCGTGGTGTGCTGTTTGAGGGAGGTGGGGGCGCCAGCGGCCTCGAAATGGCTGATCCGTCCCGGCGGTCAGGGCTGGGCTGCTGTCCCTGTCCCCATCACCGTCGTCACCACCACCGTCGGCGCGCGCTGCCAGTCGCCACCATCGCCGCGTCTGCCACCGCCATCTCGCCACCGTCGCGGTGTCCACCGCCACCTCGCCACCGTCGCGGACACGACCGTCGTGGCCGCCACCGTCGCTGCGACCACCATTGCGGCCGCGTAGCCATCGCAGCCACCACCATCGCGGCCACCATCGCGGCCGCAACCATCGCTACCAGCACCATCGCAGGTACCACCGTCGCGGCCACGACCATCTCGGCCGCCATCGTCGCGGCCGCCACAGTCGCGGCCACTACCGTCGGCCGCCACCGTCGCGGCCGCGTAGCCGTCGCGGGTGTCACCATCGCGGGTGCCACCGTCGCGGCCGCCACCGTCGCGGCCGCCACCGTCGCGGCCGCCACCGTCGCGGCCGCCACCGTCGTGACTGCTACCGTCGCGGCCACCGCCATCGCGGCGACCGCCGCCGCGGTCATACCTGCCAAGGGCATCCTCTGGCATCTTTGAGGGGGACTCGCCATGGCCACCCACCATCCCGGAGATCGGGAGGCTTGGGAGGTGTCCGACGGATCGGCCGACGAGGCGCGCGCCGCCGTTGTGGCTTCGCAGCTGTCTTTGTGCCGGCGAAAGCACTATGTCGCTCTGTCGGGTGCTATTGCGCGGCGCCGACGTCGGGGCGGATCTTTCCCAGGCCGCCGCGCCAACCGGCGTCGCGATTTTGACGTCGGCTTTCGTGGCATCCAGCGGGACTACTTCGGCTTGGATGGCCATCCTCCTGTTTATGGCGAGCAGGACTTATTGACGCGCTTCCGCGTGCCCCGCAACGTGTTCATGGAGGTCTACAATGACGTCAAGGACCTCCCCTACTGGAAGAGGTCCACTCACGCAACAGAGCGCTCGCAGGCGTACGGGCTGCAGAAGGTTGTGGCCGCTTTTCGCGTGCTCGCATATGGCGAGGCCGCCGATCGGCCTGACGAGTACTTGCGCTTGGCCAAGTCAACCACCGCCCTGGCCACTCAGATGCTCGTGGACCACATCGTCGACAACTACGAGGATTCTTATCTGCGGCCGCCCACCAACGCGGAGCTGGCCCACATCCTCGACCGTAACGAGCAGCGGGGCATGTCGGGCTGCATGGGGAGCATCGAATGCTCACACTGGGTGTGGCGGATGTGTCCGAAGGCGCAGGCCGGGCAATACCAGGACTACAAGAAGCGGCGGTCGGTGGTAATGGAAACGGTTTGCGATGAGGATCTCTACATTTGGCATTTTTTGGTGGGGGCGCCCGGGAGCCACAATGACATTAACGTGTGGTGCCAGTCGCCGTTATGCATGGACGTGATGAGCGGGGCGTGGCCGCCTGATATTTTTGAGTTTACACTGAACGGCTGCAGTCGTCGTTTGTTGTATTACTTGGCTGATGGCGTCTATCCCCATTTCCCCATTTTTGCCTGCCCCTTCTCGCGCGCCGCCAACAACACCACGAAGAAGCGCACGTACAACCAGCTCCAGGAGGCACTGCGCAAGGACATTGAGAGCCTCTACGGGGTCATGACGGCGCGGTTTCATATCCTGCAACACCCAGCGAAGTTCCACAGCATGGACCGCATGTAGCACAATGGGGATCCGTCGCACGTCCACTCTCAGGGAACACTCACCAAGGGGGATCGGCACCAACGTCACCGGGAGGCCAAGGTTGCTGTCCTTGGAGCGCAAGCCACGGGACCAAGATGGGAGCCCAAATGGGAGGGGTTTGTTGTTCTACCTTGGCCGGCGGTGGATTCGCCGCCGGCCCCCACGTTATAAACCCTCGGAGACACTACTAACTACCCTCCACCCCAAGATGCAAGTCCCTCTGGTCATACGTAACATATAGATACCGTGACCAGTACGAACTATCAAATTGGAAGTTAAGGGTTAGAAGTAGCCCCCCTAATATTAGGGTTACAATACGGCCAACCATATTGCTACATATCCCCCCCTTAGATTCGGCCCGTCCTCGGGTCGAGTTGCATTCGGGTTACCGAATGTAAGTGGGTCGCGTGACCGTTTACCAGTCGGGTGGGGCTTTGCGCCCCGTCGCGACAGACACCCCTTTTCGAGGTTGTCTGAGGGGGGTGCCCCCCTTTGTGTGGTACACACACGATCCGTTTTCCGGACCGTTAAATTCCCGATGCGGGTTCTGTTCACGACCCCCCTTTCCGAGGGGTGGTGCAAGCGGATCCGCCACCAGGTGTCTGGTGGTAGGGGAGCCCCTCTCGTGTTACCGAGTGAAGGGGGGCGGCCGCTCCCGCTTTTCGCGGGGGCGGTTTCGGGGTGAACCCCTCTTGGTTGCCCCGTTCGGGGGTGTGGCCCCGGCCCGCCCAGGTGCCTGGGTGGAGCCCGTTCGTAGCCTCGTGGGGCGCGGGTTGACCCGCGCGCCTGAGGCGCTTCTCGTGGCCGTTTGTGGTCATAAGCGCGGGCGCCCGCGCTTCCCTGGCTCGTCCGCGCGAGCGTTCCTCGTACCGGGTCGAGCCGGCCTCGGCTTTTCTGCAAGGGGCGCCCCTGCCACCCCGGTTGCACCATGTCGGACCCCCCGGTACCCGGGGGCGAGGACGACCTCCTGCCTGAAGAGGGGGAAGAGGTGATGGTGGACGACGTTCCCGTCTCCGCCACCGCCGCCGAGTGCTTCCTAGCGAGCTCGTCGGAGGACGAGGACGACCGGGTGACCGTTCGTGTGGCCCCGGACGGCGCGCCGGGCGGGTTGTCGTCCGTGTGTAGCGGCACGACGGCTCCGTCGGGTGGCGGACAACCGCGTGCAGCGGCGGCTTCTACCGCTTCTCCTCCGGCGGCCCGGATGGCTTCTGTCGCCGGTACCGGCGTGGCTCTACCTCAAGACGGTGTCGCCGGCGTGGCGGATGGTGGTGGCGGCACCCCGGCCAGCCCGGCGGGTCAAGACGGCGCGGGTGCCCGCCCGGTTGAAATGTCCGCTGCGGCGGGTAGCGGGTCTACCCGTGCTGCCCCCGTGGTACCCACGTCGGGTCCGGGTGGCGGCGATGCTCTGCCCGCGGTGCCGCGGGCGTCTGGTGGTCAAGGTGGGTCTACACCGATGGCTGTGGACTCCGGTAGTTACTCCGGGCGGGCGCCCGTCCTTCTTCTTCCTCCTCGGCCGCGTGCGACTCCGGCGCCGGCCCCTCTTCCGGTGGGGCATCCCCCGGCGCCCCCTATTCTTCCTGGTCCTGCCCGGGTTGCCCCGTTGGGTGGCGGCGTCGCCGTGGCGGCGGGTCAACCCGCCATGTCGATGTTCGACTTGGTGGCTCGGGTTCGAGGCCTGACTGTGCAAGAGTCAATGGAGTCCGATGGGCGGATGCGGGTGGACTTCCACCTGCCCCATCCCCGTGGAGAGTCCTCCCGGCGCGTCAAGGTGGACCCGAGTTGGGAGCGGGAGTTGGTGCGGCTGGTCAACCAGCCGAACGCGGTGCGAGTGGAACACCATTGGATCCTGAGTCAGCCGGACGACCGGCATGCGCAGCTCTGGCGTACTCGGGTGGGACGGGGTGAGGTCTACCTCGACCCCGCCTTCGGGGTATGCGACCTGATTGCTCCCGCGTTGCCGCGGGAGATTGACTACCCGGCTAGTGCTCGGGGGATTGCGGCGGCGGCGGAGCCGGTTGTGTTTGGGGAGACGGTGGGCAGTACCGGTCGGTATCCCGACTTTGATTACTACCCGGGGGTATCCCCGTATCTGTCGTTGACGGCTCCCTACCCGCCTATGGCGGGGTTGAAGTCGGCGTCAAGCTGGCGACGTAACCATGGTGTCATGGCGGATGCGTTTCGCACGGATATAACGTGTGCGTTGCAGACCGGCAACGGTCGTGCACCGTTATACACTCCCGTGCGCCCGCCGCTATGGCAGGAGGGGTAGGAACCCGCCCCTGCTTTCCGGTTTGACACCGGCTCCTGTCTCCGATACTTCGGGAGTGTGTTGGCCTCCCGGCCGGTCCACCCGTTGCAGGGTACCTTCACCCTTGAGGTTACCCTCGGGCAGGCGTCCTCCTTCTTGCTGTCCGTCCGCCGGCAGGGGCGCCTGTTTCATCTTCCGACGGGTGTCCGTCGGCACATCGCGCAGTTGGGCGTGGACCTGATAGCTGCCAAGACCGGGTTGGCCCGGGAGTTCGAGGCCCTGCTGGCTGTTCACGATGCCGTGAACTGGGCTGGGGTGTTGGCCCTTCCCCCGTACCGGGGCCCGCAGGCTGGGGCTACCCCCCTGCCTCGTCACTCGTTGCGTATCCGGCGTACTCAGCCGGGTGAGCCTGGTTGCCATGCGTGGGCGTCCACCGAGGCCGTTCCTGACCTGGGTATTCCCATGGTTATCCATGACCCTCTTCAGGTCCTTGCCCCGTGGTTCGGTAACCCGATACCGGCGGCGGTTCGCCGTCGTCCCCGAGAGTGGGGCTCTGCGGGTGGGGAGCGTGAGGTGTCCCGTCGTCGGGCGGAGCCCCGCCGGGGTTACGGTGGAGCCCCTTCGGTAGGGTCCTACCGAGCCTCGTATCAGGTGCCACCGGCTCCGGTGGTAGCCGTGTCGGCTCCTCTGGCTCCTCTGGCTGCGCCAGTGTCCGCTCCCGCCCCTGTCATACAAGACGGGGGTCCCCGTCTCTGGTATGAGGGCGTTGACGCCCTTGTTGCCCGCGCAATGCGGAAGGGTCTCTCTGTTAGCTGGGGGGATATCCCCCCAGGTGCTGCGCTAGTTGGGTCAGCGCGTTGCTTCGGTGGCGTGCTGGACCGCCTCCAGAAAGCTCTGGAGGACGTGGAGGCTGGCCGCAGCACCCTCGTCCAGCTATGCACCGAGGTAACTCGGGTGATTGACCGTCGTGAGAATGCCGACCGGTGGAGCACGGAGGTAAACGCGCTTACGCGTGAGTGGCCTCCCTCGGGCAGTGGGTCTACCCACTGAGGAGCGCTATTGTTAGTGCGGGAGAGGGCCCCGGTGACCCTTATGGTGGCCGGGTAGTAGTGAGTATAAACTCATCCCCTTTGGGGGCATTGCTTGCCTCTGTTTGCTGCCCTGGGGAGTACCCCTTCTGGCCCAGTGGTGCCTTGCCTCCCGCCCAACTTCTTCCGGTTGGTTCATGCTTGGGGAGGTCATCCTCCCTCACTTTGTGTCTTGGCTAGGGGAGGTCATCCTCCCGTGTAAGCCCCCTAGTTACTTCGATATTATCGAAGTTAGCCTTTACCTTTAAGTTAACTTATTAAGGTTCAGGTTTTACTTAGTTGCCTAAGCTTGGTTCGACTTAGAAACCTAAGTCTGATTTGACTTAGAAACCTAAGTCTGCCGTAACCATGTCGCGCCCTACTTAGTAAGTATAAGCCTCACCCCCCAACAGCCGAAGTCGGTGTCGGTTGGGTTGTTACAGTAGGCGTCGTCGCCTCATGTAAGGCATGAGGAGGTGGCGGGGTATACTCGCCGCCTGTTCCCAGGTGGGTGAGTCGTATCCGACCCACATAACCTTCACGTACCAGGGTCCTGGTAGGTTCGGGTCGGTGTGTCCGACCACGCTCTCTACTTGGTATGGAATCCCATCCGGTCCCACCGGGTCATTTGACCGGTGGGTTGTAAGAGCTTCATGTAGCAACCCAGCCGGTACCGGCTGAGGCTGTTCCGGCTTCGGAGCAGGTGTGACATCATTCACACTGATGCGTTGGATCTCCGTATCGGAGTGTAAGATAACAGAGTGGTCATCTCTGTGGAGAATCTGGTACGGTCCCTTGACCGGTTGCATGAGCTTGTTCCCCCGGAACTTCTGGTGTCCGATGCAGACCCAGTCACCTGTCATCAGGGTTGCGTTGCGCACCCGTAACCGGGCGTCGAAGTTCTTCTTATATCGAAGTTGTGTTCTGTCAAGGGCACCCTTGAGCTTAGGAATCATCCACAATAGCTTGGCCAACCAAGCTAGGTGGATACGTTCGGCCGGTCGGCCTTTCGGTGTATCATACCGAGTGCACCTGCCTGGTGGCAGCGTCAGGTTACCGACGCCTAGTGGCATGACCCACTCCAGCGGAGCGATGTTCGTGCTCCGATGCGGCCTGGCATTGTATGCCAGGGTGAGTACGGACAGAAGCCGGTCCCAAGTGTTCGTGTGCTCTGCCACGTAGCACTGTAGCATCTTGACGATGGTGCGGTTGAACCGCTCCACCTGCCCGTTGGTTTGCGGGTGGTAGTCGGATGCCCGACGTGGTTCGATACCGAACATGCCCAGGACCTTAGTGCAGAATGCTGACGTAAGGTTTGCTCCGTTGTCGGAGAGGAGTTGCTTCATGACTCCGTATGCACTGATCCAGTGGTCAACCACTGCGTTCATGATGGTGTATGCCGTATCATTCGGGATGGCTGCCGCTCGTGACAGCTTAGTGAAGCGGTCAGACATGACCAGGATGTACCTGTTCCCTTCTTCGTTACCGGAAGTGGCCCGAGTATGTCGATAGCGACTTGCTCGTTGGGCCCATCGGGTGGGAATAGCTTCATGGCAGACGCCTGCCTATGTAGACTCATGCGGTTACGCGCACAGGGGTGGCATCCCCTTACGTGGTCGACCACGTCGACGGCCATTGCTGGCCAGTAGAAGAACCTTCGCATTGCTGCGAACATACGTGAACCCCCCGGGTGTCCGGCTGTGGGGTTCTCGTGTTCTCGTTCCATGACGGCTTGCCGTAAGGACACGGGAACCACGACTTGATGTCGTCCATCGGCGGGTGCCCGCCGGTATATGAGTCCGTCTTCGTTCTCGGAGAAGATGCCGGCCGTACCGGCCAGGAGGTTAGCGCGATGACGTCTACAGTCGTCGTCATTGGCTTGTGCCTTGCGGAAGTCCGCGAGGGTTAGTGGGCATGCTCGGTGTGCCATGGTATGGTCAACCATACCTTGGGTAGCGTTACCCACCATGCAGACCGGTACCACCGGGATGTCCTCGTCCACCGGGCGGGTATCCCCGCTCGGGGTGTCGAGTCGAGACAATGCGTCTCCGAGATGGTGGGTTGACCCAGCCTTATACACGGTACGGTAGTCGTGCTCGGCCATTTTTAGCCTCCATCGGGCTAGCCTCCCATGGCTATCGGAATCCTTGTCACCAAGGTTGAGGAGCCATCGTAGGGGTTCGTGGTCGGACCTCACCATGAACCTGGAGCCCTCCAGGTATGGACGGAGCAGTTGCACTGCCCATATAACTCCGAGGCATTCACGCTCGGTGGCACTATAGTTACGCTCAGCCGGGTTGAGTGTCCGGCTGAAGTATCCTACCAGACGTAGGTCCGGGATAACGTTATCGGTACCGATCAACGTCTCCCCCTGTAGCAGGGTGCATCCCACTTGGGTGTCGCACGCATCGACATCGATGACGAAGGTACCCCGTCGGTGCGGTAGCGCAAGGACGGGTGGGGATAGTAGGGCTCGCTTCAGCGACTCGAATGCCTCCTCTTCGCTAGGCGAAGGGGGTTGGAGTACCTTGGGCAGGGTACTGCTCGTCAGAACCGTTAACGGTTTAGCTATCCGAGCGAAGTCCTTGACGAACCGTCGGTATACATTGCACATTCCCAGGAAGCTCTTGAGCTGCGTCTGGGTGTTAGGGAACCGGGCATCCCGGAGTGCCCGGGTATTGGCTTCGAGTACCCCTAGTTTACCAGGGGTTATCTGGTGGCCCAGATACTCGATCGTCTGTTGGAAGAAGGCGCACTTCTTCAGACGCAGGGTTACCCCGGCGTTCCTCAAGAGGGTGAGTACCTCGTCAACATGTTGCACATGGTCATCCATGTTACGCGAGAAGACGATGACGTCATCGAGGTACACTAGGCAGTTACGCCACTTCACCCCCGACAGTATAATGTCGATAGCCCGCTGAAATGCAGCGGGGGCGTTGGACAATCCGAAGGGCATCCTTAGGAACTCGTACACTCCACTGTGACAGACGAATGCCGTCTTGGGGATATCCTCGTCCGCCACCGGGATCTGCCAGTATCCGGCATTGCAGTCGATGGTGGTAAACACCGTAGCTTCCCCCAGGGAGTCGATGCATTCATCCATCCTTGGTAAAGGGTAGGAGTCCTTCTTGGTAACCAAGTTGAGGCGTCGATAATCGATGCAAAACCGAGGGGTTTGATCCTTCTTCGGTACGATAACGACTGGGGCACCCCACTCCGACATCGAAGGTCGTATCACCTTCGCTTCACTCATCCTCTTCACTTCTCCATCAACGATCTCTCGTTGCATAGGTCCCGCTCGGTGCGGTTGTGGCCGGGCGGGGCGTGCGCCTGGTACCAGGTCAATACAATGTTGGGTTGCCCCAATGGTACCCAGGGCTCCGCCTGTCCACATGACGTCATGCTTTCTTAACATCCGTCGTACCCCTTCGGCTACGGAAGGGGGAAGGTGGTCGAGGTCAGCCTCGGCCAGTGCCTTCAATGCTTCTTGGTCCTTCGGCGGAATATCCGCCGGTAATGATGGTCGACTAGGCTTCCCGTCATCGGGTTGCTGTCGCTCGGTGGTCTCGGCGACCGCCAGCACCTCAAGTGGGTCCACTTGACCTTCCTAGTCAGGGGTAAGGATATCTCCTTCGTAGAGCTCGGCAATCCCGAGGATAGTTCCCTTCGGGAGGGTGACTGCCTTACGGCGATAGTTCGCCATCACTAGGAGGGACGACCCTCCTGATGGGAGGTCCATGAGACCGTTGGCCATGGTCAACCCATGGCGCTTGTACGTCCGCAAGTTGGACTTGACTCTGCAGATGCCTGCGAGGTCACAGTTAACCGGGAGGACTGTCTCCGACAACGGCTCAAAGCGAGTTCGCTTGGCCAACCGAAGTGTCTTCGGCTCGACACTTGCGTACACCTCAGCCACGTTAACGTGGCTCCCTTGTAGCGTCAGGTCCCTGACGATAGCCGTGTGTCCTCGCTTCGTCCCGTCGGCTTCTTGAAGCTCGACGGTCCTCCGGCCTGGCTGGATTGCATCAACGTGAACGTTGATGAAGGTGCACCCCAGTATGCAGGGCACCGATAGGGTCTCACACACCAGGAAGTCGACTTCCGTGGTGAGTTCCCCGATGGTAACCCGCAGCGACACCGCTGCGGTCGTACGAATGAGGCGACCATTCGCGACCTTGATGGCGGGTCCCCGAGTCCCTCTGACTCGCGGAAGCCACTTGTCCGGGAGGGTATCCTTTCGGATAAGGTTGGGTCCAGCCCCTGTATCCAGTACAGGGTAGTACGATCGTGTCGACTGGGGGTCAACCCCCAGTGTGGCTGATACCTTGAAGTTCTCCAAGGTAAACAGCACGTGGCCTACACCGATATCCGGTGTAGCTCGGGCATCCTGAACAGGGCCCTTGTCTGGTTCCATGTGACGGGGCTTCCCGTCCTCTCCTCCCAACCTTGGTGGTTGGTCATCAATCCCCTGACGCCGTGTCGTCGGGGCCGGAAGGTGTACCCGGGGGTTGATGCGGCGTCGGCTCAACCGCGCTCTCCGTGGGGCTTTCCCCGCGGTACTCCGGGGTGGCTTGCTTGGGTTACCCCAGCGCCCCCCGGTCATCCTTCCTCTTACTCGTTTCCCGCCCTTGGTAGGGTGCTGTCCGCCGGGACATCCGGTTGCGGAGGTGCCTCCTCGACGGCCAGTACTCCACCTGGAGCTGGCTGCCTACCCGGTGCGGGTCCGGGTGCTCTGGCGGGATACCCCCCGGTGGATGCCTTGCGTTGCGCCGCTGCCCGCCGAGACTCCTCGGGGATGAGTGGGCAGGAAGACACCCAGTGTTGGGGATCCCCACACAACATACATCCGGACGTGCCGGTCCCCCCTTGAGTTCGCATCGGGGTAGCCCCGTAGCTGCGGTTGCCTCCCTCGGGCGCCCGAGTGCCTGCTCCCTGGTAGGCCTTGGGTCCTTGGGTCAACCGGAACATGGACTCCCCCAACCGGTTGGGTCGGCCCGCAATCTGCGGGGGTGCCTCCGTGCGCACCGCCCATGTTGGCAAGGGTTGGTGAGGGTTACCTGTCACCGGGGAGTACCCCGTAGTCCGTACGTACGGGACGCGACGTCCCGTGCCCTCGCTGACCTGGAACTGGGTCCCCGCCGGGGCGATGTACGCTACCGTACCGTGCTCATCAATCACCGGCGTCGCCGGTAGCGACAGGTGGCCCTGTTGGTCAACTAGAGGTTCATCCTCACCAATAGGGGGATGTTCGGTCGCCACCAGTACTGGTGCGGCCTTACGTTCCACCTTCTCTGGCCTCAGTACCGGGGTAAGACTGGGCTTGCCTCCCTCACCCTTGGGCTTCGGGGCCAAGGCACACTCCGGGTGTAGACCCCGGTAGGCGTCCCCTAGGGACTTGCACATATGCATCAGTCGACTGAAGTTGGTCCGTGCCGTATTGGCTCCCCGAGCGGATATCCGCACGTAGTTGGGTACTCCTGCGAACAGGATGGCCCGTAGCTCCCCTTCTCCGAGGAGCTTCCCCAGCTCGTAGTCGAGCTCTTGGATCCGGCGTCCAAACATCTCCTCATCCTCCCAGCTCTGGGCGGTGGCAGTGCGCAGGGCCCGGTAGTGGTCCTCGCACTTGTCCTCACTGAGGTAACTGCTCAGCAGCTCCTTGAGAATCCCACGGTAATCCATGGGGGTGGCCGCAACCCTCATTCCCGGCATCGGGGATGCCTGGCGAAAGATGCCCCGCACCCGTTCATCAACAAAGAACGGGAGGATCTGCAGGGCCAGCCCCTCGTTAACGAGGGCCTTGTCTGCGGCTGCCTTGAAGCTAGTCAAGAAGCCGATGACTGCCAACGGGCGTCCGTTCGGCCCCCCGAACATAGGCACTCCCTTCATAAGGGTCTGCATAGAGCGGATCGCCCGATGCGACGTATTACGCATCGATTCCGATACGGTGGTAGAGCGGTCCTCCAAACGATAACGTTCGGGAGTCAGTACCGACCGGAAGACCTCGTTGACGATCTCCGTGTCGGCGTCCTGGATATCCAGTCGCTTAGCCAGTTGATGAGCAAACTCATCGGACTCCATCCGCTTCAGTAGGCTCGCAGTTACCTGCGCGGTCATAGCTTCCACCACTGAAGATGGTACTTCAGGCGTCGGCACCTCGGGAACCCGAGTTGCCTGGCCTCCTTCGTCGTGGGGGTACTGTGAGAGGGTACCCCCTCCCCCAATAACCGACTCTCCACCGGCGTAAGTATCCGCCGGGTCGTGTCCGTGGAGTCCGCTTCGGGTGCTCCGAGCGTATCGCTCCGTGTGGCTACGTTCCAACTCAGCCGACGAGTCGGATCCATACCCCATTGTGTCCGGGGGTTGTCCAGGAGTAGCAACACCGGGGTTGACCCTGGTGGACTCCGAAAGTAGTCCGGCCGGTTCGAACCGTACCGGTGTGGGAGGAACACGTCGGGGTCCCGTCGTGTGCCGTGTTGACATCAACACTGCCATTGCGTCCTCCGTCCGATCTTGACGGGCGTCGAGCCCGGAAAACCGGGCATCGATGCGGGCCAATGATGCCATCAGGGAATCCCCTGGTGAAGGAGGCGGCGGAGTGAGGTCGGTCGATGACAGTTGAGGCGGACCCCCGCCTCCTGCCGTCCGAGCCGTGTCAAACGTCGATCCGGCACCGGAAAGCATTGGCGTCTCAATGTTGTCGATCGGGTTCCCGATCCCAGTTCCCGTAGTCACCTCCGGGGTCGGCGTCGACGCCGATCCGTCATCTTGAACGTTCCCCGTCTCTTGGGTAGACATCGTCACAGTCAGTCGACCGACGTAACAATCACCACGAATAAGAGAGCGAGGGGGTAGATTGGGGAGAGTAACAGTAGATCACCGTCACAGGTAAAAACTCAACACAATCGATCAGGTCGCAACACCACGAGTACAATAAAAGGACCGGATCCCTATCCGTGTGCCAGGGCCGAAGACGGCGTCACCACAAGGGTGACGGAAACCAGTCCCCTGCTGCTCCACCAATGTAGCACAATAGGGATCCGTCGCACGTCCACTCTCAGGGAACACTCACCAAGGGGGATCGGCACCAACGTCACCGGGAGGCCAAGGTTGCTGTCCTTGGAGCGCAAGCCACGGGACCAAGATGGGAGCCCAAATGGGAGGGGTTTGTTGTTCTACCTTGGCCGGCGGTGGATTCGCCGCCGGCCCCCACGTTATAAACCCTCGGAGACACTACTAACTACCCTCCACCCCAAGATGCAAGTCCCTCTGGTCATACGTAACTTATAGATACCGTGACCAGTACGAACTATCAAATTGGAAGTTAAGGGTTAGAAGTAGCCCCCCTAATATTAGGGTTACAATACGGCCAACCATATTGCTACACCGCATCATCCGCACCGCCAAAGCCGTCGCTATTCTACACAACATGGTTGTCGTCCAGCGACGCGACGGGTACCTTTCCCGGCGCCGCATGGGCGACGCATACGGGGTCCCAGGGGCTACGGCGGCCGCCGTGGTGGTCGCGGAAGCCGCGGCGGCGGCGGCGGCCGCGGCAGCGGCGGCGGCGGCGGCGGCCGACGACAACTCAGCCGCGGAGCGGAGCGACGAGCCGGCAGCTGGCGGACCTGGCGAGCGTTCCAAAGGTGGGAGTGTGGCGGCCGCGGGAAGTGACAGCCCGACTGCCGGCCGCCCTGGCGGACGTGCTGGAGGTGGGGGCGGGGCGGCCGCTCCTGGATGCGTTCATCCAGCATATGGCGGAGCTGCCGCCCGGCTGGTAGGCTCTGGCAGAGGCAGAGGAGGAGGTGGAGGTGGATGTAGAGGCGGACCAGGCGGCGGGGCCTCCCGGCCGGTGGGTGTCGAACGAGGCGCAGGGGCAGAGGGTGGCGCCGGGCGAGTTGGGCGGGCTGAGGGTGGTGGTGGTGGTGGTGCCGCTCATCGTGCACCAGCCGATGGGGGTGGGGCAGCAGGCGGTGGTGGTTCTGGGCGCGGCAGCGGGCCAGGTGGTTCTGCAGGCCGTGGTGGGACTGGGCGCGGTGGAGACGCGGGGCGAGGTCGAGTGGACGGCCGCTTGGCCGCCGTACAACGGCGGTCGGCCGTGCGCAGCTCTGTTGAGCACGAGCGCCTGCGCGTGGAACTTATGGAGCATGTGTGGACGCACAGAAGGCGCACGCTGGCTCCATATGTTCATCGGCATCACATGCTCACGCCGCAGCCGTAGTGTAGCGCGTGAGGCGCATGGAGCTAAAGGTCTTTTTTCGCCTGCGGGTTTTTTTTTTTCCTCGAATAAGAAGCGTACGCTCTGACACACGCGGCCGGTCGGGCTCGTCCGCACAGCCCATATGCGAAAACGCGGTCACATACAAGGAAGGCTCAGAAGGCTTGCCCGGCGGCCGCCGCCGCCGGCTGTGTACGAAAGCGCCGGCCGCCGCGCGAAGGCGCTTGCGCGCGTAAAGTGCGCCAGCCGCAGGCGGCCAATTTAGGCTATGGCGCCGCTGGGCGGGCACGGCGGCGGGCCGTGGGCATCTGCAGACGTCCGCCCGCCTGCCACCGCCTCCGACCACGTGTGGCCTGTGGCTGGCCCATACTCGCCGCCCAGAACCGCGGCCGCGGTCTCCCGTCGCCAAGGCGCTGCGGGCGGCCGTTTCAAGCCGCCGCCGCGCACGCGCTGGGCCAAAGCCGCTGCCGCGGTTGGCCGGCTCAGGTGAGCGGCCTCCCAAAAAAACCGGCGCCGCGATTGGCCATCGCCCAAGCGCGACCGGCGGCCGGCTAAGGCGGCCGACCGTGCGGGACTGGCGGCCGGCCAAGTTGCGTGCCCGGGCGCGGCTGACGGGCAGACGCCCAGGTAGCCCCCGGCGACCGCACAAGGCCGCCGCCGCCGCCGTGGCCGTGCACCAGGTGCGGTGAGCGGCCGCTTCATAGCGGCCGCACTGACGGTGCGGTGCCCGTGTCGCCGCGCACCGGGTGCGGCGGGCGGGCGCCCTCCCACCGTCGAGCGCGGGCAGCGGATCATGGCGCACGGGGGGGGGGGGGGGAAGGTAGCTCGCAGCTGCGCGCACTCTGGGTAGGAGGGCGCACACAGGGCGTATGTGCCTCGCTTGGACTCCTTTTTTTGACAGGTCTCCGTAGAGAGAAAAGACGTGAGGTGCATTGTGCAAAGGTTTATGGCAGAGAAGCATGCATGAAACAAGGTCTACGCCCGACACCCAGTGATGATCACAGATGAAGACAAGCAGCAAGGCGTTCAGTACAAAAGCAAAACGCCAGCAAAAAAAAAAAACCGCTCGACAGACACAGAAACACAAACCAGGAAAAAAAGAGACACCACCGGCACAGCAAAGTCACAAACCCATCAAAGGTACAGGTCATCTTCGTCTCCGTCCTCCTCCAGGTCCTTCACGTCCCCAATGAGGGTCCCAAACTCATCGTCGTCGTCAGGCACATTACAAAAGCTGTCATCGTCCTCAGGGTCCTCTGACCCAGACAGGGAGGGTGTAGGAGAAACGTAAAGGGCCGGCCGCTTCGGCCCTTTACCCTTGCTGCTGCGCTGTATAGCAAACTTCAGCTGCCTCGTGACCTGCGCCCGACGGCCGACCGAGAGCAAGGCAGCCGCCGAGCGACCGCCCGTCACGGCCGTCGTGATGGACATGGCGCCGGAAGCAGACATGTGGGGCGCCGGCGTCGCCACAGCCCGCTCAGCGGGCGCCGCCGATCGGCGCAAAGTATGCGGTCCAGCCGTGGCCGCAGATGCAGCCGCCGCCGCCGCTAGAGGCCCCCCCCCCAGTCCGTACCGCACCGGTGGTGCGGGCGCCGGTGCCGGGCGACGTGTATGTGCGCGTGGGGGTAGGACACGCGGTTGCGCGGCGAGGCGCGGCGCGACGGGCGGCCACGAAAAGTCGACGACGGGAGGTAGGGGAGGCGAACCCGGCGGATGGCTGCCGTCAGGGAGCGGCCAAGGGAGAAGCGCAGCAGGGGGGGCCGTGGGTGGGGGAGTACTGGCGGCGGCCACAGCCCCGGCGGCCGCTGAAGAGCGGCCACCTTGAGCACTTGAACCCGCAGCGGCCCCGACGACGGACGCCACCGCGGCCTGCCCAGCAGCCGCGGCCACTGCAGTCGTCGAGGCCGCTGACGCGGCCGCCCCCCCCCCCCCCCCCCCCCCCCGCACGCCCCCTCCCCTATCCGCCCCCCCTGCACCGGCGGCCGCCCCTGCGGCCGCCCCAGAGCTCAGCACATCTGCTCCTTCTGCTTTATACACTTCCCGGTCAGCAGCTCCCGGAGAAGGGCCCGATGGAGCGGGCCCCGTCCCACCAGCCCCGCCGCTATTGGCGGCCGCGCCCGAGGCGGCCGACCCTTGTTGCGCAGCCAAGTGCGCCGCGATCAGTTCGTCGGCCCGCCTGGCCAGAAAGTCACGGAAGCGCGGCTCGTCCCGAATTGCGGGTGCCGAGAAAGTGGCGACGATGTTGCGGTCACGGGCCGCCTCCGCAAGCACGTTCAACGCCTTCGTGATTGCCTCGCCCTCCTGCTTAAACGCCTTGTCGCGGGCTTCCTGCGCGAGCTCCTCCAGCGTTGACTGCGTTCCCAGCGGGCGGTCCGCAAAGGTAGCCGGTCGCTGTCGCTTGCCAGCCGCCAGGCGGTCCGCTCGCGTCCCCTCCAGGGCGCCGCCGCCATCGGTCGTGGCCGCGTCCGTCGCGGCCGCGTCGGCTGCGGCCGCATCACGCGCGCTGAGGTCGTCGCCCACGCTTGCCGCGGCGCTCGCTGCACCCCCCGCCGCGCCAGCAGGGCGGCGGCCGCGGCGGCGTGCCGCCATGGCCTCCATCGCAGCGGCGCCGCTATACTTGTCGGAAATCTTCAATACGCGCCAGCAGTCAATCCAGTAGTCCGCCCTCGCCTCCGCGGTCTTGAGGATGGGGTGCGGCACGTACGTGCCCAGCCTGATGGCCTCGTACTCGTCGCGGTTCTCAAAAACGGCCATCATGGCCAGCTCCATGTCGGCCTCCGACAGGTTTCCGGTGAGGCTGAAGCCCTCCACGTGCACGCGCGCGCACACGAGGCGCATCACCTTCTCGTTCAGCTTCTTGTAGTACCTCTGCACGCCGGTGGCCTCCCGCAGCACCCGCGCAGGGAGGCCCTCCATCGGCATCTGCACGTCGACGCGATCCATCCGCGCCTGGAAGTTGGCAGTCACGACAGCCAAAAACTCCTTGCTGTTCTGGTCCGTACCTACCACCGCATCCTCAGACGTCTCGAGCCACGCAGCGCTCAGCTGTACTCGCTCGACATCGGAGTACGGGACCCCGTTGGTGTGGACGCGAGGTCCCACTCCATCTCGAGCGCCCGCCTTGCCGCCTCCACGGCCGCGTCCTCGGCCGCGCAGAGGGCCGCTTCGCCCGGCACGGCCTCGTCGCCCTGCGCCAGGATTGGTGCGCGCGCCGGCGGCTGCTGCAGCGGCCTCTGCTGAGGGATCCTTGTCGCCGTCGGTGTGGCCGTCGTCGGCCCCGACTTCAAGGCGGCCTCCACTTCGCGGGGGCCGCCGCCCGCCTCGTGCACCTCCATGAGAGCCGCGTCCGCGGGGGGCTCTAGCCGCGCGGCCGCGGGCCGGGCCGCGCTGGGGGACGGTGTAATCTGTGCTGCTGCTGCCGGGGCTGGCGGCGCCGCTGCCGTCGCTGGCGTGGACAAAGGAGCGGCCGCTGGGGCTGCCACCAAGGGTGCTGCGGCCGCTCTGCCGCCCTCCCCGATTGGATTGGGGGGAGAACATGGCCGTGTGGTCTGCGACGGCGTCCCCACAGGTCGTCCCGCTGCCGCTGCCACCCCGCGTCTGTCCGACCCGGACAGAGCGGTGGCAACTGGATGGGACGACGGGTGCGCGTTGCCCGTCCCCTCACCGCGTGGCGTTCCCTTTGCGGGCAGCGGCCAGCTGCTCGAGGATGGCCGCTGTGGTGGGCCGGTGTCCCTCGGCCCACCCCCGTGCGACCGCTGGGCGCCGCCCTGTTGCTGCCCGGTGCTTGACGCACCGCCAACGTGGCTGGCCAATCCCTCCTTGCCCCGTTGCGACTCCTTTGCAGCAGGGGACTGGGACGACCTTGGCTGCTCGTCGCCCGTCCCGGAAGACGACCGCTGATTGCGCACAGGGGCGGCCGGGGGCTCGCCCGGTTGACTCGGCGCCACTTGGAGGCCGCCAATGCGCGGCCTAGCCCTTGGGTAGTCGTTCCCAGCCGGCCGACCCTCGCCGCCGACACCCAGTGCCCGGCCGCCCCGCCCCGGCGGGTTCGGCGGGCTCCGCTGAGGTGACGGCCGCTCCTGCTGCTGCTGCTGCTGCTGATGCTGCTGATTGCTCTCGCCCTCCCCCGCTGGGCTGCCGCCAAACGGCGGCTGCGCCTGCCCGCGCGGGAAGGTCAGTCCTGTCGGCCCACCCTCGCGACCGCCGGTTGACGGCCCCTCCAAACCAGGAGGGTTCTGCGGCCGCGGCAGCTGGTTCGCCCACGCCTGCGTGCGAGCCAGTGGGTTGACAAACGGTCGGACCAGGCCGACGCTGCTGTCCGGCGGTGCTACTGCAGGGCCGTCCAACGGCGGCCCCGCCCGCTGCGGCGGTCTCCTCGGCCGCTGCTGCGCGAGGCCGCTGGGCTCCGCCGGGCGGCCACCAAAAGACGGCCCCTTCCACCCGCGACGGTTCGGCGGCTTCTGCCGCTGCTCCTTCTTCGGGTGTGTCCACTGGGGTCTACCGGGCGGTCGCCAAACAGCTAGCCCCGCCACCCACGAGGGCTCTGCGGACGCGGCCGCTGCGCTTAGTTGTTGTCCCCGTTCGGCCTCGCAGGATGGCCGCCCAGCCGCGGCCCTCCCCACCAACGCGGGCTCGGTGGCCGCAGCTGGACTTGGTTGCCCCCACGCGGCCCTCCCCCCGCACGCTGGCTGGGCGGCTGCGGGTGGAGGTGGTTGTTGCCCCCACTCGGCCCCCCCCACCCACGCGGGCTGGGCGGCCACCGCTGGACTTGATGGTCGCTCCCGCTTGGCCCCCCCCACCCACGCTGGCTGGGCGGCTGCGGGTGCAGGTGTTAGTTGCCCCCACTCGGCCCCTCCCACCCACGCGGGCTGAGCGGCCGCCGCTGGACTTGGTTGTCGCCCCCGCTTGGCCCCCCCCACCCACGTGGGCTCAGCAGCCGCAGCTAGACTTGGTTGTTGCCCCGGCTCGGCTCCGCCCACCCACGCGGGCTCGGCGGCCGCTGGTCGTGTCCGGCGTAGCCGGCCGCCCGGCCGGGCCACCGCAACGCGGCGGCCCCGTCCACCGACGTGGGCTTGGCGGACGCTCCCAGTCCAGGTTCTGCGGCTGCGGCTGTGCTGCCCACGGACAGCGGTAGGTCCAGCGGCACAGATCGTGCTGTGGCCCCGCGCGGTCCGCCAGGCGACACTGCCAGCGCAGCCGCCGAAAGCCTCGGCGCCGTTTCATTCTCGTCGGTTCCGTCACGCACCCCCACCACCGGTTCACTGGCTCTCCTGGTGGAGGTCAAGCCGCCCACGGGGAGCTGCACGTCCAGTGGCACAGTTCAAACCCGGGCCCCGTGATTTGGGCACGCCGACAACGTGCACAAAGCCGCCGACAGCCGCGACGCCGCTGGTCCTTGCTTATCTTTCGTGGGGGCGGCCCGCCTCCCGGTGGCGGCCGCCCCCCCCCCCTGCCTCCCCCCCCCGCGCCTCGTCCACCCCCACCCGCCCCAGAACGGCGCTGATCCCCCCCCCGGTCGGCGTGGCTGACGCACATTGCGGTCGCTCGAGGGAAAAGGCGGTACGGGAGAGGACAGGCAGCCCAACAGAAATGGGAAAGGGGTGTCGCGGGGGCCGACTTGCGGCCCGCAATCACGTCCACATCCGCGAGCGCAAACAGCTTGAAGTGTGCAAACGCGTGCCCCGTCGTGCCAGCCGTTCATGGCCACCACACGCGGGGCTGGATTCACCGCGACGGGGCCGAGAGTGATATCCAACCCCCCCGCCCCGCCAGTAGCAAACGCTCCCCCCCCCGCCAGCAGCAGCAAGTGCCCCCCAACAGCAGCAAGCGCCCCCCGGCAGCAGCAAACCCCCCACTCCCCCCACCAACAGCAAACGCCTCTCCACCACCCCCCCCCCGACGTGCTCGTCACGACACCAGCTGCGAAATCCTTGCGGCCGCGACACTTGCCGGGGGGGAGGAAGCCGCCCCCTCCGGCGCGGCCGCAAACAGCCGGGGGGACACCACCGCCAAGAGCACCACGGGGACGGGCCTATACCGATGAGTAGAGCACAACGGGGGATGGCGGCCAGCCACGTGAACAATGTGGCCGCCCTGATGGACCAGCCGCATCAACCGTGCGGCCGCAAGGGGAACCAGGCGGGGCGACACTCCCGCAGCGCCGGGGCAAACGGCGTGGGGACGGCCAATGGGGGGCGTATCCCCAGCTCGCGGCCGCCACGCGGCCGCCAAGGGGGGGGCGACCGTCGCCCACGAGCGTGACACTCCCCCAGAGGGGGGACGCCAGCACCAAAACATCCGGGCAAGGCGCCTCTGCCCATGCGGCCCGACAAGGGGGATGGCGGCCAGCCACGTATACGATGTGGCCGCCTGAAGGACCAGCCGCATCAACCGTGCGGCCGGGACCCCCCCTTTATGATTCTGAAGAGCGCTTGTTCTCAGCCAGTCAGAGGCGCCCACGTTGCGTTTAAAATATATATTGCGGCAAGATGGTATGCGAGATGGTCGGGACCCGTGGAAACACTCAGAGCACGCTTCAAAAGACATACGGGAGTATCCAATTCAAGCTTGCCTTGTCATATGGTGCTTTTCCCAAAAATGGCCACCTCGGTGTGGGAACGCAACCTTCGATGCAAACAGCAACAGTATCTGGCCCACTTGATCGCGGGACTGGTCCACATTACGTGCAGCCAATAGTAGGGCACGGAGCGCGCAGATCGCACCGGCCACAGGCTGAGATGCATGTACCTCCAGAGAATGTGACGGTTGGGCACGTCATTTGGGCCATCTGCCCACGCATGCTGAGCAATCAAATCAGCACACGTTGCAAGACAAGCCTCGTTATTACATTGACCAATCGCATGCTCGACACGTTTTCGCAGGTTGCCGGAAGCGTCCGCAACCAGCACTCGCAGGCCGCAACCGGGACTGAAAGACCCGGCCTGGTTTCACGGAACGACTTGGGTCCGCCTCTGAGATTCAAACGGCCAATAACCATGAAGGCCTGAGGGGGTCGTGAGGCCACATAGTTAACAACCCGAGACCCGCATTAGCAAACCAAACTGGAACCACCTCGCCCATTTCACCGGTCCACAGCAACCCACGGCAACCTGTGACACGGTTTGCGCAGTGGTCCCCGGAAGCCCGCAATCTGGCCATCGCCGAGCACGTGACCCCCACAACCAGCACTACTTATCAACACAATCGAGCTCCCCGAAAGTCTGGCGGACGTGTGACACGCCTGGAAGACCATCCAGGGGCGGTGTCGAGGTCCCGTCAAAGGTTGCATTCCACACCGATGTGGCCATTTTTTGGAAAAGCACCATGAAGTACTCTGCCTTTTCTTAGAAATTATCAGCACAGATTTCGTGGTTGCCTAAAGCAGTTCTGATGAACCTGACGCTGCAATAAACGCGAAGCATATTCCTGCCGAGCCAGGGAACTGAGTCGGAAATACATTGAATGCTTCTTTTGCCGTGCTTCAACAGTCTTGCAATGCGTTGTGGCGGAACTGGCGCACTCCTGTCGCCGACACTGTCCAGAAAAAATCTCGAGCAAGCTCTCATGAGAGTTCTGGCTTCTGTCCTCACGGCTAGGAGCAGCTTGTACCTTGTTTGTAGTTGACGAGTACTTTGCCCCTCGTACGGCTCTCGCCGCTAACTCACGTTGCTCGCCCGGATAGTTTAGCGTGCAACTGACAGTGGCTGAGGCACAGGAGCGGGCGTACCAGGCCGGCTGGTTCCGCGGCTTCGCCGCCCACTCATCAAGAAGTGGCGAACGCGTGTTTGGCGAAGCAGCTCTCCACCCGTCTCCGGCACTCCTAAAGAAGAGTGGACTTCCTCAAAGCCCCTCAAAGCGTGAGAAAGAGCGGAGGAGACTAGCGAACAGGCATCTCGGGCGCGACTGACAGCAGGAAATCGCGGGTAAAACAGCATCAGCGCTCTAAGTTGCCCCAATTCATGCTCTATTTCTCTTTCGTCTATGCTTTACTCTGCCCTCACGGGGAGCGACCGCGATGGCGGCAACACGGCCTTCCGCACTGGGTGTGAGTGATTGAGCTCTTCGTAAGGCGCGAAAGACGAAAAAGCGATGTCAGCCATCCCAGAATGTTCACAACCGGGTATTACAATCTGTGCGACAATCTACAGACTCCGAACATGTATGCTCTTTCGGATAGTACTTAACTATTTTGGCGTGCACTTGTTGTTTTCGGCTTTATTTGGTCGAAATGCTTCACGCACACGGCGGACACCAGGCGCCGTCGGGCATGTCGTGTGCAACCTAACGGTACCGGGCACCCAATGGTCTTGAGGAGGGGGGAAAGGTGTGCCGCCACCGTGGCCCACCACTGCCGAGATATGAGCGGTGGCAGTGGCGACTCCAGGAGCCACCACCCAAGCTGTCTGAAACCACAAGCTGCCCCCGCCTGCTAGTCCTCTCGCTTCTAGAAGTAACACGAGAGCCGCGTCTCGGAAGACTGTGGCGGCTCGGAACCTTCACGCCAAAACGCGAACAGCGCATGATGCAGAGCGAACACCACCACCATATAAGGCCCAAATTGTCACGTCTTACAGGTACACCACAGTTTCGCTGTGGGCATGAACTTTAATAAATCTATATCGCCCAGACCAGTCTTTACAGCACCTAAATGCCTACAGATCTCACTTGTAAACCCAGACGCCCCGATCTCGAACGGGCACACCATATAAGACCAAGGCGCGCTACTTGCATGTGTTCACAAGCATGCACGTCACACGCAACCGTCACCCCTGCAGCCGACCAGGGCGCACCTTCAACAGGTCATCAACATTTTATACAAAAAAATGCAGACAATCTGGTCCAGTTCAGCTCGCAGACATTCTTTTTCTCGAGATTGTCAGCGTGAGGTGTGTGGCCGCTTACTTTCGAAGACTCACTCTTCTCCAGATGCCCGACCAGAGATATGGGCCCCGGAAGATTGTCAGCTCTATAGTACTCGGGACAAGAGTATAGTACTCGGGACCAGAGTAGCCTCCATGACTAGTGAAACGAATGCCGTCTGCGATGCGCTCTGGTCTCAGTGGGAAAGCTGAACACCCTCGCGCAACAGAAAAATCCAGTACTGGGAGCGGCACAATGCAAAGCGTCGAATCAAAAGCGCCGTGGCCCCAGCTGGCGAACCAATTTGTAGACGGATGCGCACGGGGCGCACGCCAGCCGAGAATTCACCCATTGTCGTGGGAAATAGCATTCCTGAACCCTGCAGTACTGGACACTTCCCTCATGTCCGTTGGAACGTGCGTGACATTTTTTACCTAGAAACGGCAGTGAGAGACAGCTAAGGCGAGAAGGTAGCTTACAAACAGCATAAGCAGAAAGAGCTCGTGGAGCTGCATCGACTGTTATGAGAAAATAAAAACCTTGGTTGCGCAAAAAGAATGAGTCTTGTATAGTAAGGCGCCACATATACCTCATCGCCTTCAGAAGCTGCGAGTCGCAGACTTGCAATAAATTACCGAGCAGTTCCCTTCTTCACTGTTCCATATCTTTATCGTTCAGAATCCTTGAACAGTTCTCAGAACGATTCCGAGATTGTGCGCTGATCATTCTTGTCAACGTTTCTCCTCGTGATTCTCAACCAGTTCGCAGTACGGTTCAACAATTCTTGGAGAGCTGCCATACGTTTTTTTCTGAGACATGATTTCAGGAAAGTTCTTGATATTGTATTGAAGGCATTGTCACCGTTTCGTCGAATGGGTGATATTGAGTACTCTTCGTTGTCTTCGGTTTTTGAACCGTTCTGCAATACATTTTTGAATAGTCTGGCATGCCACTGTGCAGTTGGCTATCGGTGTGACCAAAACTCGCTGCTTTGGTCACCACGTTAGTCAACGGACCAATGGCAGTCTACTTGGGCTTCATCTGGTTGGCTGTCGCTTCGTTAAAAGAATGTGCGATTTCGCTCTGTAACGTTACATGATAGTCCATTGTCGGATGGTCACGTTGGTGGGCACGTGCTTATAGGGCGCGTCCGTCTACGTTGAGGCACCGTAAAGGGCGCACGGACTCCCTCCCAGGCCCCTCCCCAGAGCTGCCGCCAGACAACTCGGGAATTTCATTGCAACGCTAACCGCGAGGCTCGACGCACCTTTGCCTTCGCCGCGCCGGCGACTCTCTACGCGTGGCGCAAAAGCGTAGGAGGGCGAGGGGGAAGAGGCTGCTGGATGAGAGCGCGACGGAAGGAGATTCCGCCAGTGCCATCAAGGTGGCGGTCGTAGAACGCCGCCGCGCTGCCGGAGCCTGCCAAAGCGGCGTGGTTGCCGGGGCTTTCACGGCCCTCTTCGGTCACCCCCTCGTTCTCTCCGCCATCGCCCTTCCCGTGGCCACTGCCCGCTCGCCAACCGACGGCTGCGCCGCTGACACCGCGACCACCGTCGCCAGATTCCGCTCGTCCACCGCTTGCGTCTCCATCATGCACTGCCTGACCGTTTCGAGGACCCGGCAGAGCCACCAGATCAACGAGCGTGGGACACGTTGTTAAGGTGCCGCGGGTCAGTCATCGTAGGGCGGCGCCGCGCGGCGGCAACCAGTGAGCTGGTTGCAGCCCTCCGCAACAGTGCATACTCGCTCACAGCATTAGAAGACAGCTCCACCTCTGTCTCTTGAGAGCTCCCGAGCAAGGGTTGTACAGTACGGAGCTAGTGGGGAGCCATCTCCCAGCTCTTGGTGGGTTATTGTCGGTAAAGTTCTTGGAAACGTATTAATTTGTATGTAAGTCTATCCGAACCGCATTCGGATTCGGAAACCCGAACTACACCGTATTGGCCGAACGGTGGAGTGATTCGGGTATCACGACGCAACCCTGGCCCCAACCCCCCCCCCCTCCCCCCCACCGCGCTCGCGCCGCGCCCCCTCAACCCCCCCCCCCCTCGCACGGCGGCCGCCACCACGTCTAGGCCGGCTGGTCGCAGGGGGGACAGTCGGCGCCCAATGCCCCCCCCCCCCATTCCACGGCTGGGACCCCACCCCCGCGACGGGGCGGGAGCGCCCCACGCCGGCAGACCGCCGCCCGTCCGCCGCCCCCCCGCCACACTGGCGCGGTGCCCTCTCCCCCCCCCCCTCCTCCCCCCAACCGCCCGCCACCGCTCATCGCCGGCCGACGGCTGCTGCTCTCGTCGCCGCCGCACCCCCACCCCCACCCCCACCCCCATCCCCACAGCCACCGCCACCGCCACCGCGCCGCCGCCGCCGCTGGCAACCGCAGCGGGCCGCCGAGGCAGCACGTAACTCAGCCGCGCGGGCACTTTCGTGACCAGCGTGGCGTCCTCCATCTCCAGCTCACCACCCTCCGCCGCCCCGCCGTCGGCCGCCGCCCCACCGGCGGCGGCCGTCACGGGCGACACGGCCGCCGCCGCAGCGTCCCAGCGTGGCCAGCCGCCCCCGCCACTGGCACTGCCGCTGGCGCCGCCGCCACTGCCACTGCCGCTGGCGCCGCCGCCACTGCCGCTGCCGCTGTCCCTGCTGCTGCCGCCACCACCATCACTACCGCTGCAGTCGTCATCCCCACCTGTGGCAGCCGCGGCGGTGGCCGATGAAGAAGGGAAGCAGCTTGCTTCGCTATGGTCGAAAGAGAGGCTGAGGGGGATGGGGTGGAGACGCGGCCGACCGCAGCAGAAGGGACGCTTGGAGGGCGACCAAACGTGGGGGCGGGAGCGAGAAGAGGGACGCCGTGCGTGGAGCCCTCCCCATGCTTGGCCACCCTCTTCATGATTAGGAACCCTCCCGGTACGAAGTGAAATGTCTGCTGGCTTGGCGACGGGCCGTTTCACAACATGCAGCATTAGGTATGCGCTGGTTTGTCCGCCAGCGCACTCCACGCGCAACGTCCAGCGCACGAGGTTCGTTCCGTGACGAGATTTTTCGACGCCGGCAGAGTCTTCCCCCGCCCTGCAGGGCTGGGCGGGGCGGGGCCCCACCTTGCACGCCCTCCCCCCACCCCGCCCCCCCCCACTGTTTGAATAGCTGTTGCATGCGCTGGCGGGATGGACGACGCGACGCCGCCATCCACCCCCCTGCCACGCCACTCATCGCCGCCCGGGAGTGGCTCCCACCCCCCACCGGTCGTGGTGCGGTGGCGCTGGCCGTTAGGTGGGGTGGCGCTGGAAGTGGCGCCAGCGCCCCCACCCCAAGCGTCAGGGGCCGGTCGCTGTCGTTTGGGGGTGCCGGGCGATGGAGGGATAAGAGAGGGGGGACGGGGCGATGGAGAGATAAGCGAGGGGGGACGGGCTAGGGCGCGCACCGTCTCGGGCCAAGCGCGCTGCCGTGTGGAGGCTGCAGCCACACCCCGGCTCTGTCCGTACATACCGTATCGCTCGCGACGGGGGCGTCGCGGGCTCGTACAAGGGGACAGTGGTTGCCCCGCCGTCGGTTGTGCCGCCGCGGGTCCGTCGCTGTTGCCGCCACCCGCGCCCAGACCGCGCTGGGGACGAGTGGAGCCCGCTGGGACGCCCGTGGCCTCGCGCCTCCCCTCCGCGGCCCCGCGCGCGCGCGCTCGCTCGTCTCCCCCCGTCCGCCGCCCCTCATCTTCCTCTGCCGGGCGGGTCCCTCCCGCGCGCGTCCCCTTCCCGTCCGGACGCACCCCCAACCCTCGCCTCTCCCATGGCCGGTGCCCGTCGCGCGGCCGCACGGCCTCGCGGCGCGGTGCGCCGCGTGGCGGGCGTCACGGCGGCCGCGGCGGCCGCGGCGGTGGTGGCGGTCGCGGTCGCCGCCGGCGTGGGCGGCCAGGAGGCGCCGCCGCCGGCGTCGCCCTATCCCCCCGCCCTCGCGGCGACGCTCGCGTCTGGCTCGCCCGTCTTTTCCAACACGGGCATTGAGGCGCCGTTTGAGTTTCGAATCAACGCGGCGGGCATCGTTGCCCTCTTTGACTGTGTGGCCGTGTATGCAGCCAACAACCGGCGGTACACGACGTGGGATGGGCGGCCGGTGGTCCGCGCGCCGCGGGGCGACCGGACCGACGACAACCTGGGCGTGTGTGGCGCCGCCGCCATCTCGGCGGTGGTGGACTATGTGTACGGCCCGTACGGGTCGGATCTTATGTACGATGCGGTTGCCAAGGCGGGCTTTGACATCCCGCGGCTGAATGACACGACCCGCTGCGGCGGGCGGGGGGGCGGCCGGCCAGACCCGGCAGACCCGGCGTGCGTGGGGCTGGCGGCGGCACGGCAGTACATTGCCGAGCAGCTGCAGCGGGATGGCATGAATCAAGACGGCCGCACGGGGCTGCCCCCCGGCGCGCCGCCCCGCCCGTACGCCGACACGGTCAGCGGTTACCGGCCGGTGAATGGGCCCGCGGCGGGGGTGACGGCGCTCACCCGGTGGATGCCGCTCAAGGAGGACACAGCCGGCCTCGGCACCTACCAGGTGCAGTCCATTACGGCGCCGCACGCGGGGCTCGCCAAGCCCATCCTGGCCGACCCGTCGCGCCTGCGGCGGCTGCGCGTGCCGCCGCCGTACCGCTCCCCCGACGCGTACCGCCCTGACTTTCAGTGTGGCCGTGGGGCGCCCGACCCGGACGATCTGTGTGCCAAGGCGCAGGGGGTGCTGGCGCAGGGGCCCCGACTCGACGACCGCCGCCGCACCCTCATCCGCTGGTTTGACCGCAAGACCCAGTCGATCGCGGGACTGCCCATCCAGCTGGTCGTCCAGGGCGGCATGTCCTTTGCCGACTACTTGACCGTGGAGCTGGCGCTGAACGCCTTTACCTGGGACGCCACCATCGCGGTGTGGGCGGAAAAGGTGCGCCACGACGCGGTGCGGCCCGCGACGCTCATTCCGGAAATCCTTGGCCACACCCGCGACGGCGCGGCGTTCACCTCTGTCATCCGGACCATGCCCCACGCCGAGTACCCGTCGGCGTCGGCGGCCATCTGCTCGGGCTTCTCGCACATCCTTGCCGCGGCGGGTGGCGACGCCCTCAACCTGTCGGTGCCCCTCCCAGCGGGCGCTGTGGGCGGTGACCTGCCGGCCACGACGCTCACGTTCAAGGACACCCACGACCTGGCTGCCCAGTGTGGGGAGAGCCGCATCTGGGGCGGGCTCCACTTTCCAGACGCCGTCAAGGCGGGCAGCCGGCTGGGCGTTGCGGTCGCCAAGGAGGTGCTGCGTACGGCCGCGTGCCGTGCGCCGGGCACGCCGGGGCTGCCGCCGTGCGCCAAAGCGACGAACCGGGAGGTCGACGATACCCAGGACGAGGCCGAGTACGTGTAGAAGGAGCAAAGGGGGTCCCGTGTTACGCTTAGGCACCCGTGGTGGGTGTGCGGCTTCTGCCACTCGTCCAGTTTTTGCTCGCTCCGCTATCCCAGCGCGAGTCGGTGAACAGCTTTTTGAATCCACCTACGGACGGTCATCATCATGAACGCACATCATGTGGATCGATGATGATTCACATGACCCGTTTTTTTTTGTTCTTTTGTAGCAGCATAAAAAGCATTCAATGGTCATGGGCGTGGCCAGTATAATGTACCGCCCAATTATTGTGTACGCGGTTACCGCCCCCGTTCTTTCTGCGTGTCCGTGATGAGGGACACAGGAGGGGAGGAGCACAGACGGGGTGGCCGCCAGAAGGGGGTATGCAGTATCACCGCCCGAACCAAAACACACACTCTTAAGAGTAAGACAACTCATCCATGGGTGGCAACAAGCTTCAAAGTCAGAGAACAGGACGTCCACGCGGCGGCAAGCGGGTGCACGCGAACAAGGGTTACAACCCACCCACCAAAAGGTAGGGAAAGAAGCAGAACGCGCTCCCACTGGGAACGCACATGCAAGGCGAGTGGTTACGTGGATGGAGGGAGCTGGCGATGCATTCCAGCCGGCCGCCTCGCTGCTTCGAGACAACTTGAACGGACGCTCGTTGCCACCAACGCCATGCCGCTCGCATCCCCCAGTCCCCGCTCTTCCCCCCCAATACCCTGCGCCCGGCGCCCATCGGCCGCCTGCCTCCAATGACGCGACCGCCAGGGTTGGCGACCTCGCCACGTCTGCCACCGCCTTTGAAGGACAGGTACAATACCCCTCTGCCAAAAAATAAGACAAACACATCAAGGAGGGGAGGGCGCCCAACGTGGGTCGTAAAATGGGATGGGGGGGCTGAGGAAGGGGGGGAAGCGGAGGTAGGGAAGGGGAACAGGTAGAGGGGCGTGCGGCGGGAACATGGACAAAATACGCAACGCTCATAGGGCCCAAAGCCGGCCACGTGGGGCGCGCAAAGTGGGCACGCGCGCCGGTACTAACGACACTGACAACACTGGCTGGCCACGCCCACCGCCGCGGCGGACGACCCGGCTCAGTGCGGGGTTTGGGCTTTGGGGTCTCTGGGCGTACGGGAGCGCCCGCGGGGCACGGTATTGGGCAGGGCAGCGCGCTGCCCTGCCCAATGGGACGGAGAGCGCGCTATCCTGACGCTCATGATGGCTTGGCGCGGCAACGCTCGGGAGAAGGATGGTGCACTGCAGCCGTCGAAGAGTCTGGCTCTTCCCTCACCGCGCCCCGCTTCCGCTCAAAAAAATCCCCGCGCTTGACTTGGCAGTCAAAAACGGCTGGGGTATCAAGCGTCGACGGTTGCGGCGGGAATTTTCGCAGGATACCTCGCGCAGGGGCGAGGAGAGAATCCACCCACCGGCGGGGGTGCATCGCAGCAAGCTCGTCCTTCCCCCCTGCCCCCTTCCAGCCCTGAATGGCACCTCCTCCTCCCCACCCTACGCAGTGGGGTCTAAAGGGGGACCACCGATTTCTTGCATTCCGGGTGTTTTCCGCTTGCGCAAGAATTTGCAACCCCCTCTCACGGCATGAAGGACGCCGATTTTGAGTACGTTTGTTGCTTTACGCTTCCAGCTGCCAGTTGCACAAGCCCGCATGGATGGTGCCCGTCTGCGCCGCAAGCGTACGACCCTCAGCTGCCTGGTGGTACCAGCAGAACAACGTGCGGGCTTGTGCAACTGGCAACTGCAAGCGTAAAGCAACAGAAGTGCTTAAAATCGGTGTCCTTCATGCCGTGAGAGGGGGTTGCAAATTCTTGCGCAAGCGGAAAACACCCGGAATACAAGAAATCGGTGGTCCCCCTTTAGACCCCACTGCGCTGCCCCCGCCGGTCGGCCGGTCACAAACGCGCTTTGCTCCACCGCTCAGTGGATGGAGGGGCTGTGTGGCAAAGCGGGCAGGGCGCGTCACAGCGGCAGGCCCTCTGGTCGCGGCGGTTGGTCGACCAATGCCGGTTGATCGAGGGCGCGCCCCCTCGAGAGGATGCAAGATCAGCGGCCGCCGGGCCAACTCGGCTGGGCTCCCGTCCCACAAGCCACTGCCATCGTGGCTGGGAGGCCGCGCCGCCGTGTGGTCGACAAAATGACACCCGTGTGGGTGGAGGGCGGGGTGAAGCGTCACCACGGTGCTTCCCCACACCTGAGAACACAAGGATCTAGATCCCATCCATGACCATGCCATCGATAAGTGGATCCCTGTCATCTGACAAGGATCCACTTGTTACCAAATATGAGGGCCCTACATGGACGCAACACAAAGTTGATACGACAAGTGGACATAGACCAGCCAATCGTCGTCCAGAGTTGTGTCGCTTCCGAGACACATGAATGAGCTTCACCCGTCAGTGACACAGCTGGCTTCTCCAATCGGGGGAAGCGATTGGAAAGGCATCTCGCGGTAGACGGTTGGTGGTGGGCACGCAGGGGACTGGTGTCTCACATTCACGCTCCCCTTCCCTCACACTCTGTTCACACTATTTACACATCCAGCGTCCAGGCCGACCCCGCGGCTCGGCTGGATGATCCGTTACCGTAGGATACCCGCGCCTTACGGCCGCCACTGATCCTGCGGCCACCCGCCCGATCTGTCGTCCCCGCGCTCGCGCGCAAGCGCCGCCAATAGATAGGTCCGTGGTCCACGCCCCTCTCGCCGCACCGCGACCCCATTGGCGAGGACGACGGGTCAGGCCCATGCAGAGGGGCCGACAGCCACACCACGAGGGGCGGGGGGGGGGAGGGTGGATCCCGGCCGACGGCCAGGACCATCAAGATGATCTGTGGACCAGCCGCCCGCCCACGAGAGGGCCCATCCAGCCGCCACTGCGACGCCCCCACCGCTCTATAGAACTACTCGAGCGGCCGCTCTCCATGTCCTTGCAGCGTCAACAGCGTGGGTCTTGTTCCGTTTTTGCAGCGACGGGACGCGCGGCTCTGTCCCCCTGCTCCGCCCCCCCTCCTGTATCCCGCCCCCCCCCCCCCCCCCCCGTCCCCCCCCTCCCAGTCCATGTAGGTCGTCAACCCCGCGGCAACGGCAGGGTTGACGCCGAAACTGCGTCGAGTGGACAGGGCGGCCGCCACTATTTGCAAAGGTGGGGTTGTTGACAGGGAGCCTGCCCGCGACGCGGCGGCAATGGCACAACCAGAGCACCCACACGCCCACCCAGCGGCCATGACCGTGGTCGCCGCGGCGGGTGGGTGGGCCACGTGAGCAGAGCTGGGGGACAGAGGGGGGGGGGGGGGGGGGGGGGCGGCTGCCTGGTGGCTTTCACCCGACCTCCTTCCCCTTCCCCCTCCCCCCCCCGCACCTGCGGCCGATTCCGACGGTGAGGCGGACACCTCGTCGACCATCCCCCCCCGTCCCGCCTGCCTGCTCTTTTGAAAATAAGCGGGGGGCCTGGGGGGGGGCGACGGCAAGCGCGTGGCCACCGTTGCACGGTGGGCGCGTGGGTGGTGACACCCGCCGTCGACGCCCGCCGCGCCGCGCCACGCAGCAACAGCCCGCCGCCTTGTCCCCACACCAGGTGGGCGCACCACAGCTGGGGCGCGCTGCGGGCGGCGCTGGACGACCGGCTGCCCCTGGGAGCTGTGGCGGTGGCAAGCGCGCGCTCCTGCGCGCCCCCCGCTGCCCCCCCTCACACGGCTGCCGGGAGTATATAGCCGGCCGCCTCCCCAGCGCAGAAGGCTATCGCTCGTTCCCATCTACAGCACCCCCGCCCGCATCTGCCAGCCACAACCACTCCCACGTCCTCCACGCTCTCTCCTTTGCCTGCACACACAAGTGACAGCCCTCCCTTTTGCCCATTCGCCACCGCTGCCTGACGCTGGCCGACGGTGCGACCGGCCGCTGCACCCCCATTCCGCGTCGTCGTACTTCCATCGCGCCACACGCTGCCCCCGACCATCGCCATGGTGGCCAAGAAGCTGTCTATGACCACCGCGGCGGCGGCCGTGCTGCTCGTTGCTGTCGCCGCCGCCCCCGCGGTGGCCCAGACGGTGGCGCCGACGGCGACGGCGACGGCCGCTCCAACGGCCGCACCGACGGCCACCCCCACGGCCGTAGCCACGACCGCACCCACGGCCGTAGCCACGACCGCACCGACGGCCACCCCCACGGCCGTAGCCACGACCGCACCCACGGCCGTAGCCACGACCGCACCTACAGCCGCACCGTCGGCAACGCCGACCGCGACGCCTGCAGCGACGCCGTGTGTGACGCGCCTCTTCCCGTGCTCCATCAGCGTGGTGGTCCCAGCGTGTCCCGTGGCCGTGTCCCTCCCATGCACGGCGGCGCAGCCGCTCTTCCAGATTGGGGAGCTGTGCTTTGCGACGGTCGGGTCGGTGGCGTCGTGCCTGCCTACCGTGACGGTGGAGCGGACGTGTGGGTTTTTGTGCCCGACGGCGGCGCCCGTGCCCGCGACGGCCGCGCACGTGGCGCCGACAACGGCGCCCGTGGCACCGACGACCGTGCCCGTGGCTCCGACAGCGGCGCCGGTGGTGGCGCCAACGACGGCCCCGGCGGCTGGTAGCATCAATGCTGGCAATGGCGGCGCTGGTGGTGACGGTGGTGAAGGCCCCGACGGTGGTGCCGGCGGCGACGGTGGTGCCGGCGGCAACGTGGTGTTTGCGGCGCCGGCTGCCAACCCGGGCGACAGCACCGGTGACGACGACAATGACGATGATGACGATGCGACGGGGGCGTCCCCGCCCCCCGCGGCGCCGGTGGATGCGTTCAATGGGGCGGCGCTTGTGGCTGGCGATGGTGGCGACGGTGGCGACGGGGGCGCCAATGGGGGTGGCGACGGCGGCGCCGGTGGTGCCGGCGGCAGCGTGTTTGTGGGCGCCGCCGCCACGCCAGCCTCGCGGTTTGACTACTAATCGCACCGGGGCGTGATGGTGCCCAAGGGCAGCTGACCGTGCTTGGCCACCGTGCCTGGGGACGGCGACAGCGGGATGAGGGCTGGCTGCTGGCGGCCGTCACGTCCACCATGTCCGGCGCCCCGTTTTGTAACAACATGACTTTCGGAAATTGTTAAGATTGTTAACGCTCTTAATTCAATTTTTACCCAATACTTTCAGCCGCGCCCTCTCCGTCAGACCGGCATTAGTGCGTACTGTGCCATTATTTACACAGTACAGTACAGCGACGGAGTTAGCCTGGTGGAGAAAGGACGGTTGAGCCCCCGGGAAACACTATATCATTCTATGCATGTATTAGGCACAAGTCTTTCCCTAAGCATGCCGTTTAAGTCAGCGCCCGCCCCAGTCTATAGGAGTTAGAATCGTCCCATTCGTGGATATACTGGACAGGAAAGGTAGTCTCATCTAAGTGAAGTTCATGACGAAGAGAGGTGCCTACAAGTCATCCTGTCCATTGAACTATTTACTGTCAACCAGACGCAATCTGGATGCTCCTGCCGCTTCGCCTGCAGCATCTCGCCGGATCTGAGCCTGACGAAAGCCCGAGCCCGGAACGCCCGGGTGTCTGCTCGACATATGCGTCCCGCCGCGTTCGGACAGCCAGGCGTCGAGTCGGGGCGTTTCTCGGGAGCGCATCCGAGACGTTCTGTGCAACCGAACCGTCAGTGCGTTCTTTCATCACAGATGCTCCCGAGGACAGCATACGTCATGTTCTCTGCTCTGGTGTACTCTCAACGGCGTTCCGTTATCGATTCGTTGTCTCATTGAGAGGGTTTCCTGGGCGTTTCTTGGCCTGCAATGTGTATTTCCTGGGCCAAATAACCAGCATAAAAACCGGGTTATTGTCCACAGGAAACGGTCCGCGGCCGACGCCGCCGACGCGGTGCCGACCGCGATCGCCAGCTCAGGCTGAAAAGTTGCGCACCAGCTGGCACCGCGGTGGCGGCGTGGCGGCGTGGCGGCGTGGCGGCAGCGGTGGCTGCGTAGGCGGCAACGGAGTCGGCTGGCCTCCGCCCCCACCCATCAGCAGCAGCACCACCCCCACCTCCACCACCAGCCCCACCACCGACCACTGCCGACGGCGCGCCGCCGCCGCCGCCGCCGCCGCCACGGCGTCGGCCGCCCCCCCCACACGTTGCGGACGGCGGTGGCAGCGGTAGCGTCGGCGGGGCGTGTCGCCACGGCACCGCGGCCCGCGCCGGCCTCCCCCGGCTGCGTGGCCGCGGCGGGCGGCCGCCCCCCCCCCCCCACCAGTGGTGGTGGCGGCGGCGGCGGCGGCGGGCGCGGGGAAGGCCCGGGAGAAGGCGGGGGCGGGGGGCGCCCGTCGACGCGGCCCAGTGGATTGGGCCACCCGCACGGAATCTCTCCACGCCTCGCCCCGCGCAGTGTTCCTCAGGAACGAATTCCGGCAAGTGCCGCACACCTGTGGGAAGTCTGGTCGCTACAGGTGAAGCGTCAAGAAGGCGTGACAGCCCGTATCCCAGAGGCAAACAATACTATATGTATGTGTACTTCTGAGATAAGGCCTGTCCAAAGGCCGGCTGACTGCCCGCGGCGGTCTGTCGGGTCACTCATAAAGCACACAGGATCCGCCACCCCTCTCTCGTGCGCACTCGTGGGAGTCCCCCTCCCAGCAGCCCCGCACAGGGCAGTGCACGGTGGCGGGCCAATGTCAGCACGGCACTGCGGTATCTACCGTGCACTGGCACCAAACTAGGCAGGCTGGCGCCACCAGAATCACCTCCCGTTCGACCACGCCGGCAAGGATTAGATATCCGGCCCGCGGACGGTCGTGTAGCGGGAGCCCCCCCCGGGCGGCGGCACCCGCCTGAGCGCGAGCGTCCCCTTGTGCAGCCGCACCCCACACGCGTTGCACAGGGAGCGCAGCTCATCCGTGCCAGTGTACCACAGCGGCGTCGCCGTCGCCGCGCAGTGGACACAATTGAGGGCGGGGGGTCCCCGCCACCACCGCCCCCGCCGCCGCCACCGCCGCCGCCTCTGCCTCTGCCGCCACCAAGGGAGACGGATGCCGCGGCCGACGCAGACGCCAACGAGCCGCCGCCGCCCCCCCCCGCCCCTGCCACCGGTCGCCTTGGCCGCGTTGGCCGCCGCGGGGGGGCTCATCATGCCGCGCGGGTGACCGCGAGGGCGCGGCGCCCCGCCGTAATACCCCGCCGCCGTGCGCACGGCATTGGCTTTGGCGCCGTGGCGGCAGCGGGAGCGGCAGGAGCGACGGCAGCAGGAGGATCTCGGCAGAGCTGCGAGGGTGGTGGTGGGCAAGGAGCTGGCCACCATCATCTCGGGCACCTGCGGTGGGGGTGAGGGCGCGGCGTCGAACCGGGCGGCCAGCCAGGCGGCCAGCCAGGCGGCCAGCCAGGCGGCCAGCCGCGCTGTGTCCCGCCGGGCTGGCGGGCGAGCCTCTGCTGTCGCCGACGAGCCCGCGCAGGGCGGCGGCCTCCTCCTGCTGGACTGTGTCGCCCGTGGGGGGAGGGGGGGTGGCGGGGCGGCCAACGCCGCACCTGGTTCCCTCCGACTCGCCGCCAGCCTCCCCCCCGCCTCGCGCCTCCTTCCGCGCGGCTTGCGAGGGCCTGTGCATGGCTGGAGGCCAGCTACAGGCCGGGGGGAGGGGGGGTTGGTGGTGCTGGTGCTGGCGGCGATGGTGGCAGCAAGCCCGGGACCGTCACGGCTCGCCGCCGCGCGTGCAGCCGTGCGGGCGAGCGACCGAGCAAGTGAGCAAGCGAGCGTGCGAGCGTGCGTGTGTCGCGGAGAGAGGTGGCGGTGGGGCTTGCTGACTGGCTGTTTGTTAGGTACCGCCTTCAACCGGGCGGCCATGCTGGACAACGTTCCCCGTCGGGTAGAGCGTCTGCCCAGGGCCAGGGTGGTGGGCGCCACGCTGTCTCGGAAGGTGGTGTCCTTTTTCCACTCCTCCGCGTCAGGGCTGTCCTTGGGGGCCTGCGCCTGCACGACCGGAAACTTTACCGAGCTTCTGCGGGAGGCGGCGGTGGAGGCGCGGGGGGGGGGGGTCGGGGACGGGGGGGAGGCATGGGGCGGTCTTGGGTGCGAGGACTGGCGCGGGGTATGAAAGTCGTCGCGTGGGCCGGGCTCCTGTACGGGTATGCGCCGGTGAGACGGGGCAAGGCACGCGTGTAATGGTAATTGATACAACTACCGACGCCTCCACCGACTGCCACGTCCGTCGCCTCCATCTCCACCGACTGCCACGTCCCGGGTGGCCGGTGCACGCATAATGATTGTGCGGGGACCCGGCCGGGTGGGGATCCGGCCAGCCGGGTCCGCGAAAGACTTTGCCGTGGACGGCTCCCCCCCGCATGCGGCCGCGAGCGGGGAATCCGCGCGGTGTCGCAATGCGCCCATCCCACCGTGCGCGCCGCCTCCTCCCTCTGGGGAGGGGGGCGCCCGCCCGCACCGCCGGTGCGGTTTTTCCAGCCGTGCCGGTGCCGCTGTTGGCGCGTCGGCCCCCCCCCCCCCCCCCCCCCCCCCCCCCCCCCCCCCCCTCGCCCCCCCAGCCCCCCTCCCCCGCGCTGCCCCCCCCCCCCCCCCCCCCCCCCCTCCCCCCCCGTCGGCGGCACGGGCGTCGCCGCTGGCTGCGCCATCCCCCCAGCCCACCCCTCGCGACCACCCACCTTCCTGTTTCTCCTCCCCTCCTGACGGGTGGGGACACCCAAAAGCCCACTTTCAGCTCAAACTCCTTTGCCATGACGTATTCAGAGACCCCCTCCCGGCAGCGACGCGCTTCCTTCCGCCGCCCCCATCCCAGCGGAAGCCCAGGCAATCGCAGGCCGCAGCCCCCCCCCCCCCCCCCCCCCCCGGGTAGCCCACACGAGCAGCCGCCACAGCCGGCACAGCCACCTGGAAAAGTCAACTGCCGCTCCTCAGCAGCCGCCGCCACCCACGCGCCCATACCGCGCACAAACGCCACCAGCCCGCTATCGGCTGCCACAGAAGGATGCACATAGTCAGCGACCACGATGGTGTCCCCTAGGTCCCCGCTACCGCTGCCATGGTCGCCCGCGCCAAAGCCAATGCCTGCGCGGAGCCCACCACCTCTGCCACCGCCGCCGACATCGCCGCCGCCGCCGCCGCCGGCCATGCCAGGTAGGCTTGCCAGGCCTGAGATGGGACCCGCCAGGAAGCCTCACGGGAAGCCCCCTGGGGAGGCGGTCCAGAACCCCCCCGGGAAGCCGACAGGAAACACAGCCGGGAGTCCAGGGGCGAGTCCGGCAGGGAAGCCACTGGGAGAGCCCGCCGGCGACCCCGGGGGGAGCTCTCCCCGCATAGCTTCCATCGCCGCCGCCATCCCCATCCGAGGGTCGGCGCGCCACGCGGCAAGCGCAGCCCGTGCCGCCGCCGCCGCAGCGGGAGTAGCACTTCGTGACGCAGCTGTGGCGGCTGCCGCCGCTGCTGCAGCCGCCGCCAGCGTTGTGGACGTTGACAGCGACGGCATGGGCGGCAGGGGGGGGCAGCTGTGGCATTGGGGGAAAGCGCGGCGGCAGCTGAGGCGTGGGCGGGAAGGGCGGCAGCGCTTGGCAGGCGACCAGGCGCCGGGCATCGCAGCTGCATCCGGGCGCCGCAGCCGGCGAGGGCCAGCGCAGCGGGTCTCACACCATGTCCTTGACAGACGGCCGATTTGACAGGCAACGCGGCTTGTGCGGCCCGTTGCACGTACGACTGTCAACACCAAATGGCCCGTCGGCGAAACTGGTACATATTCGCTTGTCATATCATTCACGAGGACCGTCACGACAAAGGCGTAGCTCAAAAAGTGGATTAAATTGAACCGACGGTGCACGCGTTGGACGGGCCGCACCGTCCTGGTGGGAAACCATTCTTTCCATTTTGTATATCCAACTGGCGCGTGCCTGCGGATTCCACACACACACACTGGCAGCGCACGTGCCCCGCTTGCTGTCACCTGCGCCGGCAGCAACAAACGCACGAACCCGAGGGCTTCTGACGTGGCACGACCCCGCCCGCCCCCCTCCCCCCACCCCCCCCCTTCCTGTGCGTATGCGCCGAGGCACGCGGCTTTTCGTCCTCGCCCCGCTCCCCTCTTCAGGGGGGTGCTTCCTGCCACCATCGGCGGGACGTCCCCCCCCCCCCCCCCCCCTGCTCTAATTCTCGTGTCTGGGCCGCGGTCGTGTCGCGGGATCGAGACGCGACCCATTTCACTGCCACTGGCCCAATCTCCCCTATTCACACACCCTCCCCGCCCCCTCCCCCCTTCGCGCACCGCCCTCCCCACCCCCCCCGCATCCATCTGTCGACCCCCCGACGCCGCCTCCCGGGTTGCCTTTCTTTTTCAACCCTCTTTGCCCCAGCCCCCGCGGACAAACAACCTCCCCGCTCCCCCCCCCCCCCCCCCCCGCCAACGACGCCGGCCTCCGTCACCCCCCGCGCGGCACGGACGACCGAGTGCCCTTGTTTTACGCTGGGCTCTGCGCCGGGGTCAGGTATGGAGTGTTCTGACCCCCCGCCATCCCCTCCGCCATCCGTTGGGGCGGCCAGTCCGCCCCTCGCGGACGACATGGACGTCGAGGACAACGGCCGGGAGGCCACACCGTCGCTGAGCTATGACGACGCTCTGCTGGACTTTGGCGACCTCGACGGTCGTGACGACTCGACTTCGGTACCGGTACCGCCGTTGACGCAGCCGCAGCCCGGTGGGGTGGACGAGCCGGAGCAGGACGGGATCAGCAGCTCCTGTTTGGGCGGCGACGACAGAGCCGGTACCGTCCAAGGGGACGAACGTCCGGGGAATCCCCCGGATGATCGTCCGCCACCGTGGCGGATCACGGACGGGCCCGACGCCGCGCCCGCCGACGGCCCTATATCCCCGTTTTGCACGGTTCAAGAGTCGGTGTCCCTTCGAGACATTGACATGCTTGGCGAGGGTGTGCGCGCGTCGCGGGCCTACGTCATCGGCTTGTACTACGAACAGTTTAAGCAGACGGGCTACTGCTGGGTAACAGGCTCCCTACGCGTGTGCGAACAAGGCGGGGATGACTTCGATAAGGAACCGCACGGCGGCGGCGGCGGCGGCGGCGGCGGCGGCGGTCAACGCCAAAAACGGTACTGGCTCATTGATGGTTACCACCGGTTTACTGCCTTGATGCGTCACCTGAACGAGCGTCACCCACTCTCACGAGCGTCGGAGCTCTTTGCTGTCGTATCCCGTCGTGACGGGCGGCCACTGTCCAGGACGGACATTATCGGCCTGGGCGGCGCCGCCAACTTTGTCACGGTGCGCACAGAGCCGATGAGTGCGCGTGACCAGCTCACCTGGGCCATTGGGTGGGTGACGGCGCCCAACGACGCCACACTGGCCAGCGCGTACCACTGCATCACACCGGGCATGCCGCCAGCGGACCTGGCGAAAGCTGTTGGCTCGCTCATCAAGGAAGCACGCTCGCATGGGGCGGTGCCCCGTAGCATCACAACACAAAAGGAGTTGGGAGACGAGTCCCTGCGTAAGCTGCTCAGCTTGGGTGCCGCTGCCGTGACAGAGCGCGAGTCCATCGAGCACATTGTCACCAAGCTGCAGGAGGAAGCCGCCGCCAAGGACAGGAACGGAGCCGCCGGGGGTGCTGCTGCGGCTCGCTTTCGTGAGCCCCGCGGTGTGCGACGTCGTGCCGCGCGTGTCGCCGGCGGCCCTGTCAGTGGCGAGGACGACAACGACGACGATGAAGACGACGACGACTGTTACGATTCCGACGATCACGATGGCGTCGACGGCGTCGATGGCGGTTCACGTGACTGTGGCAAGGGACCCGCCCGTGACGGCCGAGGCAAGCTACTGCGCCAGCGCGCGAACAGGACGCTCGCGTTTTGGGCACTTGGGTCCATCCCGTTCCTCCATCTTCCCGGAGTGCCGCCAGCTGAGAGGAACTCTGCACGTGTGCTGATGGTCGATACGTCTTGGGCGTGGTCCGCGGGGTTCACAGCAGACGGCCACATGAACCGTCTGACTCGGGGCGCGGACAGCCCGTTTTTCTGGTGCGTATTGATTTTCATCATGCACGTCATCAACACGGTCACCGCTGAGCGCTTGTATCGGATCACCCGTGGTGGATTGGAGCAGCATAAGCAGCACGAGCCACACACCACGGGGAAGGGGGAGGGGGGGGATGGGCGCGTGCAGCCTGCGACGGTCGCCAAGGTGCAGACGACCTCGGCGACGGCGGAGGCAAAGTCGTTTCCTGCACGCCACGCACAACTCGCCCTCGACGACAAGGCGGCGTCGGCGTTGCAAGTGCTGCAGCAGCGCCGGCTGGGCCGCTCGCGGACGCTTCGGCACGAGTTGATCGGCGTTTTCGTACGCCACTACACGTGCGAAGAAATGATGGCCACGGTGGAGAGAGTAAACAAGGTCACTGGCCAGCGCAAGACTGTCATACAACACGGAGGCGGGAGGGATGGTGCCCAAGTTCGTCATCGGCCGTTTATGACTGTCCACTTTGCTGCGTGGGCCAAGGACTTTGACGCGTTTGTCAAGACAGAGCCGCCGCCACCACCACCGCCGCCGCCGACGAGCACAATTGCAGAGGACATTGTGGCGACCGCTGCCGCTGCGGCCGCTGCCACAGCAACTGCAGGCAAGGTGCGGCCGGTACAGCAGCAGCAGCCCCAGGTCACAGTCATTCCCGCTGTGAATGCTGACGTCGGCGGCAACAAGAGGGCCGCCAATGACACCCAGCGGTACGACGGCGATGCCAGAGATCGTGACGAGGCGGACTGTGGCGGTGGTGGACACGACAAGAGCCACGGCTCCGGCGACGCCGCGGCCTCGCGGTCGGACTGTTTTGAGACGCCCGTGGAGACGGTGCGGCGGCCGCTCGTTCCCGCCGTTTTGACGCAGGTAGACGACCAGTTTCGGTCATCACCGTCCTCACCGCCGGCGGCCCAGTCGCCGACACGGGCTCTGTCGGCCAAACCGCCGGAGGCACCTGCAAATCCCGAGGATGCACCCGCAGCACCAGCAGCAGCACCGGCAGCAGCACCGGCAGCAGCACCGGCAGCAGCACCTACAACCGTACCGGAGGCAACAACAGCAACAGCATCATCGCGTGCAGCCGAGACAGAAGCCAGGGGAACAGCTGCGAGCGCCTTGGCGGGTACTGCGGCAGCGGCTACGGCTGCTGCTGCCGATTCCGGTGCCAGTGCCGGTGCAGGTGCCCGTTCTGGTCCGGCGAGTGAGGGTGCTGGGTCTGATGCAGGCGCCCGTTCTGGTCCGGCGAGTGAGGGAGCTGGTTCTGATGCAGGTGTGCGCGCAGCGGCAGCAGCAGCAGCAGCAGCAGCAGCAGCAGCAGCAGCAGCACCCGAACCAGCACCTGCAGCACCAACACCAGCAGCACCACAACCAAAACCGGCAGCACCCGCACCAGCAGCACCCGCACCAGGAGCACCCGCACCAGCAGCACCCGCACCAGCAGCGCCGGCAGCGCCGTCAGCAGCCGTCGCAGAAGTCACGGATACAGCAGCGAGCGCTTTGGCGGCTGCTGCGGCTGCGGCTGAGGCTGCCGGTTCCGGTCCCCGTGCAGGTGCTCGTGCCGCTGCCGCTGCCGCCGCAGCTGCGGCTGCCGCTGCCGCTGCCGCTGCCGCTGCTGCGGGTGGTAGTGGTGGGTCGGCGGATGGCTCGACGTCGGCCACCCCATTTCGGAGGCGCCACGCCCGCAGCGCCGCCAATCGGGCGACGCGACAAGCGTCCGTGGCTGAGGCGGCACACGGCGGCGGTGGTGGGTCCAGACCACTGACCAAGAAGAAAGCGCGCTCCAACCGTGCGCGCCGCCCTCAGGCCAAGGCGACCGCCAACGCGGCCGACAAGAGCGACGGGGAGTCCAAGCGCACGCCGCGCGGATCCAGCAAGGCCACGCGTGGCGCGGGCAAGAACCAAGTGGGTGGAAGCCCCGAAGAAGCAGGGCGTGCTGCTCCCTCGGGCGGCGGTGGGGTAGACCCTTCGACGCGGCCGTACACCGATACGGTGCCGCCAGTGGCGGCCTCCCGAGCACTCGACGCTACTGCGAGGCGGGCGGCGCTTGGTTGCCCTCTACCACCGCCGCGCTTGGCGGTGGCTGCTACTGGTGCTGCTGCTGCTGACGAGGAAGAGCAGGAGGACGCGCGCGTGGCGCCACCGCCGGCGCCGCGGGGAGAGGTACTGCCTCCATTTGCGGCGCTGTTGCCGCTGGAGCACCAGGCGCGGGACCTTCTGGAGCTGGGCGTCTGGTACGACGCGGACGCCCGGGCGAAGGCGTACATGGTCAACGCGGGCGCACGGGTTGCGCTGGGCGCCAAGGCCGACACAAACGTCATGTCGTCGGGCTGGCCCGAGGAAGTCTTGTCCATTTTGGAGACGACGGCCGCGTCAGTGCTTGCGACCGAGCTTTTTGAGCGCGGCTGGGCGATTCTCCAGGGCGCCACCGCCGTAGGTATGCCTGTCATGCACATGGCCGACGACGACGGCGGGGGCGGCGGTGGGGGTGGCGGCGGTATCCATGCGGCGGCGGGGCAGCCCTCGCAGCTGCAAGCCCGCCCTAGGGCGGAGTCGGGCACGGGGACGGCGGGACGGGTGTTGAGCGTTGTGGACGCGACGCTGCACGAGCTCATGCGCAGGTTTCCTGGGGAGGCAGAGCTGGCGAGACGGGCCAAGCAGGAGCAGCGGCGGGGTGCCAGTGCAAGGCGCAGTCGGAAGGGCGACACTGGTCGCGTCGCTGCTGGGGGTCGCGGTACTGTTGCGGGTGATACACCCCCCGGTGCAGACGACGGGCGGCTGCACGTGGATGACCTGTGGTCGCCCATCATCAACACCAACATTGATTCGCTGGACCGCAAGTTCACGAGCAAAGGGCAAGGCCGGCTATCCGTAGGGGTGGACGCGCTCTGCAGCTCAGACGACAACGAGCGTCACAGCCTGTAACTGTGCAAGTTGGCGGCCGATGTGGGTATGGTGGCCCTGGCGTACAAGGTCCTTCGCGGCCTTCAGAGGGTTGAAGCGGCACGCCGCGAGCACTCGCAGCTGCCCTACGCCCGGCCCGGTCGGAACCTGATTCCCGCCACGTCCACGCGGCCCGTCCCCGGGCCTACCGAGCAGCACTTTGTCGGCAGCCGAGACGACGCACTGCCACCGCTTCGCGTTCGTGCTCCTCGGACGGGCTCTAGGGTGCTGCTGACGACTGCCGGCGCAGTGCCACAGGTCCCGCACGTGGACTTGCCCGTTTGGTCGTCCGCCGAGTGTCGACAGCGTCGTCGCGGTGGCGGCGGCGGTGGTGGGCCGGGCGGGAGCGAGCGTCGCAAGGGCTCCTCCTCGCACGGGGCGCTTGGTGCCAGCGGCACTATGGACGATGATGGCAAATACGCCGATGACGACGAGGACACTGGCATTGACGTGCAGGTGGTCTCTGATCCTGTGTACGAGATGCCTCTGACGAGAAGTTTTTTTGCTCTTGCGTCTGGGGCAGACGCGTTTTCTCTGCGCGTCTGGCCGGGAAGCGTGCTGGCCCTGCAGCGGGAAGCCGACGAACCCACCTTACGCGACCAATTGGTAATGCCCATGACGTTGGTCGTGCCGCCCAACTCTTTCATCATTGTTCGCAGTGAACTTGTGCACGGCGGCACAGGCGCCAAGGATGACGTGTGGCGAGCGCACAAGGCCCTCGCGGAAGTGAGTTACCCGCGCAGCATCCGCCTCCACATGTACCTGCAGCACGAGGACGACCCGCTGTACGACGCAGTGTTTCTGCCTCTACGTGCAGGCGTGTTTCTCTCCCCCGAAGACGTGGCAGCCCGCCGCCGTCTCCGTGAGCGCGGCCGATGCACCGACTGCGGCCAGCGTGTCCCCGAAAACAAGGATGGCGACGGTGACGGCGACGGTGACGGCGACGGTGACGGCGACAGCGGCAGCGACAGCGGCAGCGACAGCGGCAGCGACAGCGGCAGTGGCGTCAGCAGCGACAGCGACAGCAACAGGGGCAGCAACAGGGGCAGCCGCAGCGGCAGTGGCGTCAGCAGCGACAGCGACAGCAACAGGGGCAGCAACAGGGGCAGCCGCAGCGGCAGCGGCAGCGGCAGCGACAACGACAGCATCAGGGGCGGCGCCAGCCGCAGCGGCAGCGGCAGCGACAGCGACAGCAACAGGGGCGGCGGCAGCGGCAGTCGCAGCGGCAGTGACAGCGACGGCGGCAGTGACGGCGGCAGTGGCGTCCGCAGCGACAGCGACAGCGACAGCGGCAGCGGCAGCGGCAGCGACAGCGGCAGCGGCAGCGACGGTGGCAGTGACAGCGACAGTGACGCCGACAGTGACGGCGACGACGGCAGCAACAGTGACAGCGTAAGCAAGTACGTCCTCGGCGCCGCTGACGGAACAGGCGGGCGTGTCGGCGACAGGAGTCCTGGCGCCCAACGTGTTACCTCAGCTGTTGGTCGCGCCAAGGGCAAGGGGCGAACAGCAGCGCCGCCGCAATCATCCCGCGCCGTCAGCGGCGGCGGTGGCCGCGGCGGCGGCGGCGGCGGCGGTAGAGCCAGAAACAGCAGCCAGCCGTCCGTCGAGGTGCCGTCGAGTGTAGCACGGCGGCGGACCCCACGGCCCGGGCCCGAGGCCCGCGCACTGGATAGCTCAACGACACCCCGGCGAGCAGCAACGTCCACGTCTGTGCCCGGGACGACGCCGGCAACGGGGCCACCGCAGCGTCCCGGACTCCCCGGACGACGGCCTTCGCCGGCATCCGCCCTCACGCCTTCAACTAGAACACCTTCGCGACCACCACAAAGCCGACGGGGTGCCACAAAGCCACCGAGTCGTGCACCGCCGCTGGACGCCGCCGCACTCTCTGCGAGCCTTGCCGCCAGAATTGCCGCCGACCGTGACAGAGTTGGGCGTCGCCCCCCTCCTCTTGCTCAGAGGCACCCGCCTGGTAGTGGCGGAGGTCCCTGTGGCAGCCGCGGCGGCGGCGGCGGTGGCGGCGGCGGCGGCGGCCGCGGTGGTAGCTCCCGCTCCGATGGTGGTGGCACCGGCCCGGCGACTAGAGTCGCTCGTCTGGCGTCTGGAGGTGTCAGTCACGGTAGCGTGCGTGCCAGTGCCGGTCGTGGCCGCGGCGGTGGAGGCAGCGGTGCGACTAGCCTGGCCGGTCGCCCTGGGCATGGTGCCAGATTGCGACCCGGCGTCCGGGGGGACGGCCTCGACAAAGGGGAAGGCCGCAGCGCGAGTGCTGGTGGCGACAGTGCCCGAGGAGGTGGTGGTCGCCGCACCGAGGATGGTGGTCGACGACTCGGTGGTGGTAGTGGCGGAAGGAAGCGCCCACGTGAGGACGATGAGACGGACGGGGACACGGGGCGGCCTCTGTCACGGACCGGCTCCGGCCGGCCGGCGGATGGAGGTCCTTCCAAGAGGCGCCCGATTTGAAAAAGGCGACCGCATGGGCCTCAGGCGGTCGCGCAGGGAGTGTGTCTGTTGACATGTGGGATGCCAGGGGAAGCTAGTTTGTGTGGCAGTGGTGGTCGTGGGGAGTGGGGCTGTTTTCTGTTTTGCATTTGTTTGTTTCCTGTGTTTGAACTACGGTGCGGGGGGATGACGGGGGGGTGTGTGGGTGGCAGGGTCGCCGAGGGCGCAAACCTGGAAACATCACACAGCTGCTCTGTACGTACTCGTCGGTTTCAATTCCCATTCAGTACACATATGGATATCTTTTTAGATACAGTGACGCCGCACAGGATAGATATCGACTGACAAGTGCATTCCGTTTTGAATGTATGAACTTGCGGCCACACAGAAGCGCGCCAACTGTCGGTCGACCCCGACACTCTGTCTGTGGGTGGCTGCGGTGCACACGACCCACCGCACTGCGACGCGGAACTTGCCGCGATCGTTTGCGGAGCTTCACCCGCGCCGTTGCTCCGAGTGCAAGCCCGGCTGCCCGCATGGCCGACCTTTTGCCACCCTCGTGGCTCGTCCTCAGCGTCACGCGCATCGTCACCGCTTGTGCTGAGGCCGTGGTGGACGCCGCCGGTGATGGGGCGGACGCCTTCGCCGCTGACACCGCCGCCACTGCAATTGGAGGCGCCACCGCCACCGGGACCGAACGCGGTGCCGGCGGCAAGAGGTCTGGGCCTGTGGAGGATCGTGGCAACCAGCCCGCTACCGCGGCGAGGCGCCCGAAAAAGCGGCGCGCCGGGGCGCCAAACGCTGTCCGAGACGATGAGCGGCGCGGGACAACCGGCGGCGGCGGCGGCGGCGTCGGCGGCGGCGGCGGCGGCGGCGGCGGCGGCGGTGGCGGGCTGGACTTTCAGGGCGGATGTGGTTGCCGGCCTTCCCCTACTGCATGCATGGACGTGCACGACGCATATCCCGCCCGCGCTATCACTGTCGGCCTCGCCGCGTTGCGCGACCAGTTTGTGCTGGACAAGGTGCGCATTGAGAAGTTGGACAATCCCGACGGCAATGGGGGCGGCCCGGTAGCTGCTGCTGTGCGGTCAGCGTGTGGCGGTGAAAACAGTACGGCTCCGGGAGTGGCCGCACCCCGTCCGGCCGATGCGACACTCGAGGACGCGACGTGGCCGGCGGTCAAGCTTTGGGCCATCACGCTCACGCGCCCCCCTCCTCGGCACGCCGTCCAAGGCCAGCAGCAGCACCATCAGCAGCAGCGGCCGCCCCTCTCGTGGTCCGATTGGCCTCCTGAGGCCGAAAATGCGGTTGCCGGTACGTCCCCGACGTCGGGCCGCGTGCTCCACACGCCGCTGACGTGGTGGATGGAGGGTTCCCACATCAAACGCATGTACAGTGCGGTGTGGGTCCTGAAGCGGTTTGTGTCTTTGCCCCCGCTCGGCGGCGGGGGCGGCGGGGACGCGCGCGGGCGGCGTCCCCGCCCGTCATCCGCGTGGCGCCGCGTGCTCGCCCTCCGCTCCGGGCGTGTGGACGTGTCACCGCCGTCGCGGCCGACGCCGCAGTTGCAGTCGCCGACGCGACGGCCACTGCCACCGCCGCTGCACGAAGAAGAGACCCGCGGTCTGCCCGGCTGTGTCGTCCACATGACAGACGCCAACCACGACGACGACAAACTACGACAGACAAACGTTGCTGTTGTTGATTGTACGTCGGGCGACCCGTCGGTTGACGTCCGGGTGTGGCAAGCGGTCCTTGACGTTGGGACGCTGAGAGAAGCTGCCCTGGACGTGGCCGCCCAGGCCGCGAGCTTACGTCATCGAGACGCATGTGCCAGGCACGTGGCTGGCTGCGGGCATGGGGAGGAAGTTTCGCGTACCGCGGCGTACGCAGCCGCTGCGGAAAGCGCCGCGTGCCAAGCCAGGCAAGAGACAAACACAGCCGGTCAGGAACAAACCACAAGAAGCGCCGCGCCGCCCGTTCTGCATCAACCTGGTCCTGGACAGGGTCGGCATGTGCCACACTCGACCAGTCGGCACCACGAGTCTTTTGTGACGTCGCAGCGCTCGCGCTTGGCGTCGCCGCAGCCGTTGCCACTGCCCGGCCGGCCGGGGTGGCAGACCGCTCGCCGGGGCGCTGCGCGGGGCCTGCAGCAAGTGGACGTGCTGACGCCAGACAAGCGGTTTCTTATAGCCATTCTGGAGGGCGCCCTCGGCACCACCGCCTTTGAACGCGGCTGTGGTGCCGTTGATGGCGGCATGTGTGCTGGCAGCGCCAGCGACTCTGCCGCCGAACGCCAGCCCTGTTGTTGTGAGCGACGGCAGGCTGCTGCCGAGATGGAGCCTTTCGAGCTCCTACTGTGGCTCTCCTCGCTGCACCCGCTTGTCGCCGCCGACGCGGAAGAGCGGCGGCGGCTTGCACCACAGCGGCAGCAGCCAACAACACTACCGTTCCGCCCCGCGCGCCCGTCATCGACACCGACCCGCAAGCTGCAAGGCACACTTCCACCACCAATCGCCGAGCCTGCGGTACACAGCGACGGGCGCAGGAAGGCCTTTTCGTCATGGTGGGCCTGCGCGTCCGCTGCTGCGGCTGCCGGAGCTGAGCCTCCACCACATGGGCGAAAGCGTCCTCGTTCCGCCGTTGGGGGTACGGGCGTTCCATGCAGCCCTGAACAGGGTGCTGACGACGCGTGCGCTGCGCACCGGGAGGGGCTCGCCTTGTTGGCACTCAGCGCCACCGTTCGATGTGCTGTGACCGCCGTCGTGCGCTCCTGGGATGCCGTCGCAAGGCGCATCGGCTTTGAAAGCATCGAGAACTGCCTCGCCCCGTACCTCTTGTGGCACTCACGGTCGTGTGCGTTTACGACGCTGTCAGAACCGCAAGGTACTGCCGGCGTTTTCGCGCCCGCTGCGCATCGGTTTGACATTTCCCACGGGCTCCCCCCCCCAACTTCCAGGGCCGACAGGGACGGGACTCCCGTCTGTACAGAGGCACTGCACCGCACCGGCGTCGCGGATGCACAGCTCCGCATGGCTGCTGCTCATTTTGTCTACCACATGGGGGAGGTGACGAAGCCCGAGCGACTCGCCGACGCGGCAGCCGCTCTGTTGGGAACAACTGCAATGCAGCAGCCGCAGCGGGGCCAGCCGCAGCGAGGACAGCATCTGCAAGCGCCTTCCCGCCCAGCCACCGCCACGGCGGCGGTTGCTCCACCACCGGCGTCGGCTGCGTCGGCGGTTGACGCGCTTCCTGCTGCCGTCAATGGGGAAACAAAGCCGGGCTATTTGACAGCCGCTGCTTTTGTGGGCAGAGGACTGGCAGCACGCTGTCCGTGGGAGGTGGTGGGGGTGCCCCCAGTGCTAAACCCGACCGTCCGAGGCCTAACCGGCTTTCGGCCCGTCGTCGTCGATGCCGCAGGGGCAGCAGCGATGGGCACCATCCCGCCCGCGACGCCGGCCACCGCGGAGGAGGGGGGGGCGGGGGGGGGGGGGGGCGCCCCCGGGAGGATGCGTGCTTGTCGCGTAGAGGACGCAGGCGCCCGTGTGAGCCTGGTGAACCGCGCTCTTGCGCGCGACGCAGGCATCGCCGCAGCGCGTGCGGCGTTGGCTGCGGACATACACCGGGGTGGCACGCCTGTCGCTGCTGCTGCTGTTGCAACACACGCCGCTCCCCGTGTGTGTGACGACGAGGACGACGGCGGCGGCGTGGGTGGTGGGCGTGCCACGCCTGTCAATGCCGCTGGGGGGCAAGGCCAGCCAGGACCGCGAGCAGCACAAGCAGAACGAAAAGCACCGGCAGCAGCGTTCAGGGCGCAGCCGGCAGCACCATCGCCTGTACCATCAGCAGCACCAACAGCGCCGGCCAGACGAGCGGCGTCCGTAGCCGGGGGGTCACCAGTGCTCCCTCCGCCAGTGCCTGGCACCGAGGGCGGCTCTGCGGCTGCGTTGGGGAGTTGCAGGCCTGTCACCAACGACGTCCCGTTGGCCCGTCACATCCGCACTGTGCAGACGGCCATGCGTGCCATTGTGCAAACGCATGTGTGCGACGTGAGGGACCTCGACAACACCCACAGCGCCGCCAACGAGGGTGCCGGCAGCAGCAGCAGCAGCAGCAGCAGCCGCATCGGAGGATGTGATGCTTGCCGCATTGGCCCCGACCTGCGTGGCGCTGTTCAGCTCGTGCTGTCCGACCCCCCTTACAACACCCGCCGTCTACATGCAATGCCGAACTCTCATTACGACAACCTGTCGGAGGACGTGCTGAAGAAGACCGCGTCGCGGATACACGACTGGGTTCGTCCTGGTGGGCACGTGCTACTATTTTGCAGCCCGATGCAGTTCCCGCTGTGGGTGACGCATCTGAGCGAGTTGGAGGACCCACTCCCGCCGACGGATGGTGACAAGGCAGCAGCCGTAGCTGCAGCTCCCGGCAGTGGGGAGGAACCAGTGTCGGGGGGTCAACGTGCGGCTGCTGCTGAGGCAGGGGCTGCAACGGGTGCTGCCCCTGATGCGCCCGACGGTGCGGTCGCCGCTACGACCACAGGTCCGCCAAGGACGACCGACCGCTCAGCTGCCGGTAGCGGCGGGGGTCGTGACCCCAACCGTGGCAGTGGCGGTGGCGGGCGGGGCGGCTGGGAACCTTCTGTTGGAGAACCACGGCAGCGAAAACGACGACGGCGAGCTACACCCGCTTTTCAGGTGGAATCGTGCCCCATGTTGGCCGTTCTGGCGCCGAACGCGTGGGCACCGACAAGAAGGTCGTCGACGATGATGACCAACCGGTCCCAGTACGTGCTCCACGCGACCAGGAACGGAGCGCCCGCCGCGGCTGCCTGTCGGGCTGTTAATTACCGCACGTTCAACGCCGTCCCGTCGCGCTTCCCCGCGCACCACAACGTCATTGACAACGTGGTTCCCCTGCGGGATGTCGAGGTCCTTCGCTGGACGCCGGGGCTGAGAGAGTTGGTTGGTAAGCCGCAGCAGCAGGAGCAGCGGCAGAGCACCGGGCGGCGGGACGCCGACGGCGGGAGCGGGGGCGGCGGCGACAGCGGCAATGAGAATACGGACAGAGACGTGGACAATACGCCGTGCGGCTGCGACGACGGGGCCGACGACGACGGAGAAGTGCCTGACCCCAACGATAATGTTGGCGACGACGACGATATGGATAGCGACGTTGCCGACGGCTCCGACACGGAGGGCGGCGACCAGGACGACACGGACGATGACGGCGACGACGACGACGACGGAAGCGACGTCAACTGGAGTCTGGGCCCTCAAAGACGCACGAAGCGCGGAGCACGCCCCCCGGAACGGGGAGGCGGTGCCGGTCGAGGCAGCGCGCGTGCACGTGCACGTGCGGGTGGTGGTGGTGCTGCCCCCACCGCGTCGGCGGGGGCGTCGGGGGGTGCTCCCGACGACGTCCCGCCTCGCGCTGGCCGACGCGTGGGTACTCGGCGTGCGTTGGACGACGGTGCTCCGTCCAAGCTGGCCAAGCCGCGCTGCCCGCCGCATCCCACCTCCTCTGTGCAGCAGCGTCAGGAGGAGCTGCAGCCGCAGCAGCGGCAGACGTCACCATTGCGTCCTCCTTTTCGCCCCGCTCACCACAAGACACGCCCGCGCGCCCTTGCGCCACGCGTCCGAAGCGAGCAGAAGTCTGTCCTCTTCCTGTCCGAGTTGATCATGCGAATGTCCAATGCGGACGACCTCGTCCTCGACATGTTTGCGGGCACGTGCTCCACCGCGATGGCCGCGATCAGGATGCCCAGCGGCCAGCATCGGCGCGTTGTTTGTGCCGACAGCGACCCGGCCGTCATTGCAGCGTCGCAGCCACGCCTGTTCCGAGAGTTTGTCGACCAGGTTGTTAGTGGCGGCTTCCGGTCGTGCCCCGACGTTACTGCAGAAGTGGTGCACGCTGCGCGAGAGGTGCTGGCAGCCAATGAGGCCGCCGCCGTCGCTGCGACAGGTGCTGCAGAAGGTGCTGGGGACCTGGTCGTGGCCAAGACCGCCCCGCTGCTGCTGGCGCCGTCCTTTCAAACGACAGCCGCTGCCTGGGCGCGCGTGCCCGGCCAGCCGTGCTTCACGGCCCTGCCAGCACACATGCTCCTCCTGCTTGCCAACCGGTGGGCCGCACAAAATGATAACGAGCGAAGGGCGGGGTACCACACGCACCCCCGCGCGCCTGTGCGCGGAGCTGAGGTCGGCGGAGTGGTCATTGGACTCGGCGGGTGTAGCGTGGGAGACTGGCCTCCTGACCTCGTTGCTCGCCTTGCGGTGGAGGACCACGAGCTGATGCTGGCTGTGGAGGCCGCTCACTACGGCGTCGTTGTCGCACATTCCCGCGTTGCGGGAGGCACCGCCGGGAGCGGCTTGTTTGCTGGACGCCGGTTCCGAAAAGGCGATACGATTTGCCCGTTCTACGGCGCGCTGACCACATGTAACCTGGCCAAACGTGGTATGACAAGGACCGACCGGTACGCGTCGCCGACACTGGGGGCCTTGGGACCTACGTCCAAGGCGTTTTCCGAGAACGCCGTCAAGGTCCATATTCGATCTGAAGGAAGCATGGAAGGAGACGAAGGGCAGCGGGGGACAACGGGGCGACTCCGAATGGGACAACAGCGACAGCAGCAGCAGCACCCGGGCGGCCCGCAGCAGCAAAAGCAGCAACACGAGCGTGACGGCGTGGAAGCGCAAGAGGAGCAGGGCCGAGCTCGGGAGGAGCTGGGCGAAGAAATCGTCGACGAGGACGAGGACCGGCCGCTCCGTGCGCGCAAGAGCCGGGTACACTATGGCTCCGCTGTCGCCGCCTCGGCGACTTTCGCGTACATGATTCCCGCTGCCTGGTGAGTGGCGGGCCTGGTCAATGACGGGCGCCGGCAGACACGGCTGGAGCAGCAAGTTGGGGCAGCCACGGCCAAGAGCTTCTTGGCCGTGCAGCACGCTCCCGAGGCGGCGGCGTTTTTGCCTCCTGCCGGGCGACCACCGGGCGGTGTTACACGCAAGGGTGCTGCGAGTGTTGCTGTAGATTCCACTGCTGCTGCTGCTGTTGGTGCTGCCAGTGACTCCTCTGCAGTTGTTGCGGGTGCTGCTTTGGGCGGCCAGGATTTCAATGTCGAAATGAGTGTCAGGTGTCCCGGCGCTCACGGCCAAGACCCGACTCTGTCGGAGCTTGTGGAGCCGGGGGTCGTCGCCCTTGTCGCCACGCGGGACATAGGCCAGGGGGAGGAACTGCGTACTGATTACGGTACGTCCTACCGGTGGTTGACCACGGACATCAGACAAGCCATGTACGACGGCGACCGCGCTGGCGCATCGGTCCGCGACGGCGGCAGCGGCAGCAGCACGAGCCGCCGGCGGGGCAGTGCAACAAGGCAGACCACTGTTCGCCACACAAATGCGGACAGAAACCGGGAGCGGACCGAAGCCGACAACCGTCGCAGCACGCCCCACACGTTTGCGCCCATTCACGAAAGAGGCCGCGGCCCGGCCACGGGTGCAGCCCCGCCGGCTCACCGACCGAGCGTCGGGGGCCTTTATTCCCGGCCACCACACCCAGTGGCCACGCATGCTCACCCGTACTGTCACCGCTGCCGGGGCAGTGGCTTGGGCGTTGCGGGCACCAAGTGGCGCTGAATGGCGGTACCGGCGGCGCGCGGTGGGGCCTATGACGGGTGCTGGGACGGACATGCGGAGAGGGGGGTTAGGGCTGAGTGTGGAATTGTGGGGGGGGAGGGCAGGGGAAGCGGCGCGTCGCGTACGTGGGGCAGCTCCGTTCAGTGCCACACGACCTCATTCCCAACGGGAGCTCGCTTTGAGCTGCAATGACAAACGCGATGGGAGCGGGGCTTGACACGGGGAGCGGGGCTGGGCAGGGTGGTGAGGGAGGGGTGGCGGGAGGGGTGGGGGGAGGGGGGGTGAGGGGAAGGGGGGGGCAGGGGGGGCCCGTCTGCAAGCCGAAACGTCTGCCGACACTTCCTCGTGGACGGTGGGGCGGGGGGGGGGGGGGGGGGGGGGGGGGCGGGACCCGACCTTGTCCACGTCCGCGGGCAAGCGCAGGGGGGGAGCCGCCCACGGCAAAGTCTTTCGCGGACGCGGGTGGCCGGATCCCCACCCGGCCGGGTCGCCGCACAATCATTAGGCGTGCACCGGCCACCCGGGACGTGGCAGTCAGCGACGAACGTGGCAGTCCGCGGTGGCGTCGGGTCGCCGCATATCCATTATGCGAGCACCGGCCACCTGGGACGTGGCAGTCGGTGGTGGCCACTGTAATTAAAAGAAGGAACATTAAATACAACAATCGATAACAAAGCGCGTTAAAATACAACAATCGATGCTTACCATGACGCACCCGCACGGCCTGACTGCCCCCCCCCCCCCCACCCCGCTCTATCCCTAGGCCCCCCCTTCAGCCGCACCGCTCACATTGATTGTCCTGGCCGACCCAGGCCGCGGTGCAACGCACCTGCAGCCGCGCCACAGCCGTGCACGTGTGGTGTGTGGGCCTGCATGGGGCGCGCACGCCGTGTGCTGGGGGGACTTCAGAGGAGGGGGGGGGGGGGGGGGGGGGGAGGGGAGCTTGGAAGGACGCGCTGCCTGACGGTTTGGAAGCACACTGCCAAGACGGCCGACGGCTGAGCAGAGCGCTATGTGGTACGACTGTGCTCCGGAAAGGGAACCAACTACCACACTGGCTATGTGTTACGACTGTGCTCCGGGAAGGGAACCAACTACCAGACTGGGTGCGTGCGTCGCGGCGAGGGCGCCAAATGGACTTCGACTCTCAACACACAGTCAGCAGGTGTCTATGGACAAGAAGAAAATCATGCATACCTCCTACTGGTCTGGGTATGGGTGCCGCCAACCCCACACCCCTGCGAGGGCTGGTCGCGCCGTCAACAGTAGAGCTTTCCAATGAGCAGATCAAGGGCCATTCGCAGCCGGAGATTGGCGAGTGCCTCTGCGCCAACGACGGGTGGGATGGGGACTCCCAGGCTCAAGCAGTCCGCAAAGAGGAGCATGAAAACGCCACAGCTGCTGCCATCGGTCTGGTAGGGTAGGCCCCGACGGACGACGATGCCGTCCCAGCAGGTTTCGTCTGCGACGCGTGCCGCCTCCGCTGCCGCGCGCGTCGCGGCAGCCGCAGCGCCAGCGCGCGCGTCCCCACCGTCGCAGCCGTCGTCGCAGCCGTCGAGCCGCGCGTCCGCCACATTCGATTTCGCCGCCGCCGCCGCCGCCACCACAGCGACCTCGTCCCTGTACCACTGGCACAAAACAGAGAGCACTCCGGGTCGTACGTGCCGTGACCGGAAAGAGTTGAAAAACCGTACGCACCTGCGCACAGGGTTGATTTGTGCGAGGCACCAGTGGTTGCCGCCCTCGTGGATGGGCACCAGTATGGAGTGTAGTGCACAGACGTCCACCCCAGCCCCGCGCGTCCACCTCGATACACGCGCATGGTCACCTCGAACGACCGACTGCTGGTGGTCCGTCGCTGCCCCGTGGGGGTCCCCGCCGGTCAGCGTCGTGAAAAAGAAGGTGCCCCAACAGTGGGACTGTGCTGGGTCCAGTCGCCGCTTGGGGATGGGCTCCTCGACCGCCGCGGCGTCGCCCGCAGCAGCGACACTCGGGCCTGCAGCATGCGGTTCCTTGTTCATCTTGCCGTCGCCGTGTGCAGGATGTGTGGCCACCTCAGTCCCGTCCGACATCAAAAAGGCCACCCGGTCTTCGCATGCCTCCGGCCCCGTCGTAGGTGTCGCTTCCCCGGTCTCTCGCGGCGGCTGGCTTCCTTCCTGTGCCACCGGAGGAGCGTGGACGGGCTTGACTTGCCCCGCTGCGTCACCGACGCCGCCGCGAGCTTCCTGTCCAGCGTGCTCAGATGCGCCCCCAGGCGACCCGAGTCGCCCGCCCCGGCGACCCGTGTCAGGACCCCTCACGGTCGCGACCTTGTCCTTTGTCGACGATGACGACGCGTCGCCCCGTCTAACGCGAGTATTCATCAACCCAACGTACGCGTTGATGACATTGTCGTTGAGCCACATGGCGGTATCGGAGAGCCGTCGCAAATCGCCCGCCGTGATGTCCGTCATCGAGCCGTGCACGCCAGGCACTTGAAAAAGCACCGTCTCACTTTGTCGACCGGTCGGCAGCCCTTTGATGAACGCCACACAGTCCGGTGGCAGGGGCTCCAAAGACAGGGCGCCAACGCGAGCAGTCGCTCCTACCGGAAGCTTTGGTGGTCCACGAGGCGCCCTCTTCTTCGGCTGCACCGGCTGGTTGAGTTCCTCAGGGGCCTTCGCATCGGCGGCAGTGTCCGCCGTGGTGGTGGGGGTGGCGGCGGCCGCAGTCGTTCCCGCATCGTCCACATGTGCGGACCCAGAACCGTTCGTTCCTTCGCCCACTAGCGGAAACCGCACCGCGCGTTGCAGTGCGTGCCGGTCCCACCTCCACACGCGCTGCCGCGGAAGGGGCCGCACGCCCACCTCCGATGCACCGCCGCCTGGGACAGCACGCTGGCCCATGACAAACGGTGCCACCTCGTACGCGATGGCCGGCTCCAAGTGGACCTCGTCCTGCTGCCCCTGCTGTTCTTGGCGCTGCTGCTGCTGCTGCGGCTGGCTCTGGTCCTCTTTCGCACCGGAATCTGCGCGATATGCCCGACCTGGGGCCTCCGCCGGTACCAGCGATGGTGGTGCCGTGAACCCGTCTATAGCCGCACCTTGCACGACGCCCAACAAGAAGCGCTCTTCCACAGAGCGCTTGGACGGCGCACACGCCAACACTTGTGCCACTCGGCGTGCCACTACGACGGCCCGCGCTGCGCGCTTTGACGCCTCACTCGCTGGTTGGCCTGCCACGCGCTCCTCGACAAGCAGCCCTCCCGCCGGGCCTCCACCCCCCATGTGGCGCCGACCACGAGCGGCGCTGGCGACGACGCCGGCGCCGGTGGCGGTGGCGGTGGCTGCGGCGGTGGCTGCGGCGTCCGCGGCATGAACCGAACAGCCAACAGCGGCAGAACGGGCCACAGCAATCGCCGCGGCAGCGCTGGGGTGCAAGACCCCCAAAAGGGGAAGTGGCGCACGGCCCTTGTCCGTTTGGTCGCCCGCACGCCTACCCCCCGCCTGGGGCCCACACAGCTGGGTTTGCCGGCGTTGACGCGGCGGCTGTTCGGAACGGGAGCTGGCGGACCGCCCACTGGACCGCCCACTGTCCGCGCCATCGCCGCCGGCATCACCTTCGCCGTCGCCGCCGCCGTCGCCGTCGCCCCCGACGCTGGCTACGTTATCCGTCGCCGTCGCCTGTGCACGAGAGCGCTTTCTACCCGCCACCGCGCTGTCGGTCGCACAGGGAGCGCCCTCTGTGGCAGGGTCCGTCGGTGGCCCGGCCGCCGTTTGGGCGGCTGACGTTTGCGCCGCAGGTGCAGCCGTCGAGGGTGACCCCGTCATCCTTGCCGCCACTCCCGCCGCCGCCGCAGACGGCCGTTGTGGCGCCGGTACGAGGGACCGGTCAGTAGTTGATGGTAGATGAAGGGGGGGGGGGGGGGGGTGGGGGGGGGGTGCACGGCAGCCGCCACTGCCTTAGCCGGCGCCACAACAGCAGCCGGCCACCGCCGCCCCCACCGCCGCCGCCGCCGCCGTGGGCGGCGCACGTGCAAGCAGAGGACGGTGGGGACCCTCTCGGGAGAGGGGGGGGGGGGGGGGGGTGGAAGGGAAGCAGCCACGCACGGGAGCCAACGATGGCGACTGGAGCGACGGCACGGTGCGTGGAGCCGAGTGCACAGGGCGGCCGAATGGTATGTGTGCACGTCTGTACGCGGCCGCGGCCGCGACGCCGGGCGTGGCAGGGTCTGGAAGTTTTTTTCGCCCTGGGCTCCCCCCCCGCACGATGTGCCACGTACCTGAGTGCTCCTTGCAACGCTCCGTTTTTGTCGTCGCTCACATTTCGCAGCAGTTGAAACTTTCAAAAAAATGAATTGCAAGCTTTGTAAAGCATGGCTGTCTGGCGTAGATTTAGAGGGTAACCGTATCTATTTTTGCGAGTGACTCGTGCCCTGCCTTTGGGAGAGAATCGACGGCCAGGGCCCCCGCCCACCACAGCCAATCGCCGCGACGCGCGAAATTTGGGCCGCACGCCATGTCGGCATACAGCGGGACGCCTGTGCCGCACGCTCCCCCGACCCTCCGACTCACAATCGCTGTCGGGCGGTCACGCACAGGGCGGCCAGGCACGCCCGCACGCTCGCCACTCTGCTTCTGTGTTGCCCGTGCTGCGTGCCCTGGCCTTGCATGCCCCTACCCTCAAGGCAAACCGACGCGCTGCTCGACGGCGGAGCTGTCCCTCCCGCGCACGTCGCCCGCCCGCCGGACAATGGGGAAACGTAGCCGCCCTCGTTTGGCACGTGCAGGCGGCGGCAGCAGCGGCAGCGGGGCGGGGAGCAGCCTCAGGGGGGGCGCCGTGCCCTCGGCGCCTGCCTCAACAGCGAGGGCGACGGCCGCCCCGGCGGTGCCGTCGATGCCGGTGCCGGTGGTGCCGGCGGTGACGCCCGTGGTGGCGCCGCCGGTACCGGTGGTGGCGGCGGTCACGCCCGTGGTGGCGCCGCCGGTACAAGTGCCGCCGGTGCCGGTGGTGGCGCCGGTGCCGGCGGTGGCGGTGCCGGCAGGGATGCCCGTGGCGGCGCCGGCGCCGGTGGTGGCGGTGCCGGCCGTGATGCCTGTGATGACGCCGGCGCCGGCGGCGGTGCCGGTGGTGCCGGGGGTGGCGCCCGTGGTGGTGCCGGCCGCGGTGCCGGGGGTGGCGCCCCTGGTGGTGCCGGCGGCAGTGCCCAGGGTGGCGCCGGCCGCGGTGCCGGGGGTGGCGCCCGTGGTGGTGGTGGCGGCGGCGGCGGCGGCGGCGGGGGGCGCTGACGCACCGGCGCCCGGAGGGGGCGTGGCAGACGGCGCCGCCGCGGGCAGCGGCGCGGCTCCCGCCGCTGGCGCGGGCGTGCTGCCGGTGCCGGTCGCGGCCTTTCCGCCGCTGGAGCCACCCGCCAATCGGCCAATGCGCGCCCACAACGCGATTGAGTGTGACCTGCGGTGGGTCATGCTGTCCATGGGGGGGGGGCCCCTGCCACCGCCGGCGGAGAAGGCGGCCCCGGGGGAGGCTGGCCACGTGTTGACCCAGACGGAGAGAAACAAGCGGCGCGTCCTACGTCGACGCGCGTGGGTGGAGCGCAGCCTGCCGCTCGTCGCCGCCCGCCTGCAGCGCCTGTATGCCGCTCGAGACGGGCGCGCCTGGGCGGCGCACGCCTACCTGCAGGAAAACAAGCGGACGTTGGCGGCCACAGCGGTGCGGCTCGGCGTCCGACCGCTCCCGCCACCGCCGCCGCCAGACGCCCCGCCCTCTGGCGTGCCACGCGCAGCAGCAGTGCCGGCGGCGGGCGACCTGGCAACGGCAGCGGCCGCGGCCGCGGCAGGGGCAAGGGCGGCGGCGGTGCCGGCGGCGGCGGCGGCGGCAGCGGGGGCAGGGGCGTCGGCGGTGCCGGCGGCGGCGGCGGCGGCAGCGGGGGCAGGGGCGTCGGCGGTGCCGGCAGCGGCGGCGGCGCGCGACCTGGCAACGGCGGCGGCCGCGGCCGCGGCAGGGGCAGGGGCGGCGGCGGTGCAGGCGGCGGCGGCGGCGGCAGCGGGGGCAGGGGCGTCGGCGGTGCCGGCAGCGGCGGCGGCGGGCGACCTGGCAGCGGCGGCGGCGGGCGACCTGGCAGCGGCGGCGGCGGGCGACCTGGCAGCGGCGGCGGCCGCGGCAGGGGCAGGGGCGGCGGCAGTGCCGGCGGCGGCGGCAGCGGGGGCAGGGGCGTCGGCGGTCCCGGCGGCGGCGGCGTCGGCGGTGCCGGCGGCGGCGGCGGCGGGCGACCTGGCAGCGGCGGCGGCCGCGGCAGGGGCAGGGGCAGGGGCGGCGGCGGTGCCGGCGGCGGCGGTGGTCGGTGCAGTCTATGGCGCCTCTGCCGCACGTCCGCCCGACTTGAGCGCGGCCGCGACGGGATCAGCGGCGGCTGCAGAAGTGTCGGCGACGACGGCGGCCGAGGTTGTCGTGGTTTATGAGGTTGTCGCCGGTGCGGTCCATGGCGACACCTTGGCTGGTGTACCGCGTGCGGGCACTGCCGCGGGCCTGGCGCCAACGGGGACCGAGCGTGAGCCGACGCTGCGCGCACCGAGAGCCCGTCGCCTTCGGCCACGGGCGCACGGCAGAGCGATAACTGCGGCAGCAGCAGCAGCAGCAGCACCGTCAGCCTCGGCGGCGGCAATGGCGGAGACGGTGGCTGTGTCTGTAGCGGCCGTGTCGGCAGCGGCGAACCACGCTTACGCTGTGGGCATCGAGACCGCCGCCGCGGCGCCGATTGACAAGGAGGCGCCAGTGTCGGCAACGGCGGCGTCAGGGTCGGCCGTCTCCACCGACGCGGTGACGACCGGGAGCGCCACCGACACGGCTCCGCCCGCCGCCAAAGATGCGTCGGTGACCGAGATGGCTGCCATGGCGGGTGTGACACGCACGGCGGACGACGGTACCAGTCCCGGTGCCACAGTACAGCCAGGTACGAGCACCGCAGCGGCGGCAGCGTTGCCCGCGTCCTCGGTGCCGCCAGTGCCTCCGCAACTCGTGGCAGCCGCCGCGGCGGTGGAACCCGATGAAGAACCCCCCGCTCCCGGTGGTGAGAGTGGTACCGCTCGTACTGGAGGCGTCGACAATACGTCCATGGATATTTTGCGCCCCGCCGCATTGTCGTCGCCGCGACACTCCTCTCGGCGACAGCCGACGGCGACAGCAAACACGCCGCAGCCAGCAGGGGACTGCCAGCCGCAGGCGCGCGACCGCCAGCAGCCACAAGAGCAGCCGCTGGGGCGCGTCGCAGAGCCAGACGACGAGGAGGACGTCTTGGTTGGGGGCGTACCTTTGGCCGTTGCTTGGCAAGCGGAGCTGCTCAGGGTGGCGCGACTCGAAAGCAGCGCGGCCTTCGAGCGTGATAGAGAGCGCATGGTACGTCAGTGGCCGTCCGCGCGCGCACTCCTCTGTGGTGTACCAAACCCGTACTCCTCCTGTAGTGGTAGCCCACCGGCCGTGGCAACCGACATCGAGCCAGCTGCGGCCGCACGAGGCCCACCTTCCGCATCGTGCACCACGACGGCACCGGCTCCGGTGGCGTCGGCCACAGAAGCTGCCACAGTCGCTGCGGACGGGTCGGCATTATCGACCGGCGACGCGGCCCTCGGCGTGCCAACCCCTTCCCGGGACGTGGCCGAGGCGGCAGCCGCGGGGGCGGCGGCGGCGGTGACAGCCTCTGTGGGGTCACCCGACGTGGCGGCGGCGGCCGTTGCGGCACGTACAGAGGGTGTGGGAGCGGCGGCGGCGGTGACCGCGCCGGCGGGCGCGGCGGCGGCGGCGGCGGGGGCGGCGGCGGCGGCGCCGGGGGCGGCGACGGGAAAGTTGCACCCCACAGTTCCAGCGGCTGCGGCGCCGGCAGCGGTGGCAGGAGCCACCGGGTCGGGCGACGACGAAGACAATGATGATGCCGACAAGCCAGCTGCGGGGCTCGCTCGGCCCGACTCGGCGTCATGTGTGGCTATGCCGGTACTGGTGGCAGGCAATGCGGCTACGGCAGCCGCAGACGCACCACCGCGACACTGTGGCGCTGTGCCAACGGTGGCGGCCGCACTGTTTTCCAACGACGCAGCGGCCAAACGCATCACGTGTGCTTCCTCCGTGGCCTGTGAGGGGTCGGCGGTGGCGGCGGCATGCACGTCGGCAGCGTCGGGGGGCGGCCATGCGGATGATGCGCTTGCAGATGCCGCACCGCTCGACGAAACGGCGGGTTCGAAAGCCGCTGCCGCGTCGGCCGAGACCGCGGCGGCGGCCGCATTGGCGACCGCGGCTGTGGAGGTGGACAACGGGTGGGCAGCCGCCGTTGTGGCGGCACGGCGCAAATGGACGCCCGCGGCTGCTGGTGCACCGACGGCGACCGCCGCGGCGACGACCGCCAATGCGGCAGGGGGAAGAGGCGTGGCCCCAGAGTCTTTGGTCGACACCGGCGCCGCTGCAGCGGCCATACCAGAGGCACGGCGCAACGCCACGTCCACCGCGAGGACGGTGGTGGACGCCCCCGCGGCTGAACCGGCGTCGGTGGTCGCGCCCGACGCCGTGGCCAACGCGACGGCCCCGGTCGCCGCCGCACCTGCCTCTGCGGCTACTAGACTTGCACCGGGTGGCAGTGGCGGTCGCGGCGCACGAAAGCGCATGGTCTACATTTTTCCGCCTACGCCGCTGCTGCGTCCGCCCCACGGGCACGCGGTGCATCAGCGAGTGGCGCCTCGCCAGCACAACCAGCACCACGGGCAAGGGCAACAGCCAAGCCCGGGGCGACGCGAACAGGACAGTGTCGGCCGCTTGGGCAGCGTCCCTGCAGACTACCGAGGGCGTATTGTTGGAAGGGCCAACGGCGGCGACGGCGGCGGCGGCGGCGACAGCAGTCGCGGAGCAGACAGAGCTGTCATCACTTCCAGCCGGACAGGCATCCCCCGAGCTGTGGGGTACACGGACGAAAATTCTAGCCACGGGGATGCGACGCCATCGGGTGTGGTGGGGGAGGGAGGCGGGGCCGCCGGCTGTACGAGTGGCGGCCGTGCCGCCGGCGCTCACGCTCCTCGCTCCTCGTCCCGAACGTACCGCAGCGGCAGTGGCGGCGGCGGCCGTGGCGGTACCGTGCTGACGTGCCGGCCATCGTGCTGTATGTGCCTGGGCGGCCTCACGCCCGTCCTCCAGCGCGGCGCCCCCCCGCCAGACGTCAACTGGTTTGCAGCCATGGACTGCCCTGCCGACCAGCGTCTCCGCGTGCCTCCCTGTACAACGCCACGGGTGGAGCACCCGTTTGTCATGACGGGACTGTCCGAGAACGTGCCTGTCTGGGAGAGCCTGCCCGACCACGTTTGCGCGCTGGTCAGCTCCACGCTGGATGTGGACGGGCTGCTGGCGCTCATCGCGCTGGACGCTGACAACTTTTCCTGTCTGTTGAGAGAGCTGCCAGAGGGACTTTCCCCTGCTTTTGGCGTGCTGGTGGCGGTCAAGGCAAGGGGCGTGGCCAGCCTGTTTGGCAAGCGTGCCCTTGAAGGGGACGTTCTCCTCCCACGCCCGCTGCTCCGCCTAGCGGAGGGGGGCCGCCTAGGCTGGACTTTTGCGACCGACGACAAGAACGCGGCGGACATTGCCCTCGCCGTCGCCGTCGGCCGGCTCGACGCGCTGCTCGACTCGAGGGCGCGCATCTGGTTTGTGTCTGGCGACAGGGGCCTGTCAGCCAACTCGAGGGGATCCCTTGCGGGCGGCGACCGCGTGCGGTTTTGCAACCGGCACATCCATTCCGAGCGCGACGAGCTGATGCGCGTGCTGGCGGGCATGGTCGTCCGCCCCACTCGCCCGCCGCCGCCAGCCCGCAGTTGCGCGCTGCTGCTGCCGGCGGCCCAGCCCCAGACTCGCCCCCGCCGCGCTCTGGATCCGTTCGTCTTTTGGACGAATGTGGCTGCTGAGGAGGAGGAGGCAAGACAAAAAAAGGTGGCCCGCGGGGCTGCCTGGTACGACCGCGCGCTCTAGACGCCCGGGGGCGCTTCGTTGCTGGCTAATGGGGCTGTGGGGCCACTCAACCCCCCACACCTTTGCCCCCATGAGCGGGTGAAGAGTGGGGTGGGGTGTGTCCCCTTTTCGCTGACACTGAAGGGGGGGGGGGGGGGGGGGGGGGGTGCTGTTCATGTGTACACACAGGTGTGGGACGGAATCGTACGAACAAACGGTAGCCATGCATACACACACAAAGCTACGAAGGGAAGCCAGGATGGAAAAAAAAAAAATAGCTGTAGAGAGACAATACAAAGCCGACGCCAGCCGGTGGCCAAGCCCCCCATCATCGACTGCCTGGCTCCGGGGCTGTCGGCTAGTTGACACCCCCCCTCCCACCCGATCCATCCCCGCGCCCGTCGGATTCATTCGACCCCCGGAGGGAGTCGTAGTCGTCGTCCCGCTGCCGTGCAGCGCACACACGGGCGAATGAATCGTGGAGCTCCTCGTTCCGGCGCGTCTCCTGTGCCAACTGGTCAGACACCGTCTGCAGACTCCTTTGGGATGTGAGAAGCTTCTCAGACATGCCGGCCAACGTGCTGAGCGCCTGAGTGATGACGGGTGTGGTGGGGTCGGACTCCCGGGACACGCGCACGGGACCTACCTCCGTGGATGGTCCGCCAGTGGACGCCACGTTGGGCACGTCAGTACGCAGCAGTGCTGCCAAGTTGTTGGTCACGAGCAGCAGGTGCTGCACCTTTGCGGCTTCCTCTGCCACCCGGCGGTTGAGGTCCTCCATCGCCCCACGACGCGCGCCCAAGCGTCTGCGACGAAGAAGTTGACTCTTTGTCACTCTGCCTGCGGGGTCATCCCCTTCGGGGGCACTGCCAGCCTCTTTTTCCGGTAGGAAAAACCCGATGCGCGTCATCACTTGCGGGTTCCTAGAAAGGGGTGCGTCGTCGCGTACGGCGCCCGCCCCACCTGCCTCCCCCTCCTCCTCGTCATCGACGGCGACAGAGCGCGGGGGCAGCTGTGCCGGCACCGCACGCGATCCCCCGTCCGATGCGCCGCCCGATGCGGCCGCCTCGGCGTCGGTGGCCCTCTCGCCTGCGCCCTTGGCCGCCGAATCTGATGGCGCAAGCTTTCCGCGTGTCGTAGACGCCCGGGAGGCCGCGCGCCGCAGAAGATCTAGCACTGCGTCCTTGACAGCCGTCGAAAGGTCGAACCGTCCCGGGTTCCTCAGCTCGACTTTACGTCGGGTCCTCGCCGGACCTGCCCCGCTGCCGTCGTGCGCCAGACCATGGGCCTCGAGTGCCAGGCGCCGAAAAGACGCCACGGCTTCATCAGCAACGTCAAAGACAGTGCGGAGTACATCTGGGTGTACATCACGCGCGACGGCCAGCCGGGCCTTGGCGGCCGAGACGCGGCGCGCAGCGCGCCGAGGCATGTCTGCGTAGCAGGGCCCGCCGCCGCCGCCGACGACCACACACCGGCAAACGGCGCGTCCAGGCAACGTTTGCCAGTTGCACACGAGCCAGCAGCCGCAGTGCGCCCGAGCACGGGCTTGACGTCTCAGCGCAGTGGGTCTAAGACCGAGTACCTACATTTCCGTACAAGATGGCCTTTACGGCCTCTGTGGGGGAGTCGGCTTCTGTAAGCAGGCCCTCACGACCCCCTGAGGGCCGTCTTGCACGGAAATGTAGGTACTCGGTTTTAGACCCACTGCGCAGGGCCGTCACAGGAAATGCGAATCAGAACAAAGCGATATATTCCGTCCTAAATAGCCACGGGTGTGTCCCGCCATGTGTCCGGTGGTCTACGCCAGGACGAAAATCCGGTAGTCTATGAGGTTTTGATTCTGCAGGCTTGTCCGGCGAGTAGTCTTATTGTCACTTCCTGTGACGACCGACGGCGGTCTATATGCATAATACCGGATACACCGCGTTTCCCAGTCCATTGATCGATTGGAGTAGGGGTTACACAAACTCCGCGCTTTTTCAGATGTCCGCGGACACGGGGTTTGCTCTACGATTTAGCCGTCTGCCGATCTTACGAACGATTCTCCATTGTAGGCCCACAGCTCACACCCGTGCCACGAACCCTTCCCCCCCCCCCCCCCCCCCCCCTAAAGGAACCGCCCCCTCCTAATGAATCGCCCCTCCTAATGAATCGCCCCTCCTAATGAACCGCCCCCTCCTAATGAACCGCCCCTCACTCTGTACATAATGAGGGACCTTTCCCGGCACGATAGATCTTGGGGGCGACGACCGCTAAGGGATGTGCTGAAAAGTCTTGTGGCTTTTCCGCAAACTGCCAGTGTGTAATACGCAGGACAAAAATCGTCGGGACAAAAATCGTCGTTTCCCGGGGCGCACGTCTCGCGGACGTGCGCGCGCGAATGCATGCGCGCATGCGCGCGAGCGCCCTCGCTCATGCGTGCGCCCGGACCGTGCGCGTGTATCCTCGGGCATGCGCGCGCGCATGCGTGCACGCGCGGCCCCCACCCCCCACCGCCCTCTCCACGGTGTGCCGCGCCCTCCCCACGGTGTGCCGCGCCCTCCCCACGGTGTGCCGCGCCCTCTCCCCCATTCCCGACCACCCTCCCCACGATGTGCCGCGCCCCCTGCCTTCCCCCACCCCTCCCCCCCCCCACACCCCCCACACCCCCCGCAGCTGGTGACGGCCAAGGCGGCGGGTGGTGTGGCGGTGGCGGCGACCGGACTGGTGGGTTTGTTGGGGGGGGGGGGGGGGGGCGTGAGGAGGGGGGGAGAGTGTGGGAGGGGTGGGGTGAGGATCGGCGGCCGGCCGGGGGGGAGCACGGGCGCGGCGGCTCTGTTGGGAGAGGGGGGCGGGTCGCGCCAGCACCGGCGGCGCGGTTTCTTTAAACCGCGCCGCCGCCGCTGCTGGTGGGCCGCCCCTGAGCCGCGCCCCCACCCCACGGCCGCTGGTTCTCTGCCGTGCCTTTTTCCCCTCTTTCCCCCCCCCCCCCCCTCCCCCACCCCCCCCCCCCGCAGGTGGTGACGGCCAAGGCGGCGGGTGGTGTGGCGGTGGCGGCGACTGGACTGGTGCGTTTGTTGTGGGGGGGGGGGGGGGCGTGAGGAGGGGGGAGAGTGTGGGAGGGGTGGGGTGAGGATCGGCGGCCGGCCGGGGGGGAGCACGGGCGCGGCGGCTCTGTTGGGAGAGGGGGGCGGGTCGCGCCAGCACCGGCGGCGCGGTTTCTTTAAACCGCGCCGCCGCCGCTGCTGGTGGGCCGCCCCTGAGCCGCGCCCCCACCCCACGACCGCTGGTTCTCTGCCGTGCCTTTTTCCCCTCTTTCCCCCCCCCCCCCCCACCCCCACCCCCCCCCCCTGCAGGTGGTGACGGCCAAGGCGGCGGGTGGTGTGGCGGTGGCGGCGACCGGACCGGTGCGTTTGTTGTGGGGGGGGCGTGAGGAGGGGGGGGGGCGTGAGGAGGAGGGGAGAGTGTGGGAGGGGCGGCGGTGGGGGATCGGCGGCCGGTCGGGGGGGAGCACGGGCGCGGCGGCTCTGTTGGGAGAGGGGGGCGGGTCGCGCCAGCACCGGCGGCGCGGTTTCTTTAACCCGCGCCGCCGCCGCTGCTGGTGGGCCGCCCCTGAGCCGCGCCCCCACCCCACGGCCGCTGGTTCTCTGCCGTGCCTTTTTCCCCTCTTTCCCCCCCCCCCCCCCCTCCCCCACCCCCCGCAGGTCGTAGCGGCCAAGGCGGCGGGTGGTGTGGCGGTGGCGGCGACCGGACCGGTGCGTTTGTTGTGGGGGGGGCGTGAGGAGGGGGGGGGGCGTGAGGAGGAGTGGGGGAGAGTGTGGGAGGGGCGGCGGTGGGGGATCGGCGGCCGGCCGGGTGGGAGCACGGGCGCGGCGGCTCTGTTGCGAGAGGGGGGCGGGTCGCGCCAGCACCGGCGGCGCGGTTTCTTCAAGCCGCGCCGCCGCCGCTGCTGGTGGGCCGCCCCCGAGCCGCGCCCCCACACCCACGGCCGCTGGTCCTTCCCCTCGCTCCTCATTCACCCCTTCCCCCGCCCGCCCCCCCCACAGGTGGTGGCCCAGACGTTGGGAGGTGGCGGCTGCTGGTGCGTCTGGCGGCACAGCCCGCAGGTAGGGGGCGGCAACGAGGCCGGTGGGGCCGCTGGCGGCGATGGCGGTCACACCACCGGCGGCCGAGCCGGTGGCTGACCCGGCGGCCGAGTCGGCAGCAGAATCGGTCGCGTCGCCGGTGGTCGTGCCCGCCGCGTCGGCGTCGGAGGTGGCTGACCCGGTGACCGGGCCGGTGGATGTGGCGGGTGCAGTGCCGACGGTCGTGGCTGCGGCGGCTCCCGCCGAGCCGCCGCCCGCGTCGGCGGGCATGTCAAGGGCGGCGTCGGCCGAGGCGTCGGCGGTCTCGCCGGCCGAGCCGGCCGTCGCGGTGTCGGGCACGTCGACGGCGGAGGCGTCGGCGGGCAAGTGGACGGTGCCGGCGGACGCGGTGGCGGTCGCGGTGCCCGTCGTGTCGGCGGGCGCGGTGCCCGGGACGATGGCCGCGTCGGCCGCGCCAGCGGGCGCGGTGCCCGTCGTGTCGGCGGGCGCGGTGCCCGGGACGATGGCCGCGTCGGCCGCGCCAGCGGGTGCGGTGCCGTCCGCGCCTGCGGGTGCGGTGCCGTCCGCGCCTGCGGGTGCGGGTGCGGTGTCGGGCACGTCGGCGGGCGCGGTGCCCGGGACGATGGCCGCGTCGGGGGCGCCAGCGGCTATGGCGCCGTCCGCGCCAGCGGGGGTGCTGTCTGTCGTGTCGGCGGGCGCGGTACCAGGGACGATGGCCGCGTCTGCAACTGAGCCGTTGGCGCGGCAGCAAGAGGTGCCCGTCGACGACGACGGAATCGTACCGGTGCGAACGGGCCGGTGTGCACCCACAATGGCGGACGAGCCGGTGGTGGAGATGCTGGACATCACAGGCTCTGAGGTGGGGCCAGCGGTAACGGGGACGGCTGTGGCGGTTGGCACCGACCAGTCAGGGGTTGCGGTGGCCAGGCGGGCACACAACACGGGTGCCCTCGGACTGGTGCATGAGTGCGACGCCCTCTTTGCTCGCGTCGGCCCTCGGGAGACGACCCAGGCCGACGCCCTGTGTGTGATCCAGGCCACGTCGACGCTTCTTCGTACGGACCAAGGTGTGCAGGTTGCCCAGGCCGCTGTTGCCCACCTGTCCCACTTGTATCTGCCACACGCAGGCGACCCGGTCGTGGCACGAGAGATGGCAACCGCCGTTCGACATGCCCTTCGCGGCCCGGGTTTGGCAAGCCTGCCTCGCGACAACCTCGAGGCACTCGTGGACATGTTTGTCCTCCCCGTCATGGTTCCTGACGTGTGGCGGGCAAAAACAACGATCCACCGCCTGGCGGTGCGGGCGGCGGCGGGGGCGGCGCCCACACAGATGCTGGTGACCGGCCGGTCTGGGCGGAAGCGGCTGCGTCTCACCGCCCCTGGTGGCCCTGCCGTCCCGGCCTTGGGCGGTCCTGGGGGCCCTGCGGGTCCGGCTGCGATGCCGTCTTCCCGTTCTTTGGCGTTGACCCCCCCCCGCGCGGACTTTCGACACCCTAGGGCGGACGAGCCGCCGGCGACGCTTCCCCGGCAAGAGTCGCATGTTGTAGCGCACGCTGGCAGTGGTGGTGGCCAGGAGCTCGCCCACTTCAGCCGCGAGACGGTCGTTGCCGTCGGCGCCGTCTGCTCGAAATGGCTGCGCGAGCACGGGCCGCTGGTCGATTCTCCTTCCTGGCCGGAACAAGTGCGGTTTTTCCGTACCGCCTGGTCCACGGGCGTCTGGCCACCCGAGGCCCAGCGCTTCCTGCTCGACGCATGTGCGACAGACACTGCCACCGTGCATCAGGCGGTGCTAGCGGGCAAGGGTGGTACCGGAGCGCCCCAGCAGCCGCTAAAACTGCACACCCGCCTGTGGTCGCATCTGGTCGAGTCGGTCTTCGTACCCGCCGTCGTGGAGCGGGGTGGCGGTGACGACGAGCCTGTCCCGGCCGGTGCGGGCAGCCCTGACGACGTTGCCCTGCTGATGTCCATGCCAGGGACGCTGGCAATGTTGCCGACGGACTTCTTCGATGCTTTTGAAGAAGTCAAGGCGTGGAGAACGGCCATATGTGACATGGCGGCTTTGCTCTTCCCAACCGTTCTGGGACACCCGGGCGCTGCTGCTGCTGCCGCCCCGGCTGCGGCCCTGCTTTCACGTTTTGCGAGGGTCACTGCCTCGGACACTGGCGTCGGGTGGCTGGTGGCGCCCAGCTCAAAGTTCCGACTGTCCGCCCGGGACGTCATCCGTCGCCTAGCCGGTGTGGTGGGTGAGCGGGGGGGCGGTCGGTCTGATTCGTGGTCCGTCATGGACCTGTTGAATGGGTGCTCACCCGTCCTTCCCGACGGGGGGGGGCGCGGTGACTCCGCCTGCGAGACCACCAGCGCTGCCGCCCCGGGTCCGCCTTGTGGTGGTCCGCGACCTTTTGACGCCCTGCGCGTCATCCAAAACGCCCGGCACTTGCTGGGTGTTAGTGCGCGCACTGCTCGTGCGGCTCGGCACTGGAACGGCATCCCCCTGCAGCTGTTTGCCGTAAGTACGGAGTTTGTGCGGGGCGGCCGACAGGTGCTGACGGACGTGAGCGCGGGGCCCCCGGCTGCGGCTGTGGGCTCTCAAGGCGATTCGGACAAAATGTCAGAGGGTGGGGCGCTCGCCCGTGTCCTGCACCTGCTCATGCGGCTGGGCATCCACCGAGACGTGTCGGAAGCACGGAGTGTCATCCTCTACGCGCTCGTCGGGTGCCTCGCCCGATTCGCCGATCCCGCTGGGTGCTCCACCCATTTTGACATCTTGGACGCGGGACACATCGCCCCCGTTGTCAACGAGTGGGTTGACTCGCTGCCGAGCCTTTGGCAGGTTGCCGTCGGAAACGACGAGGCGGCGCGGACGCGATACAGCTGGGTGTACTATGCGGCCATTTACAACCTGGGGAGTATGCCGCTTGCGTCTGGTGTGCGGGCATCTCGGAGGGCGCTGGCCAACGCAGCAATTGCCTGGTTGGCGTCCCCCTCGGGTATGTCGCCCTGGACCGGACGAGATTGCGAGAATACCTCCCAGGCCCTGCACAAGCTGAGGAGTTTGCTCTGTCCGCCTGCCAAGCCTGGCAAGCGGGTCAGCCCCCTGGTCGAGCAACTTCGTCAGCGCATCGACGAATTACTCGGCGGGTCTGCTGCGCCAGACGACACTGAGGCGGGGGCTGCTGCGCCAGACGACGCAGGGGCGGGGGCTGCGCCTGCCGATGAGGTAGGTGCCGGGTCAGGTGCCGACCAAGATGGGCGGCCTCCCCCAGCGCCCGATGCGACCATGGCGATTCCGTCCGGTGACGGTGACCCCGACGGCATTACCATTGGCGACGACGCGGGGGGCGAAGTCGAGTTTGTGTGCTACCTACCCGCAGTGGCGGTCCCAGACAATGTGTTGGCTGCGCAGGCAGTTTCCCCTGTCTACAATGCGGAACCCTGCAACGTCATTGTGTTCATTGACGACGACGATGACTGGAATGACGCAGAGAACAATGACGTGACTGTCGTCAGTGTCGCGCGGGTGGTCCGGGCCGGCCAACTGGTCGGGCAGCGGCGTACGTCCTCCGCCACTGGGGCGGCCCCCCGTGTGGCAGTGGCTCAGAGTGCTGCCACCTCTGTCGCGACTGTAGCTGCCACCTCCTCCGCGACGGCAGCCGTCCCAGGCGGGCCCTCTACGCCCGAGGTTGCTGTTACCGCTGCTGCTCCCGATGCTCCATCGGCGGCGGGTATGGCCACAGGCGCGGCGGATGCTGTGGCTGTGGGTGCTCCTGGCGTTGGTGGGGCTCCTGCGGGCACGGCGGCCGTGGCCGACGCGGGTGTTGGCGGAGGTGCACCTGCTGAACCTGGTACTGCTGCAGCAACCGACACCGCGGGGGTGGCTGCGGTGGGCACGGCAGTGGCTCGGGGGGAGGAGCCCTCTCCCGCTTTGCCTGCAGTTGCAGACGCGGGGGCGGCTGTTGTTGGAGGTGATACTGCCGGCGTAGGAGGCCCTTGTATCGGTTCCCCGGGTGGTGGGGGGGACGCGGCTCCCACTGCAGCACCTCTGCCCGCGGCGGCGGCGGCGGCGGCGGCGGGGGGTGATGCCAGCCAGGCCAGTCCTCCCACACTGTGTGGAGCGGATGGTGATCGGGTGGCGCTCGGTCAGCTGACGCTCTGTACGTCCGAGTCTGGGTGGACGGGTGTCCCAACCCACCTGCGCCCGTCCCCGTTGTACGCAAGAGGACCTGGGGGCCGCTGGCAGGCCATCGTTGTCGCCACCTTGTGCCAGCTAGCCGCCCGCGGTACAGAGGCGGTGGCGCAGTCTATCGAAGGGAGCAACAAGGGCCATGGCGGCGGCGGCGGACGCAGTGGGCGCGTGACCACGTCGTCATTGTGCTCCCGCTTTGGCGTGGCTCGCATCGACGCGCCCATCACCCTGTCATCGCCGCAGGTGGGGGGCTCCATCTTGGACGACCCGCGGGCGTGTCGCATGTGGAACGTGCTCGTGCGTATGCCCGCCCCCCGGGGTGGTCCCCCCGGTGGGGGCGGCCGCCCTACCGGGGGATCCGCTGGGCGCCACCACCGCCGCCACAAGGACCGCGGGGGAGAGTGTCAAGTGGACCCCACAGACGCCACCCCGGGTGATTTGTGTGCCTTTTGGGTACCGGAACCCGTCGGCTCGGTGTGCAGCACCCCCGTGGACGCCGTGTTTATTGGCCGCTGCGAGGACAAGGAGGGGCAACCCGGCGGGGGGGTTGGTGGCCCACCGCCCGCGGGGGCAGGCCAGTGGTGGGTGGACAAGACGCCTGGCCCGGGGCTGGACGAGGGGGACGATGACGCCGGCACGGCGCGCCACGGTGGCGCATCCAGTCCCCCCCGGCGGTGGTGGTTTGCGGTGCGTCGTTCAGACGTGCTGCGGATGCTCCATCGCCGGACGGCAAACGTGGTCGTCACCCTGTCTCACAGTATCCTGTCGGACAGCCGCGAGTTTGGCGGCCTCGGCCACTGGGACCTTCTTCCGCCAGTCATGCAGAGGGCGCTCGCCATCCACGCAACGCCTCCGCGCGGGGGACAGCAGGTGGTACCTGTACCGGCACCGGGGCCTCCCCCCCTGCAGAGTGCGCCTCCACGCTACGCCCACCTGGACGAGTTCCAGTGGCGCGCAGTCGATTGCATGCGCCGGGGGCTGTTGTCGGACGAGTGTGACGTGCAGCTGGTGACGGGCCCCCCCGGGACCGGCAAGACACGCGCCATTGTCTCCATGGTGGACATGGTACTTGGGACCCTGCCAGACGGGCGGGTCCTGCTGACGTCGCGCACCAACACGGCGTGCGACGAGCTGTTGGACGCAGTGCACGAGTTGTTCTGTCCGTCGGGGGCTGCCAGTCGACACGGCGTCGCGAAACCCGATGCCGTGACGCTCCTCCGTGTGGGTGAACCCCCTCCGGATGGCCACCGTGCCAAGACAACGCACATTGACGCCGTGGTGGACGAGCGCCTTCCTGTCGCCTACCCGTCCGTGACAGCCGCGGTGGAACGGGCGAGGGCACGGGTGGCCGATGTGGGCCGCCGTGTGGATCGTTCCCGCGCCCAGGGTGCAGAGCCGGGCGCGGGTGGGTCAGAAGTCCTCCTCGAGGAATGTGCCGATGCGGAGCAAGCCCTGGAGGCTGCCTTGCGTCGCCAGCAGCGTGCGGAACGGGAGCTCCGCAAGCGCATCGTGGGCGGCGCGTCCGTCATTGTCACAACCACGTCAACGTCGACGGGGGCGCTCGTGGGGGGTCAAGGCTTTGACGCCATTATCATTGACGAGGGTGCGGCAACAAGCGTCCCTGCGTCTGTCGCCGCCATTGTTCGTGCCAAGCGGGCGGGGCGTGCGGGTGGCTCGTCAGATGAAGAAGAGGACGGTCATCCGGCAGAGCGGACCAAGTGCATTGTCCTTGTTGGCGACAATGCCCAGCTGAGGCCGAGCGCCGGCATGGAGTACAGGGGCGAGACACGGCCGATGGCATCCAGCGTTTTTGAGCGGCTCGCCAGGTTTCTGTCCGCTTGCGTCATCCTCTCCGTGCAGTACCGCATGCGGCCGCTGTTATGGTCCCTCCTCCGACAAGTCTTTTACCGGCACATTGGCGTATGGTCGGACGGGCGTGGGCCCAAGGCCCGCCATGAGGAGGGGTTTGGAACACCCGCGTGGCTAAACCATCCGGGACAGCCTATTCGCTTTGGAGGGCTGCAAGTGACAGACACCTCCCGCCTGCCGGCCGACGATCGGGCGCACAAGACGGGTTTCACCACCACCCCCAACAACAAGAGCCTGATTAACGTTGCAGAGCTTCGGTTGGTCGAGATGGCTCTTACGGATCTACTGCGGGCGTGGGCGACGTCCAGCGGTGCTACCGAGCTCAAGGTGATGCTCATCACCCCGTACACTGCGCAGCGGAACAAGCTGAATGAGGTGGTGCAGTCGATGAGAGACAGCAGGCGGCTGCCCCGCAGACCATGTGCCGACGTCAGGGTGTCCACCGTGGATGGCTGCCAAGGCGCTTCTGTGGACTGCGTCATACTCTCCCTCGTGCGGTCAGAGCCTGGGGCGCCACCCGGCGGGAGCACCGACTTTTTGTCCGACGAGCGGCGCGTGAACGTCATGATGTCGCGGGCACAGAGCCATCTCCACGTGATTGGTGACATGGACTACCTTTCAAGCTCTGGGGGTGTGTGGAAGAGCTGGTGGGACAACGTGCGCCGTAGGTGGAGCCGTCCAGATCGACGGGACCGCGAGCACATCAACATTGTGGCTCCCGACAGGGTGTACTAGTCGGGAGTATCTTTTGTTTCTGGGGGGGAAAGTGGGGGGGGGGGGGGGGGGGGGGGGGGGCTGTACGGCACCCCCTCTTTTTTATGCTTTGAAGGTGTCGCTTTTCATGTGGTGGTCGGTTGTTCCCCAGTGTTGTTCCCAACTGCTGTCGTTGATGTTTTGAGTTGCGTGACCAGTTGGACAAAGGCTCATATGGCAAGGTCGCGCCCAAGTGCCACAGCACCGTCCGTGTATGTGAGCCCACAGCTCAGCGCCCAGGACTCCGCCGTGGTCGGCAGGCTCGATGGCGGGCTCATCGCGTCGCTCGCTCTCTGTCCGACGGTGAGCGCGCGGGGTCATCACTGGCCTCCTCCAACAGAAGAGGTCCTTCCGGGCCATCGGTACGGATTTGGGGCGCTCCAAGAGCACCATCGCCTACGCAGCTATGGGCCATCCGCACGGCGTCCGCCCGCGCCAGGGTGGACAAGCGGGGTCGCCCCAAGGTTTTGACGGACCGTGAGCTCTGTAACGTCAAGCGGGCGCTTGACACCGACGGGTTTGACTCTGTGGCATCCCTGAAGGAGATGGTGAATACCACGCGCACCCAAGCGACGGGAGGGCCCGAGAAGGGACCAGTGTCAGTCTCCGCTGTCCGCAGGGCCGTCTGGAGCTTGGGTTTTCACTCCAGGGGGAAGCGGCCAAGAAGCCCTTCCTGTCTGCCAAGAACGTCGCCAAGCGCCTTGTGTGGGCCACAGCGCACCGCGGCTGGATGGCTCTGCGCGACGGGTGGGACGCCATTCCTGCTTTGTTTTTCAAGTCTCTCGTGGAGTCGATGCCCTGTCGTGTGGGGGGTGTGATAGCCGCTGCGCAGCGGATCTAAAACCGTGTATCTTATTTTCCGTGCATCGGGCCCAAACAGGCGGGCAGTGGATTGCAGGGGGGCGCCCAGGGGCCCCGTAAAGCCCGATTTCCGCGTGCAAGAGCGCACACGGCCGCGTTGTGATCGTGCTTCCTACTCTTTTTTTTTTTTTTTTTCTCTCCTCGACGACCGTCATCAGGACGGCAGGGCCTACATTCCCACGGCCTGTGTGCGTCTCGCCAGAGGGGCGTGCCGCGGGGCGCACAACAAGGCGACCGTGACCCGAGAGTACGTGTCTATGCAGCAATATCCACGTTTCATGACGTGCCCGAATGGTGTCAGTCGCTGGTGCTGCACTGCTGCACTGCTGTGCAGGCTTCCTCACGTGACCGCGCAATGCAATGCATGCGACGGGCACGGCATTCACGTGTTTGTGAATGTTGCTGCAGGCACACGGTGTTTTGCGCGACCAGGGCCGCACGTCAAATTGTGCATGCCCTGCAGCGTTCTACATGATGCCAAGGCGTGCACCGCTGACAATGTGAAATTTTACGGCTTTGCAGAAGCGGCGACGCCCGGGCCCGCGGGGCCTGCAAACAGGCATTCGACAGTGCGCGCACGTGCCGGCACGGAAAAAAAGATACGCGGTTTAAGACCCGCTACGCTGGGGGTGCTAGCACGAGGTATTGTCTATTGTCCAGCCCAGGGCCTGGATTTGAATTTGATGGGTGGCCTGTTGTCAAATCGATCCGTACGAATCTCGTTTTTCTCCGTACGGATAATATTGGGATAATATTGGGTACCGACTGTAGGTAACGCTCTTCGGATCTTTGTAGACATTGTTCGCCAGAGCTGACGTCTCGCGTTTGGTGCATAACGGAACGAGCTGGGCGGTCATATAGTTGTTCCTTTGTGTCAGCGCGTGAATTAGTGTGTTCCGATTGCGTCATGGTGGGGGGGGAAACCATAAAGAGAGGGCGACGGGCGGGGGAGGGGGGGCGAATTGAATTTCGATATCTGAGATCCCCGACCTCCGGCTGACACTGACGCGGATCGAACGGGAGGGGAGGGGATTTGGGCGGCGGCGCGAGATGATGTTGAATTGGACGGTGACGGGGGTGTCCGGGGATGGGTGCTCTCATCCGTCGGCCGCACGTTCAGCCACAGGCAGGTCCGGTCAGTCGCTTCCCTCGGCGCCCCCCGGGTCTGACGAGAGCCGTAGGTCCACGCGGCCCGCTCGGTGTCGTGTGCTGGTGACAGGCCATTTGGAGGCACCGCGCGGTGAGCTCGCAGCATGGCAATGCCGTCTGTGGCGGTGGGTTTGAAGGTACACGACTGCCCCCCCTCCCCCCCCACCAAGACGTCCAGGATGACATTTTTCCCAAACGGTGCTGGTAATGCATTGCAAACGGAGGGGGCCTGCTGGAAGCACCAAAAGGCTGGGTGCCCGCGTCCCAACACGCCGCCCCACATGCACCGTGGCGAGCAGGCAGTGCCGAGGGTGGGTTCAATTGCAGTGTTGTTATTGTCCCGCAGCACGGTGGCGGTCACTCTCCCAATACGTGCCGTCGGGAGGGGGGGGGGGGGGGGGGGGGGGGGGGGGGGGGGGCGCTCGCTCGCCATGGTTGGGCGAGCCGCACGGATGCTGGCGTGTCAGTCGGCTCAAATGCCGCAGTGCATGCGGTGCACTCCGTCCCGCACCCACCGTCGTGCTACTGGCGGCTGCCATGAGCACAGCGTCTGTGCGCGGTCTGCAATTGGGCCGCCAACCCCATCACCACCACCGCCGCCGCCACACCACCACCGCCACCGCGAGCCCCTCTACCACCACCGCCGCCGCGCCACAGGACACTCTCACGGCAGCCACCGTCGGCCACGGGTGCCTCGGCGATGAGACGGATCTTTAATTTCCGGGGCGGTGAGCTCAGGCCACGCGACAGCCCACAGGGGCACGTGGCGGTGCGAGCATCCTCCGCTCTGCCCCCTGCCCGAGAGGTAGCGTCGGTTGGGGGGTGGCGGGGGGCGGGCGGCGGGGGAGAGAGGAGGGGGGCGGGGGGGGGGGCGGGGGGGGGGGGGGCGGGGGGGGGGGGGGCGGGGGGGGGTTGGGAGGACCTGGACCGCCGGCATCCTGACGGCCCGTGTAGCCCATCGCCAGCGTCTACAGCACGCGCACGGCAGCGGGTGAGGACCCCGGCCCGGATGGTGCCTTGCCAGACGATAAATAGGGCGGTAGGTGGTGCCCCGTGGTTCCCCATCTTTGCCGACCCCATCAGCCACCGTCGACAATCCCCCCCCCCCCCCCCCCTCCCAGTCGTTCCCACACACACATCCCGCTCTTCCGCCTCCACCCCCCCCCCCCCCCCCCCCCGCCCCGGATTCACGATGAACGATGATGACGACGGCAGCGACCAAGACATTGGCGTCGACGGGCTGGACGGCGACACCACCTCAGACGAGGAGTGGGACCCGGCGCAAGAGCAGGCGTACGTTCAAGACGCACGCAACGTGGTGACGCTCAAGCGGGCGGTGCTCGCCGCCAACCTGAGCCGCCTGCAGGGCGTGTCTGCACCCCACGGGGGCGACGCGGCCTCGTCGGCCGACTGGTCTGCCGCCGTCGCGCAGTTGCAGCAGGCGGCCAAGGAAGAGGAGGCGGCGGGCCCCCTCGACGGCGCCGGCGAGGACCTCGTCGCGGCCATCACAGGCGCGGCACAGGCGGTCAGCGTGTACTGTGGTGGTCGGGCGGCGCCAAGCGAGGCCGAGGTGGAGCTCGCCGCACGCGCCAAGACGGCCGCTGGGCTGATTGGCGTGGCCGCCGCGGGCTTGCCCCGGCGCGAGGCTGCCACTGACGCACCGCCCGCCCGCAAGGGGCGGACGCAAAAGTGTAGCGGATGTGGCGAGCCCGGGCACAAGGTCACCTCTTGCAAGGCCCCGGCTGGTGCAGGGCCGGCGGCCGCTGCCGCCGCCGCTGCCGCTACCGCTGCCGCCGCCGTCCCGGCGGCGGCGGCGGCGGCCGCGTCCAAGTGTCGCGACTGCCTGGGAGGGGGCCACAGCAGCGGGGACGCCGCCTGCCCGGTGCAGCGGCACTGTGGGGGCGCTCCAGCGGCCTACGACCGCGGCGTCGACCCCGACTGCAAGGACCCGCTTCAGAGCACTGGACGGCAGACGCGGGCGTGTACCGTGCCGGTGGGCGTCCTGGCAAGGGCGGTGTTTGGGGACGACAAGGACGACGCAGACACGCGCGCGGCGGTGGAGACGGCGCTGCAAGCAGAGCTGGAGGACCTCTCTGGGGCGGCTACCAAGCTCCGCTTCCTCATGCTCCGCGTCCTCGACGTGGCATTGCGGCGCCTGGTGTCGACCGTCGCGGACGCAGCCGCCGACGACGCCGACTGGACGGGGGCCGTGCCCGCAAACTGGGCGCCCGTCTGGCTGTGGTTGGCCTGCGCCTGCGGCTGCGAGGGTGTGTCTGGCAGTCCCCTGCAGACGGGCACCATGTGTGCGGGCTGTGGCAAGGGGCGGGCCAACACGCGGATGGCGCGCGCCCGCTCTGTGGTGACAACGAGCCACCCGCTGCTGGCAGAGGCGCTCTCCTACGCCCTGACGCAGGTGATGGCCGTCACGGCAGCTGCGTGCGACCGGTATCTTCCGGCGAGCAACAACACGGCACGATGGGAGCCCGTCGCCACCATCGTGGCCACCCACGCCGGGTGGTGTGTGGACGCGGCGTGTCGCAAGCTGGGCGCCAAGGCGGCCAAGGACGCGCTGGCCACCCCCCCCGCTGCCACGGCTGCTCCAGCGGGCGGCTCTGCCTGGGACACGGAGCGGCGGCTGACGCGGTGGGCGGCCGCGTGCTTCCGCGCGGGGACCGCGGACAGGGCAACGCCGGGCCGGCGGGGCCTCGACGGCGTCCCCCAGCACCTGGTCCAGGCGCTGGCGCAACGGGTGGCCGTCATGCGGGCGGCCATGCCACCCTCTGTGGCGGGCCTCTTTCCAGCAACGCCTGTGAAGAAGCGCCGCTGGTGGGCGTACGTGCCGTTTCTCCTCCACGTCCTGAATGTGGGTGTGGGGAGCCCGTACGCCCTCATCCCTGGCGCCCGAACGATGCTCCACGGGCACGGCACGCTGGTGCCGGACAAGATGCTCGCCCTGTTGCGGGCAGTTTCGGCCGCCACTGGCGTAGGGGTGCGTGGCCACCCCAGTCTTCGGGCATGGCCAGAGCTGCGAACGGGCGGTGCAGCGGTGCTGGCCGCCATGGCTGGTGTCGGTGGCCGCGCCAACCGGGCCGCCTCCCAGCTGTCTACCGACGGCGTGGCGGTAACGTTTTTTCTGTCTCGACCCGACACGGCCGCAGAGGCCGAGGCGCGGGCGGTGGCCTGGGCCAAGAAGCTGGACGGCGGTGGACGTGCGCGGGACCGCGGCGGCAAAGGCTTTGCGTCCCGGGCGGGGGTACTGACGCAGCTCGAGCGGGCTGGCCTGCCGTTGGCGCGCGTCCGGTGGCTCCAGATGGTCGGCGGAGACCCGGGACGGTCTGCCGTACTGTCGGCAGCACCGGGTGAGCGCGTGGCGACGGCAGACCTCCCAGCCCGCCCCGCCGTAGCCGCGATGCGCGCCTCGTGGTCCCGCCACATGGGCTTGGACGCGCTCAACCGGGCGGCCGTGGCGCTCCTGCGTGGGGCGGGCGTCCAAGACGGGGTGGCGGCAGCCGCAACCGTGCCCGACGGCCACCCACCGGGGGGGTCTAGGAAGCGGGCGGCGGCGGGCGCCCCGGCTGCAGGGGCGGGAACAGGGGGGGGCCGTTCCAAGCGACAAGCGCGGCGGTCGTCGCCCGACGGGAGCCACGATGATGCGGCGGCGGTGGCCCCGGCGGCGGCGGGTGCGACGACGCCCCCTGAGGCAAGGACCTACCAGACGGCGAGCCCCGGCGGTGGCCACGGGCGCGTGCGGCGTGGGCCGCAGGCGTCCATCCGACGGGCCCGCCGCACCCAGCTCGCCACCTCGGTGCGGCGTGTGCTGCGTCGCACGCGCCTGTCCCGGTGGACTGTGCCCCGTCACGAGGCGGAAAAGGTGGCACGGTGGCTGGTGGACCGCACTGCCGCGGCGGGCAACAGTGCCAGCGGCACCACCCCAGACGCGCCGCTGCTGGACCGGGTGGACGCGCTGCCCCGGCGCAAGGGGTGTCGTCGACTGGCACCCGTCCCCGGCCTTCGCTACAGCCTGAGTGCCGCCCACTTTCGGGAGGCCAGCGGCGGTAACTTTTTGGCCCGTGCGTGGAAGCAGTGGCGGGCACGCAGCGGTACTGCGGCGGGACCGGTGGCGGTGGCGGTGGCGGTGGCGGGACTGGTGGCGGCGGCGGCGGGTGACGGAGGCGGCGTCGCTGGCCACCTACCACCCGTCGACTTGGCAGCAGCACACGGCACGATGCGTACCGGCGACGACAGCAAGCACCTGCATGCAACGCTCGAGTGGGCCGCCCGTCGCGACACGGCCGCGTACGGCCAGCGATTTGGCGCGCAAGCCACGCGACACCTGCAGGCGGCGCGTGTGCGCAAGGCCATCCAACGCGGCCGCTTTGCTGCCTCGGTGGCGCGGGACCTGACCGGCGGCCTCCTTCGCCAGGTCCGTGGCGGCGGCGCGGTCGTCGTGGCCATGGGCACCGCGCGCGTGCGCGGGGGGGACGCCTGGCTCCGCCGCCACCTCCGACGGCTGTGCTGATTTGTCGACCAGGACGAGTTCAACACGAGCAAGGCGTGCTCAGAGTGTCACGACAAGATGGTGCTCATCTACCCGACGGGCAACTCCCCCCCCAAGATTCCAAGAGAGCTGAATGGGCCGCCGGCCGGCCCTCTGCCGTCGACACGGCGTGTGCGGATGGCGGCTGGGTCGCGTCGGGGGCGGCCAAAGCGGGCCCTCCCCTCTGCTACCCTTGTGACGCGCCGAGGGCCAGACCCCGACGCCTACCGGGAGGCCGTCCGAGCCACTGCCCGTGCTGCTGCTGTGGCGCGGCGCGCGGCCGCGCTGGCCGCCTGTGCCGTCGAGGACCGCGCCGTCTATGCCGACCCGAGGCGGCTGAGCGAGTGGGCGGCCAAGGGCTGCTACACGTGCTCTCTCGCGGCCCCACAAGGCCCCGGTCACCCAGCGCCACACCCGCCCGTCATTCGCAATCGGGACGACGTTGCGGCCCGCAATATGGCGTGGGTGGCCGCTCGTCGTCTCACGGGTACCAACGTATGGCCTTTCAAGCGCCCGTTTGGTATGAGGTGGGCCTGGACGACCAAGCGTCCTCCCAGTGGTGTTCCCGTCCCGCCTGTGCGTCGCACTCGTGCGACTACGCGGGTCGATGTATGGCCCGTACTGGCTGCGGTGGACACTGTCGGCGACGGTGGGGGTGGCGGTGGCGGTGGCGGTGGCGGTGGCGGTGGCGGTAGGGGGGTTGTCGACGGCGACGCGACGGCGGCGTCCTGTACGACGCGACGCGGTGCTCCTGGTGGGGAACAGGTGGCGGCGGCCGGCAGTGCCATGGACGGGGTACGTCGGGCGGAGACGGGGGCGACAGGCGCGCCCCGTGGTCTGGTGGACACTGCAAGACGCTAAGACAGCGCACATCTTGCCCGTGACCCTCACCTACCACGGGGTGCGTCAGCCGCCCCCTTTTTCGCCGACGAGCTAATTATGGGTAATTGTCGGCCGTTCACTAGTAGGTTAGACGCCGGCTTTTCCCGGGGACCTTTCCCAGGATGGGTCGGATTTTTCCCGGAGGGTTTAACCGATAGTTAGCACCTGCCCCTCGGAGCGCTGGTGCGTCGACCCGGCGTGCTCCCCAAGCCGTCACTCACCTATGGGGGGAACACGGGCCAGCCCCCCCGCGCCGGGCGGCCTTCTCCCCCAGTCGCGCCCTGGCGCAGCGTGAAGCACGCCATGGGGGGAAGGCGACCTCGCCACCGCCCTGATTGGCACCGTCCCGGCGCATGGCGCCGGTTTTGCTCCATGGTAGCTGCCGCGCTGGCGTGGCAGCTCCACCTGTCGTCCTTCCGCGGACGGTTTTTCGCCGCCCCGGCCGGCGGGCATGGTCGGGCGGCTTCACGCCTGCTGCCGCGTCCGAGGCGCAACGCGGAGAGCGCTAGGGGCCATTGGGCGTCTGACGGTGCCAGCGGCGGCTGGCGTCGCCAGCGCAGACCATTCTTGGCAGCCGACGCCACCGAGCCCAACGGCTTGGCGCCTGAACCACGGCACGGACCCTCTCCATCGATTCAGAGAGGATCCCAAGACATACCTCGCCGCCTCGGGGAGTGCGGGGGACGCTGCAGCAACGGGCCGTGCTGCACATGGGCGCTCGTCGTTGACTGAGCACCTGTTGACCTTCTTGCAAGGACCACGGCTGCTGGTGTGAGCGGCCTTTGGCACTGGTTGTGGTATGCGAGGCGGGGGGAGAGCCGACGTCTTACCGCTGGTGCGGATAGCTCTGGGGACAGGACTCGCCAATGCTGGCGGCATGGGTGTCTACAAGAGCGCGGTGGCGGAAAAGGGGGCGTTGGGCGTTCGAAGTGACTCGCAGCCCTGTAGTGCACACTGACGTCTTCCATTTCGATGATGTGGTAGTCTTGTTCCTCGAGTCCGCTGTATGCCGCTGGCGGCTCGCCGAGCTCCCACCCCCACCCCGCCATCTCTCCCCCCCACCTCTCCCCCACCCCCACCCCCACCCGTTCATCTTCTTCCCCCTCTTGTGCCCTGCACCCCCCACCCTCCCATTCCCTCCCCCCGCCTGGCCCTACGGATATTTTGCGTACAGGCAGGTCGCCCAAAAGCTCGCCCCAGTATCCCACACCGCACAGCCCGTGTGGGTCCAGCGGGCGTCAAACATGTTGCGGTTGTGCACGGGCGACGCAATCCAGTTGTCCACCAGCCGCTTGGCCGTCTTTGCCGGCCGCGGGGAGCGGAAGGTCGTCCACGCCACATTCTCTGCAATCCCCACCGCCCGCCACTTGATCATGAGCGGCCGCAGGGACTGGTGGTAGAGCCGCCCCGCAGAGGCCATGGCCTGAGAGTGGGGGCGCGCGTCACGGACAATCACGCCCCGCGCGCGGACGCGCGGCAGGCCCCGCTTGACCCGCTCCCGATTGATCAGCCGCACCACGTACTTGGTGACGCCCCCGTCAATCCGCCGGGACACCGCGTCGAGGGTGCCCGCCGCCGCGGGGGCGGCCGCGCGGTCGACCTTGCCGGTGACAGTGGCGTCATGTGCCGCCGCCGCCTCGTCGGCGAGCCGCACGGTGGCGGCAGCGGCGCCCGCTGCCTCCGTCCCGGCCGCCGCCGCGGCAGCGTCGTTTGCCCACAGTGAGGCGGGGGGGGCGGTGGCGGGCGGCGCCTGTGGCAGGGTGCCCGTGGCAGTGGCGGCAGCGGCGGCGGCCAGGGCGGCCACCGCAACGGCCACCGCGGCGGCCAGGGTGGTGATGGTGGGGGTGGTGCGGCCCATCTTAGGGCGCCCCCGCCAAGGGCGACAAACGCCGCAGCGGTGGCTGCGGTGGCGAGTGATGGCGGTGGTGGCGTCCTTGGCGGCAGTGTCCTTGGGGGGGATAAGGAAGGGGGACAATGAGTGAGAAGCCGCGGCTGGGGCGGTGGCTGCGCTAACGCCGAGTCGATCCACGTTGACGTGTCGCCGGTCTGCCCTCTTGAACCCCGCCGTGGCGTCTGCCGTCCCGGCCCAGTGCGGAATGGACTGGCCAACAGACTCCACACCCCCTGCAGGGGGCGGGCCTGCTGGGGCGCTGGCTAGCCCTCCCACCAATCCCGCCGCGTTGGCGCGTGAATCCCCAGGAGCGAGCGGCAACGGCCGCCACCGCCACCCCCCCGCCCCCACCCCTCGAGAGGGTTTCTCCACCGACTCTGCCACCCCCCCCCCCCCCCCCCCCCCCCCCCCCCAGCACCCTCGCGCACCCGTGTTGCCAATGGGCGTGACAGGGTGACACACTGGTTGCCACCTGGGAGCCATCAAAGGGCGGTGCACTCTCCACAGAGAGGATGTTTGATCGGGCCAGAGCGGGAGATCAGCCAGCTGCCACAGGTCCTTTGCTTCACGCACCGAGTGGGGGGGGACGCGGTCAGCCTCTGCGCGCCCACTCCCCCCCAAAGGCCTCCCACCCGGATCGGCAACGTGACGCTCCCTCGATCCATTCACGGTCACTGTGCTCCATTAAAAGGCACGAGAGCGATTTGACAAGGCGCGGGGCTACCGGACTGCGTTGCTGCGGCCTGCGAGACCCGCGCGTTATGGGCGCTGGGTGGGGTGGCGCGTCCGCTGGCCTGCCGACCCTTGGCCTGCCGACCCTGCGGCCACCTTCACGGTAGAGGCGCGGGTGTCACTCGAGTGGCGTCGAAACGGAGTCGGGTTTGGAGATCAGGTACAGTATCTACGCATTTGGAGAAGCGCTGGCCACAACACCTTAGCCAGGCATGTGCGAAGCACTCGCGTGAGCGCGGGCAGCGTCCTGACCTCTACAGTCATTATTCGACTATATGAAGGGGGGCTAGGGGTTAAATCGGAATGTCATTTACAGCGGATTCGCAACGAGTGCGTGGACTGACAAACACCGCCGGGCGTCGCAGCAGTGTCGACCGATCAAATTACACGCTCGCAAGAAATCCGCGTCATCGGGTGAGGCGAGCAGGGCGCACCAGTCAGGCGCACAAGTTGCTTCCTACGCACGACCAGTCACAACCACAATAGCACGAAGGAATCTACTCCTCGCACTCGTCCTCCCCCTCCCCTAGCGCCATGTCGACCGTCTCATCCAACGCCTCCACATCATCCTCCGCAGCAAACCACTGCTCAACAGCAACGGAGCGCTCATTGTCAGACACACCCTCAAAATCGTCCCACAAGCGGCTGCTAGCCATCAAAGCTACCACCTCAGAAACGTCAGTGTGGACGTTATCCGCCACAGGTACGACCCCGTGCAGCTGCCGGCGCACTTCAGCGGCTGCCTCGTCCGGCAAGACCTCTGCAGTGAGCCAGCAGTTAGCCAGCTGCACCGCAGTGACCTTCTCCCACTCCTCAGCGATAATCTTGGCGGCGTCCCTCCGGATGGTGTTGGTCGGCGGCGACGTCAGCCAGAGGGATGAGCCGAATCGGTGAGGCGCGCCCACGGTCAGTCCTGCGCAACGCATAAAATTATGGAGCAACTCTCTGGAAAACAGGAATCGCCCTCGGGCGAGGAAGCTTGATTATGTGACCCTGTCATATAATCGAGCCGCATATAACCGAATAATGACTGTACTTCGGGTGGTCAGTGTGAGCACTTGAAATTTGTCCAGATCGATTTGAATGTGACTTGGTTATTTAATTGCATTCGGTATTTCCGAAACCGATAGGGTACGCATCCCATTTTCCTCTAGCCTGCAAGGTCCTTGCGGCTGTCAGAAGCCCGTCGTGGGGCAACGAGCCGACACTCGCTAGCCCGGGACGGTCGGGCCGGCCGCTCGTTTGCAGCTCTCTCCATCACGGACGTCCAGCTGCCCGTCAGCTGGCCAGCGCTGCTGCCGTCGTCCCCTTCCACGGCCAGACTCGCCGCCATCCGTTCCTGTGGTGTGGCGAGTGCCCCGCCGCGGAGAAGTGCCCGGCAGCGACGGTCGTTGCCGCCGCTGGGTGGCATCTCGCCGCTCCCTATTGTGCGTTGTCTGTTGTTGCACGTCGCGCTGACCCTCAAGACGACTCCGACCGCTCCGCGCGGCTACTCTCTGAGCCTCGCACGGACCCCTCCCCCCCCCCCTGTGTGGGGAGTGTACTGTACGCGGGCAGCCATGGCGTCCCCCCCCACCCCCCCACCCCGCCCCCCACTACCTCTGGGGACTCCTGCGGCAGCGGCGACGGCGGAGCTGGCCGCCGCCGGAATCGATGCAGACGTGCGGGCGGTGGACGAGGTGGAGGCGGTCGTCGTCTCCCGTCTGACCGCCGACGCCGCGGCCGCGGCGGCGGCCGATGCGACCGCCGCGCGGGAAGCGGCGGTGGCCGCACAGCGGGCGGCCGAGGAGGACCTCGCCCGCGCCGAGGAGGCGGTCGACGCGGGGCGCAGCAAGGGCGCGGCGGGCCTCGCGGCGGCGCGGCGGCGACTGGCGGCGGCCGATGCCCGGCTCGACGCCCTCGACGATGCGGCCGCGGCGCGGGCAGAGCTGGACGCAGAGGCGACCGCAGAGGCAGCAGAGGGGGCGGCGGCGACAGCGGCGGCGGCGGCGGCCGAGCCGAAGGACGTCTCGGGTGTGCCCCTGCCGCCAACGGGCGCGGCGGGGGAGCCGCTCCAGGCGGCGGGGGAGAGCCGCCGCGAGTTCCTCATCCGCACGGGGGCGCTGACCCCCTTTGGGGGTGGGGGGGGGGAGCCGACGCGCCGCCGCACGGGGGGGGGGGAGCCGCCCGCCAAGCGCCCGCGACGGGCGCCCGTTGTCGTGGAGTCTGATGGGGAGGAGGAGGAGGAGGGGGGCGAGAGGGCGACCGCGACGGCTGGTGGGGGCGTACCGGCAGACGCGGCGGCAGATGTGGCTGTTCCGGGGCGGCCCTCGTCGCGTGGAGGATCGCCCGAGGGCGACAGAGGGGTCGGCGGCCCGGGGAGCTCGATGGCGCAAGCGCGACGGCCAAAGCGACGGAGTGAGAGTGATGAGGACGATGGGAGTGACGGCGTCGATGGGGACGGGTCGACGTACGCACCCAGCGACGACGAGGCACCGTCTGATGATGGGGAGGAGGAGGAGGGGGGGGGGCGAGCCGAGGCGCAGCGACCCCTGGACCGCCGGCGGGGTGCGTCATCGACTCGAGCGGTGGCCTCAAGCGGCGTTGGCGGCAGTCTGGCGGCCGCAGACAACCACTCTCCTGGCCCTGATGGTGCCGTCGAGGACGGGGAGGATGCAGACGAAGAGGAGGTGGTCTTTTCCGGTGGGTTCCGCGTCCCTGCGTCACTCTACGACCGGCTGTTTGAGTACCAGCGAACAGGGCTACAGTGGCTGTGGGAGCTCCACTGCCAACAGTGCGGCGGCATCATTGGTGACGAGATGGGCCTTGGGAAGACCATTCAGGCAGTGGCCTTCTTGGCCGCGTTACGGTACTCGGGGAAGCTTGACGGTCCGACGTTGGTCATCGCGCCAGCCACGCTGCTGCAGCAGTGGAAGCGCGAATTCACCACCTGGGCGCCGGGCCTTCGCACCCACATCCTTCACAGCAGCGCAATGGGCGACCAGACGGCGGCGGCGGCCGCCGCCCCCTCTCGGCGGACGGGCGGTGGCAAGGGACCCAAAAAGCGCAAGGCGTTGTCTGCTGCCTCAGCTGCGGGTGCAGCCGCGGCGCGCAGCGACGCGGGCGTTGCCGCTCTCCTCCGCGCCGTGCGGCGGCCTTCAAACGCGCCCGGCGTGCTGCTCACTAGCTACGAGCAGGTGCGACGACACCAGAAGGCGCTGCTGCGCGTAGACTGGGAGTATGTGATTGCGGACGAGGGCCACAAGCTCCGCAACCCCGACGCGGAGATAACGCTCGTGTGCAAGCAGCTGGACACCCCCCGGCGGCTCATTCTGTCGGGCTCACCAATGCAGAACCGGCTCAAGGAGCTGTGGTCGCTGTTTGACTTTGTCTTTCCAGGCAAGCTCGGCACCCTCCCCGCCTTTGAGGCCCAGTTCTCCGTGCCCATAGCCATTGGTGGCTACGCGTCTGCGTCGCGCTCCCAAATCCACACCGCCTACCGTTGTGCGAGCGTCCTACGCGACCTACTATCGCCGTACCTGCTGCGGCGGCTCAAGCGCGATGTGGCCCTGCAGCTGCCGTCCAAGGCCGAGCACGTCCTCTTTTGTAAGTTGGACCCTCCCCAACGCGCGGCATACGAGGTGTTCATCCACTCGCGGCTAGTGGACGAGGTTCTGAATGGGCGGCTCAACCTGTTGGCCGCCGTCACGACGCTGCGAAAGATCTGTAACCACCCAGACATGCTCTCTGCTGAGGAGTCGCCGGACGTGGGCGGTGATGTCGACATGCTACCGCCCGAGCGACCGGGGCGGGGTCGGGGAGCAAAAGCCGGAGGCGGTTCGGGACAGCTGGGCGGGGGCAACGGGAGCTGGAAGATCGGCACTGTGTCTGACGAGGTCATTGAGGCGGCCGGCACTCGGCCACCGGCGGCTGAGGATTATGGGGACTGGCGGCGATCGGGCAAGATGCGGGTGGTTGTGCAAGTCCTCACCGCGTGGGCGGCGGGCGGACACCGGGCGCTGATCTTTTCGCAGACCCGCACGATGCTGGACCTCCTTGAGCGCTACATGGTGGAAGCCGGCTACGAGTACCGCCGGATGGACGGGGAGACGTCTATTGGCCGGCGGATGGCCCTCATTGACGAGTTTAACACGGACCGCTCCGTGTTTGTCTTCCTCTTGACCACCCGTGTCGGTGGGCTGGGCGTCAACCTCACCGGTGCCGACCGGGTGCTGCTGTTTGACCCCGACTGGAATCCGTCGACAGACGTACAGGCGCGCGAGCGGGCTTGGCGGGTAGGTCAGACGCGACCCGTCACGGTGTACCGGCTCATCACGTCGGGCACAATTGAAGAGAAGATGCTGCACCGGCAGATCTTCAAGACCTTTCTTGCCGACAAGGTGCTGCGGGACCCCAAGCAGCGCCGCTTTTTCAAGCGCAAGCACCTGCGGGATCTGTTTTCGCTTGCCCCCGAAGGCGACGTTGGCACCGAGACGGGCGACCTCTTCACGGGCGCCGCCGCGAATGAGGCTGTGGCCGCACCGCCCGAGGCAGTGTCGATGGGGGGCCCTGCGGGCGCTGGCAGCTCAGCCGTCGACGGGCCCGACGGGCGGGGTCAGGTTCCTGACTCGCCCACAGGGGCCGGCGCCGCTGCTGCTGCCGACAACGGGCATCCCGGTGGGGCAGGTGCCAACCCGCCCGCGGCTGGCGATGGGAGCGGCAGCGGCGGCGGCGGGGATGCCAAGCTGCTCCACTCCCTTTTTGACGCCTCTGCTGGTGGCCTACACAGCACCATGGACCACGACGCGCTGGTCGAGTCGGGCACTGCAGGCGTGGACGTGGAGGTGATGGAACACGAGGCTGCCCGCGTGGCGGCTGCTGCAGTCGCTGCTGTCCGCGCGTCGGGTGCTGCTCGTCGGGCGGTGGGCGTGGCGGTACCAACCTGGACGGGGCGGTCGGGGCTGGCGGGCCTCCCCGATCGGGCATCGTTGGGGAGGGCTTTGGGGGGCGGGGGGGGCGCTGCTCCGTGGAGAGGCGCCGCCCCCCCGGGCGCCGCCACAGCCGGGCCCGCCGGCAGTGGCGCTGGCGTCGGCCTTGGCGGCGCTGCGGCCGCTGTTGCTGCAGCCGCTGTGCGCGGGGGAGGCCTGGTGGGTGGCGCAGGCGGGCGTGCTGCTACGCCCGTCTTTGCTCCCGCTGTGCCGCCTGGCGCGTCGGCGCCCGCGTCGTCGTCGGCGCTGCTCGCACGAATGCGTGACCGCGCCGGTGACGCGGTTGCCGCCGGGGTGGTTGCTGCCAACGGCGGCGGCGGCGACGGCGGCGGTAGCGGCGGCGATGGCGGTGGCGGCGGCAGTAGCAACGGAGGGGGCGGGAGCGGGGGCGCCAGTGAGGACGGCGGGGTGGCTACCGCCCGGTCGATTGTGGCGTTTCTCCGCGCCGCCGGCGGGGCGGCGCCATCGGCGGCGGTGGTGGCCCACTTTCGCTCGGCCGTGGGCGACTCGGTGCGGCAGATGAGCATCTTCAAGGCTACCCTCAAGGCCGTCGCGGTGCTGCGCAAGCCCCCGGGGGGGGCCGTGCCCGTCTGGCGCCTGCGCTCCACGTACGAGGCGGATTGAGGGGTGCGGCCGCCTGTCACGGCCGCGCAGACGGCGGCACAGACGGGCGGGCGAGCGGGCGAGCAGGCGGGGCCGACCCCCCATACCACCGCAGGGGCGCTCTCCTGGTTTGGGGACCCCCGCGACGCTATCCTCTTTTTTGGTGTTCGGGCGGTGACGACCCGGCGGCGTGACGGGGTGTGGCGTCGGGCCGCAGACGCCGCCGCCCCAGGCGCCCGTCCCCCTCCCCCACTTTGGGACCCCAGCTCACGCTGAGACCGTCACGCCGCCCGCTCGCGAGTTGCAACCCACCCCCACCCGTACGCCGCGGCCGTCGGCCGTCGGCGGCTGCAAGCCACAGCGTCGATGGGGCGGTCGAGGCAGGGGCCAACCCCGTGGGGTGGATGGTGCAGAGGATGAGGGGGAACGAGGGGAGAGGGGGAGGCGGGGAGAAAAGAGAGGATGATGCCCCGCCACGCCCATGCCCCTCCCTCCCAAGTCACCGTGAATGGGATGATGAGCGCTGCCAGCAGATCCCTCTCTTGCCTGCCTCGCCCTGTCCCGCGTGCCTTGTCTCCGCGCCCTTGCTTGGGCGCCATGCGCCGCGGCGTGGGCGGCCCCCACGCCACCCCGCGCCTCACCTCTCTCTACATCCCACCACCCTCCTACACACACTCCTCCGACGCAACTCAACTTGATGCCACCCCCCCACGCCCTTCCCCGCCCCCCCCCCACGCCGCACCCGGCCATACCAGAGTGTGGCGTGCACTTCGGCCGCGGCGAACAAGTGTGTAGTGGACGTACGCCACACATCTGCTGACCACCACCGCAACCTCGTAGCCTGCTCGTGAAAGAGATAGGACGGCTCAGGTCGACGACCGGTGAGTGAGCGGACGTTTTGCATTCCCCTCCCCTGCCATCGCCGCAGACACTGCCACAAGGTGCCGCCCCGCCCAGCCCCCGCCCCCAGCCGCCATCATCGTCGCCACCGCCTCACCCTTGACCGGCTGCACCCCCCCTACCCTCTACCCCCCCCCCCCCCCCCGCCGCGCGGTCCGCCATGAGGGACCAAAAGACGCCAGCCCCCCCCGCCCCCCCCCCCTCCCCTCCCTCCACCGCCGGCAGCGGGGCGGCACGCGCCAGCCGCGCCGTCGCGGCGGGCTCCTCCAGGCGCACCCCAAACGTTGCGTCCACGGCGGCCGCCCAGGCCGCCTCGTCCCCCCCCACCTCGGTGGTGCGGGTGATCACGGTGCCACCGCCACCACCCCCACCCCCACCGCTGCTGCCGTCGCCGTCGCCGCCGCCCGTGCGGCCACCGCCGTCTGGGTCACCCCCAACGGGCGCGGGGGTGTAGGTGACGACCTTGAGCCGCCTGTCGACGAGCACCACGTGGGAGCGCCCGCCGTCGGCCAGCAGCGTAAGGAGGCGGTGCTTGCGGAACGCCGACGCCGGGTGGAACTGAAAGTAGTCGCGCGCGCCGTCCATGTCGGCCAGCCGAGCCACCGCCGCCCCCGCGTCGGTGACGTAGTAGGACGTCCACGCGGCTGGGTCGGTGGGGGGAGCGGCGGTGGCCGCCGCATCGCCGCCGCCGCCGTCAACGGCGACCCCGCGCGGCGTCCCAACGTCGGCCGCCGCGTACTGCACCAGCCGGTAGGTGCCCGCCGCCCCCGCCGCCGCCACCGCCGCCAGTGCCGGGTCAGCGTCGAGGCCGGCGACCCGCCACCAGGTGCCGTCGGGCTGCGCGATCGCCCCGCGCCGCTCCTCCGCGTCGGCCGCCCAGCCCCCCGCCGCCGTGCGGAGCGGCAGGGGGTAGGCAAACGACCGCCCGTTGCCCCCATCCACCAGGTAGGTACCCCCACCGGGGCCCGGCACGCCCACCTCCATCACCAGGTGCCGCGGGGGTACCGCCGGGGCCACCCGCCGGGCGGCCGCCGCGCCGCCCCCCCCACCGTTCCCGCCTCGGTCGGCGGTGGGGAGGGGGTCAAAGAGGGCGGCGGCGGCCCCCCGCTCCCGCTGCAGTATCCACCCCGGCCGGGGGGTGACCCGGTAGCCGAGGTGCGTACACGCCGCGCCGAGCACCGCATTGTGCTCGAGGCACCACCCCCCCCGCGGGGTGGTGACGAGCTTGGCCCACGCTGCGTCGAGGGTGTTGGCCACCGGCCGTGTGCCGTCGGCAGCCAGCACCGACAGGTTTTCAAACGGCAGCGCCGCAAGGTGCGCGGCGTGGAGGCGGCAGAGGGTGGCGGCGGTGGGAGGGGGGGGGGGGCGGGGGGGGGGCGGCACGGCGCCGCCGGGGGGGGGGACGGGGGGCCCAGCCCGATGCGGGCCAGGTAGCCGCCGAGGAGGGTGGCGGCCGGGAGCGCCGACGGCGAAAAGGCGGCCAGCGCCGCCGCGCCGGCGGGCGTGGCGGCAGAGGCCACCAGCGGGGGGGGGCGGGGGGCGCCTGCCCGACGACGGGGCCGCCGCCCGGGCGGGGGGCGGGGGCGGGGGCGCCCGCCGCCGCCGCCGCGCCGGCACCCCCGGCGGAGGCGGCGGCCATGGTCGGCCCGCCGGCCGCCGCGGCGGCCTCGCCGCGCCGCGGGGCTGCCCGACCGTGGCGGCGGCGGCGGCGGCCGCCGGCCGCCGGCGGCGGTCCGCCCCGAACACGCGGCCGGGTGCACCCGGCGAGCGCCGGCGGGCCGGCGGCGGGGAAGAGCGCCGGCGGGGATGCCGCCCAGGGGGGCACCAGCGCCGCTACCATGAACACCGCCGCGCAGCAGCACGGGGTGGGGAGCCACCGTCGTAGGGGGGGGGGGGGAGGGCGTGCCGGTGCCGCCGCCAGGGCGCGCGCCGACCGCCGTAGAGAGGGGAGCACCAGCGTCCAGCTCAAGTCTGATCCCTGGTGGCGACCAGCCGAGGAACGCTTCCTTGCCGGGAAGGGTATGTAGCTTGGGCTATGGGTAGGTAGGTCGCAGCTATGCCCACGAACGCCAGAAGGGTTGTTCCGCACCACGCCTGTCTCCTCCCGACCGCCGAATAGCTATGCTGGAACGTCGCGCCAACGGTTCACCGAACGCGCACAGAATTGACTAGATTTTTCCGAAGACTAGTGGTCAAGGACAATGGTTTCTCTAAACCTATACATAGGTATACACTTTTTCCTTCCCTTGCAGGCTCTCGTCCTTGCTTTATTCTTTTTTCCATACATACGAGTGCCGCGGGTGAGGGGGAGCGGCACAACGAGGCAGGCCACGCACGTCGCCGCTTGGTCCTGGGACGCCCCCCCGCCGCGGTGTACCCCCGCAGAAGGCTGTTGCGGCCGACGAGAAGGGTACTCCCGAGAAGGGTGCTCCCGACAAAGCCTCCACAGCGACGTTGCCGCTGCCGCTACCTGCTACAGCCGCTGCGGCTCGACAAATCGCCTTGCGCTTGCAAGGCGACCAAGGCTGCGCCGCTGAACGGCTTCGCCCGCATAGGGCAGCGTCGCCCGCGCCTGTGAATCGACGCCGGTCTGGGCGGGCAGCCGTGGCAGCACCATGGGGCGTGGCTGGAGGAGTGTCTAAGGTACTCACACGTAAAGGACACGTGAAAGAGGAGAACATGGTTGCCGCCCTTTAGCGTCCCCTCCCCCCCCCCTTCCCTTTTTCTTCCTGTCGCCCTCGCCGTCACGCGCTTGGCCTGCGGATCGTCGCTCCGGTAAATGTCCATGGGGTCTGGCATGTCGCAACAGCTGTCCACCGCAGCCCCTCTTTATATCGATGGCGGCAAGCGCGGCAGCGGCTGCGGCGCCGCCCGCGGGTCCCACCACCCGGTGGTAGGCGGTGGGGGCGGCCGCAACGACGCAGACACCGCCCCTGTAGCGGTGGCACCCGTACGTCACGGCGGCGGCTGCAGCCGCCGCTGTGGCACCGCCCACGTGGCGGCGCTAGCCCGACCCCACAGCGACAGTGGCGGTGGCGGCGTGCGCGCCCACCACCACTCACCGCCAGCCGCCGCCGCTGCCCTCACTGGCCACTGCTGCTGCCGTGTCAAGAAGAGCCACATGGCGTGTCTTGCACGAAAGAATGACGCACTTCCCCCGGCCGGCCAGGTCCCAGGTGCCTCCCTGCGTCCCTCTGAGGTTTTTTCTTTGTGTATGTAGCGTGGGGGGTTGAGCGGGAGGCTCAACCCCCGTTCTCACCCACAGGACACACAGACAGCGCGCTCTGGTCGCCGACGCCTCCGCTTCTAAAGGCCTACCCTTGTCACCCCTTGAGCCAGGAAGCATGTCCACACTCCCACTACCCCCCTCGGTGGTGGCGGCCACCACCAGCTGCGTCTGCGCCCTTCACAGGGTCACGGCGTCCACAGAGGGGAGGCGGCGCGAGTTTGGATGCAGGGCTGGGGGGAGGGGGTGGGGGGGGGGTGTGGGTCGATGCTGGACTGGCCCCCGGCTCGTGGGGATGCGACGGGGAGGGGCGGACGGCGGCGGCGGCGACGGCGGTGGCGGCGGCGGCGACGGCGGCGGCTGACGCAGCGGCAGCGTCAGCGGCGGCCGGCAGCGGTGGCGGTGGGGGGCGCAGGGGGCGGCGGCGGCCCAGCCGCAACGACCTGGCGGGAGCGGTGGCCGCCGCGTCTGCCGGCCGGGACCGCCAGCGCCACCGCCAGTGGAGCGGCGGCGGTGCGGAGAAACAAAAAAAAAAAAAATAGAAAAAAAAGAAGAAAAAGGGGAGGGGGGGGCACCACCGCGGGGGGCGGCGGTGCGCGCCGCCTCGGGCGACAAGAGCGGGGGTGCCCAGCGCCGCGGCCAGCCCGCAGACCCCCCCCCCCCCTCCCCTCTCCCTTGCCCCCCCGACGGCGTGGGTGGTACGGGCGGTGCGGGGGGGTGACGGGCCGCCCGTCGCCCGTCACTGGCGGTGGGCGGGGCGGGAAGCCGCAGGGCTGCGGGGGCAGATAGAGGGGGTCCGGGCGGGGTGGGTGGCGGCGGCTCGGTAGCTAGCTCCCTTGCCACTGCGACGGTAGCGACACCCGCCGCCGCCACCCGGAAAGTACCTAGCGTCGGGGCGGTGGCGGCACCCGCCGTGGCCCCGGCGCGCGTCGCGGCGCGCGCGTGCGTGGCGCTGACGGCTTGGGCGGGGTGCCAGTTATTGCAGGGGGGAGGGGGGGGAGGGGGGGAGGGGGGGGAGGGGGGGGAGGGGGGGGAGGGGGGGAACGCGCGCAGTGGGAATTGGGGAGGAGGTCGGGGGAGGGTGGTCGTGGGTGGGCGGGCGGCTGACGCCTGCCCATTGCGGGCAGGCCTCTTCTGTTTTGTATTGACCGATGCCTTGATCGCGGTCGCGGTGACGCCGTCAGCGGGCGGGGACACGGGGGTGGGAATTGACATTGGGCGCGGCCGTCAGCCCGGCCGCCGCACGCCGTCCCCGCCACTAGTTCCCTGCCCCGCTACCCCGCCCTTCCCCACCCCCCCCCCCCCCCCCCCCCCCCCCCCCCCCCCCCCCCCCCCCCCCCCCCCCCCTTCCCTTGCCCGCACGTGTGGCACGCACCACACCCCCACCGGCACCGCCGGTCAGTCGCCTGCCCCCGCCGTCGCTGCTGCGTTTGGGACACCCCCCGCCCCCAACGCTGCCCGGGTTGGCGGCGACGGGGCGGAGGGGGGCAATTCCGCTCACGACGGTCGGTGGAGCTGAGGGACGGACGTGGGGGCAGGGTTGGCAATGTCCCCCCCCCCCCCCCCCTTCCCGCCCTTGATCTCCGGTAGCGCACGATGACGGGGTAGCGTTTTGGCGGCTCGCCGGCGGGGGCGGGTCGGCTGCCGGTGGGGTGAGGGAGGGGGGCGGGGGGTGGAGGCGGCGGGGCGGGGGCAGTGCGCCATGGACGCCGCGTACTGCACCAGGCGGGGGGGGGGGGGGGGGGGGACGGCCCCCTCCCCCCACCCAATTCCGCCTTGTGCTTTTCGTGCCGCCGCTGACGGCGGGCGGTGGGCCTGGGGGGGAAGGCAGAGCGGCGGCGCCGGGTGCCCCCGCCCCGCACACGGCTGACAGGTGGTAGCGCCATCGCTGGCGGGCGTGGTGGGATGGGGTGGCGGCGGGGCGGCCGCCAGGGGGGGCCCCCCGTGGGTCGCCGTGGCGACCTCGACGGCCGGCACCGCCGGTGGGGCAGCCGCCCCTCTTGGTCGCGCACCGCCCCCCCCCCGCTGCCACTGTCGCGCTGGCCGCCCTAGTGACCGACGTGTGCACCGTCGGCACCGAACGCCGGCGCGTCTGGTCTGACCTCGACAAGCCCCACACCTTCCCCCCCCTTTTTGTGGCCGACGCCTCGTCGACGACATTGGCGTCCCCGTCGGCCACACGCGGCCGTCTTTGTCGGGACGCCCGTCTCCCCTCGCCCCTTCTCCCTGCAGGTCTTTCTCCGCCCCGGCGTTGCGTCCCTTGTCGCCCGCCACACAGGGCGCCGCCACTGGGCGGGTGGCGCTCCCCGCCCTGTTGGGCGGCTGGTATGGACGAGGCTGACGGGGACGACGCGCGGCGGGTGCCCCCACCTGCCGCTGTCGTGCCGTCGGCCGACGGCGGGGCGGCCGCCGCGCCGCCCCCCCGGCGCATCCCCACCCGCCTGGCCCCGCGGCCACGCCCACCGCCGGCAGTGACGGCGGCCGACCTCCTCTCCCCCGCCGCGTCGGTGTCTTCCTTTCTCGGCGAGGACTGGGCGGGGCCGTCCACCGTCGACGCCGACACCCTGCTGTCGCCGCCGCCGAGAAGCGGCGTGGTCGTGGCCACCGCGCTGGACGACGGGTCCGCCTCGGGGGAGCTGATGCTGCTGACGTCACCGCCCCGGTGGGACCACTTTGGTGGCGGCAGCAACAGTAGCAGCGCCGGCGGGGGGGGGGGCGGGGGGGGCGGGGGCGGAGGGGCAGGCGGCTTGGGCGCGTCCCCCTCGACGCGGCGAGGGCTCCTCTCTTATTCCCGCTCCCACCTGTCGCAAGATGACCTCATTCCCCGCAACAGCGACACGGTGGTGGTGTTTGTGTCGCCCCGAGTGTCAGGCATGGCGGGGGCGGAAGGGAGTGGCGCGGCGGCGGGGTCGCTGGTCGGCTTTCGGGACGACGCGGAGCCGCGGGTGCCGTCGTTTGGGTCCTCCCCGCCCGGCGGGGGGGCCACCTGCTGCACGCCCGGCCGGGTGGCGTCCCCGCTCTTTTCCGGGCGCTTCTCGTCCTTCACGGGGCTCCTCAACCTGGCGTCCCCGTCGGGGGCGTCGTGGGTGCCCGCCGGGGTGGTGGCGGCGGCTGGCGCTGCAGACGACACCCCGCCGCGCGTTGCCGTCGCCACCGCCGCCGGCGCGTCACCGTCGGCGATACCGCCAAGACAGCAGGCCGCGCCGCCTCGCCGGCCAGCCTCCCCGGCCGCTGCCACACCACGGGGCAGTGGTGGCGGCTTTGCGACCGGTGATGGTTGCGGCGGGGACTTAACGGGCCGCCTCAGCCGCACGCCCCTGTCCCCACGGAGGGGCGTGCCATGGGTGCTCCTGGCGGTCATCCTTGCGGCGGACACGGCCGGGTCATCCCTGGCGGCCATTCCCCGGTCGGTGGCCACGGTCGGCGTTACTTTCACCGTGGCGCTGCTCGTGGGCCTTGCCATGACCGCCGTGATGACGGGCTATCTCCTCACCACCCTCCTGTCGGCGCACCCGCACGTGCGGTCCCTGCCGGCGCTGCTGGGGTCAGCGCTTGGCCGCCACACGGAGGTAGCCGCCACGGTGGCGGTGGCGGCGGCACTCGCCGCGTCCGTGGCGGGGGGGGTGGTGGACCAGGCGGCGGCGTGGCAGGTCCTCGTCGCCGGCGCACCGCGGGCGTCGTGTGGGGGCGTCGCCGCCCTGGCCGGTGCCGCGGTGGTGGCAGTCGCCGCCGCCGCGGCCGCCACCACCTTCCCGGGCTGTTTGGCCGTGTCGGCCATATGCCTCGCCGCCACCGTTGGCCTGCTCCCCGTTGTCTGGTCTGCGCTCGCCGCGTCGGCGCCGTCCACCTGGCTCGGCCCCGTCGTGCTGCCCGAACCGCCCGGCGGGGTGGTGGGCGCCGTCTTTGGCGCCCGCACCGACCGGGTGCTGGCCGTGGCGGCAACGCTGTCGGGGCTCTTTGCCCCGCACCTGGCGAGCGTGCAGCTGGGGGCGATTGCGGGGAGCCCCGCCAGCTGGTTCCGCGCGCTCGCCGCCTCCCAGGCGGCCCTGCTGGTGGTGGGGGTGGCCCACGCGGCGGGCACCGCGGTGGCCCTGCCGCCGTGGGCAACAGACGCGGTTGTGGACGGCAGCCACACGCCGCTGGCGAGTCTGCTCGCTCCGCTCGTGGCGGGCCGCCCCACCGTACGGGTGGTGGTGGGGCTGGCCGCCGCAACCGCCGCGGCGGCGGGGTCCACCCTGCGGCTGCTGGTGCTGGGGCGGCTCCTGTGGCTCGCGGCGGGGTCCGCGGGGCGGCTGGCAAAGCCGTGGGGGGCTCGCCTTGGTCGTAGGGGTCGCGACCGCGCTCCCGCCTCTGGGGGTGAGGCCGCCGCATTGGCGGCGGCGGCGGCGGCGGCGGCAGCGGCTGGCGCGGACTCCCCCCCGAAAAAGGCGTATGCGGGTGCTGTCGCCGTTGTGGCTCACCCCCCACCAATGGCCTTGTTTGTGGTGGCCCCCACCCCCCCCCCTCGGGTGGCGTATCCCGAGGGTTGGGCCGACGCGGCGGTGACGTCCCCCCTGGTGGCGGGCGCCCATGCCGTCCCCCCGTTTGGGCCGGCCGCCCCCAGCGGCATGCATCGACCAATGGTGTGGCCGTTGGGGGGCGGCCCAGACCTGTCGAGCGACAGCGACAGCGACAGCGACAGCGACACGGGCGGCCGCGGCGCCTATCGCGCTGTCGACTGCATGGACGGCTGCTGGGCGGTGGACAGTGACGGGGAGGCCGACGGGCGGTATGGCGGCGGGGTCCCCGCCGGAGCGGCGGCCGCGCCCCCCGACCTCCCCCCCCCTCACGGCCACCGCTGGGGGCGGCGGCGGCGGCGGCGGCGGTGCGGGGGTGCCACCATCTCTCCCCCCCTCACCGGTGCGCCCCCCCCCCCCGGCTGGCCGCCCGGCTGGGCAGCCTCGTCGCGGCGGTGGCGCCCTTGGCGGCCGTGGCCGCCACGGTGTTTGCGCCCGCCGCCGCGTCGCCGGCGGTGCTGGCCGCCGCGACGGCTGCCGCGTTTGCGCTCTCCGCCACGGCCCTGTCGCTGGCTGCGGCCGCCGCCGCGGACCGGCGGCGCGGCGGCGGTGGCGGCGGCGTTGGCGGCGGCGGCGGCGGCGGCGGCGGCGGTGGCGGCGGTGTCGGCGGCTGCGGTGTCGGCGGCGGCTTGGGTCCCCGCGTCGGCGGCGGCTTGGGTCCCCGCGTCGGCGGCGGCTGGCGGGCGGCGGCGGGCGCCGCCGCCGCGGCGGCCGCAACGGTCACGGGCGCGGCGGTGGTGGCGGCCGCCGCCGCCGCGGGCCGCCGCGCCGCCGCGGCGGTTGTACCCGCGCTGGGCACGTGCGTGCGATGACTGGGGGGGCGAGGGATGGCAGCGCGCGTGGCCAGACGAGCGGGGGGGGCGGGTGGACTTTGTACAGAGGGGTACAGAGGGGAGGGAGCCGGCGGGAAGTGGGCCGCGCTCGTGGCGGACGGGCTGGTGCTTGGCGGACCAGCCGGTGCTTGGCTGTCCTGCACATTGGGCGAAGGAGAGGGGACGACGCGCGCGTTTGTGTCGCGCGTTGCCGTGCGAGCCCGTGCGAGGGGGAGCGGTGTCCTGTCCCGGGTCATGGATGGCGGCATCTGTCAGGGCTGACAGCGCTGGCGCGGTGCCATCCGGGCGCAGCCAAGGGGCGCTGCCGTTGCCTGGCCGGCCCTCGGGCCAAGCCACCTGGGCCGTGGGCGCCCCCGCCACCTCTGCCCCCCCTCATCGAAACTCTAAACAGTACAGGATACTGTGTGTGTACGACAGTGTTCTCATTATCGCCCGACCGGAACCTGGTCATGCTGTCTGATCAAAGATCACCTTCCCATTGGTCGATGGTTTGTATCTGGCTGAGTGCATGGCTGAGAGGTCGTTGACAGGATTGACTCGGAGTATGGATAGACTGGAAAAATACACTTCAGCGCCACTCCACTCGACGTCTCACGTTTGACTGCAACAGCGAGTGTGCAATCGACTCAACGCGAACCGCCCTCGCCCGTCTGTTGGACTCCGTGAGCAGGCGGGAGGGGCGGGGTTCGTTGTGAACCGGGCCCCTCTGCCGCTGCGGCACGGGCCCCCCCCTCCCCGACAGTGCGGATGGACGGCCTGCAGGCTGGCTGGCATTGGCGCACCCGCGGATCACGCGGGATCAATGCGGCGGCTCCCCGCTGGCCTGTAGGTGTGTAGAGAGGCCGTCGACGACAGGCGGGATTGAGACCTACGCCGCGGGCCCGAGCGCGCGCTTGTTTTTTTTTTCTTGTTTGTTTTTGCCTGCACGCACACACCCCATGCGGCTCGCGTGCCCTCCCCCCCCCTGGGCCTGCCCCCCCCCCCCCCCCCCCCCCAGCTGGCGGATGGCAGCACCCTGCCCTGCCGCGCATGAACCCTAGGAGACGGGCGACCGCGGCCACGCGCGCGCGGCCGCTGCCGCAGGCGTTTGGATTATGGGCGGGGTGTGGGAGGGCGGTGGTTGCCACCGCTTGCTGCAACGGGCGGTGCCACACAGAGGGTGGCAGCGGCGGTGGTGGTGAGGTGTGTCCCGCGACCTAGAGCCTCCCGCCACGCTGCCGTCGCGTGCCGTCGCGGCAGTCGGCCACAGCGGACGCGCGCGTGGTGGGAGTGGCGACGCCGGGCGCGGCGACGGCGGGCACGGCGAGGGGCGGCGGTGGCGGTGGCGGCTGGCTGCCTACTTGACCTCCCTCCTCCCCCGTCGCTGGGACTGGCGGCGCCCCTGCATCGGGCTTTCGTATCCACACACCGGCGCACCCGGTTGCGGACGGCTGGCGGCTGGCCACTGGCGTGGGCCCGTTCCTGCTCTCTTCCCCCCTCCCCTGCGCTGGCCTGCTTCCCCTCGCCTTTGGCCGTTCCCGCCCGTCAACCTCCCCCGTTGCACCGTGGCTGACTGCTGGCCGGCCGTCACCCTGCCTGGCCGGGCGTGACCCTGCGGCACGATGAAGCGCCCCGGCTCCAAGACGGCCAGCTACTGGCGCACCAAGGAGGAGGTGGAAGCTGAGTATGGGGCGTGGCACGAAGAGCCCCGCTACAACCCCGATTCGGACGACTATGACGCGGCCGCGTACGAGACGCTGGTGAAGGAGATTGTGAACAAGGCGGGGCTGACGCAGCCCGAAATTGGCCTCGGCTGGCGGGACCTGACCGTTCAGGTGGACGTGGCGTCGGGCGCGCCGGTGGAGACGGTCGGCACCCAGGCGCTTGGCGTGTGGAAGGGCGTCTACCAGTCGCTCCTCGGGCTCATGCGTTGGCGGCGTGCCGCGCGTCTCCCCCCCGAGGAACGCTACCACACCATCCTGTCCAAGGTGTCGGGCTACGCCCGCCCCGGTGAGATGGTGCTGGTGCTGGCGCCGCCCGGTGGCGGCGCATCGACGCTGCTCAAGATGCTGGCGCTGCGGCACCAGGGCTTTGCCAGCAGCTCAGGCCAGGTGCTGTACAATGGGGAGGTGATCCCTGCGTCGCACGCGGTGGCGTATAAGCACACGCTGCGGGTGATTGGGCAGGACGACGACCACTTCCCGCAGCTCAGCGTCCGGGACACCCTCTCGTACGCGGCGGAGTTTAAGCTGCCCGACTTTTACCCGTATGCCCCAGTGCTGCGGCGTCATCGGGTGTTGCAGGTCGCCCGCACGCTGGGCATCAGCAACACCCTCGACACTCCCGTCGGAGATGCCATCCTTCGCGGAGTCAGTGGGGGGGAGAAGAAGCGCGTGACGGTGGGGGAGATGGCGGTGGCGGGAGTGGCGGGCTCGTTGGTGCTCATGGACAACTGGAGCCGCGGGCTCGACAGCGCCACGACGCTGGACATCACCAAGGCCATTCGAGGCTTTGCGCAACGCAGCCGGGCGGTGGTGGTCAGCAGCATGCAGCAGCCACCAGAGGAGGTCTTCGACCAGTTTGACAGGGTATGTTATCCGCGCTGTGTGACCTCTTGCACTGTTGCTGTGCTGCTGGTGGTGGGATGGCGCGGGTGTCATCGTTCCTCCTTTGTTTTCTATGCTCCGTTTCTTGCTCGCCGGCATCATCTTGTTGTGGTGGCTATCGTTGTTCTGGCAGCCGTCTCACCTCTCCGTGTCTTCTGGGTGTTCTACGTCGTTCCTGATGTTCTTTGTCGCTCTGCCTGTGTCTGTTTTATTCCTTCCTCCTCTTGTAGCTGTGTGTACTGGACGCGGGTCGCTGTCTGTACTATGGGCCGACACAGGAGGCAGCTGACTACTTCAAGTCGCTCGGCTTTACGCGGCCATCTACCCGCTCCATCCCCGAGTTGATCACCACTGTCAGTGACCCCAACTTCCAAGAAGGCCTCATCACCCCGGGCTGCGAGTCCACCGCCCCGCGGACGGTGGGTGACTTTGTGGACGCCTTTTCCCGGTCTTCACATAACAAGGACGTCCAAGATTCGCTGGATGAGGGCGTCAAGGGCGAGCGCAGCCAGGAACTGACGCCCGACCTCGATCGCAAGGTCCACCGGACGGCACTGCAGAGCCCCTTTCGGCAGTTTGGGATCCTATTTTCCCGGTCTGTGCGGCTCATCGTGGCGCAGCCGGTAACCTTTGTGGTGACTGTGCTGGCCAACGTGGTATTTGGTCTGATTCTCGGCTCCATCTTCTTCAATGTGGACGAGACCGAGGCAGGCGCCTTCAGTCGGGTGCGTTTTTTCGCCGCGTTTGACCTTGCTCTTCGCCTCCACATGTGTCTTTGGGACTTCGTCCCTCTTTGTTTCTCCATACCCTCACGCTGGCTCCCCCTGTTTTGGTCCCTATGGCGGCGTGTGTCGGAGAGGCAGCTGGCTTACTCAACGCCCTCTCCTCCGCATTCTTGGATGTTCTTTGCTGTGGTTGTTTGTACGTGTGCGACTCGTCTGCCTGTCGTTGTACACAGGGTGGTCTGCTGTTCTTGGGCATGCTTTTTCTTGCCTTCGGCGAAGGTATGTTACGTGTTTTCTTTGCGGAGAGAGTGGACGCGAAACGGACGTTCTTTCTTGGGGTTTTACGGGAGAGGCGGAAAGATCCTTCCTACTGGCTCGCTTTGTTTTCTATCGGGATTGCGTGTTGCAGGACAGCATCGCTCACCACGCAAGGTCTGGTTCTTGGTCACACTTGCCGCTCTGTGGTCTTCTTCTTGTGTGTTTTCTCCCACAGTTGGATCCTTGCCTTCCAAGTTTGGTGAGCGTACCGTCTTCGCCAAGCAGAGCAGCGGGGCTGGGTTTTACAGCGTGTTGCCGTTTGTGCTGTCGGCGTCGCTTGTCGACGCCGTCACCATTCTGGTCAAGTCCACGTGCTATGCCTGCGCCATTTACTGGCTTGCGGGCCTCAACCCGGGTGTTTTTGGCGAGCGCTTTGCCTTCTACATCCTCGTGATCTTCTCCTTGAGCTTGTTTGTGAGCACCTACGCGCGCGCGCTGTCGACATTGTCCAACAAGGACCTGGCGAACGCCTTGGCAGGGGTGGGCCTGATCGTAATGGTCATGTTTTCGGGATTTCTGGGTACGCTGGGTTTCTGGGTGCAGCCACTGTTTTCGTCGGTCTTGGGGACTGAGGCGGAGCGTGGGAGAAGACGTTCGTGCTGGCTCGCCATGTTTTGGTCTGGATTCTGTTCGGCAGGACAGCGTCACTCACCATGCAGCGCCTGATTCTTGCTCTCTTTGGCAGCATGTTTGTCCTTGTTTTCTGAGGGTTCTTCTGGTTCCCCTCCGCAGTCCCCAAAGAGTCTATCCCGTCTTTTCTTATTTGGTTGTACTGGACTTCTCCTGTGCAGTACGCCTATTCGGCTCTACTGGTCAATGAGTTCCGCGGGGTACGTTTTCTCTGGGGTGATGGCGGCAGAGGAGGAGAGGGGGAGAGGATGCTTGCCCTTGTTAACCCTGTGATGGCCTGGACCCCGTGTGCTGGGACGACCTTGCTCACCATGCATCGCCTGGTTCCTGCTCTCTCTGGCTGCTATGTTGTTCTGTTTCCTTTCGTCACTATTGTTTGGCCTTTCTTCCGCAGCTGAACTTTTTCTGCTCCTCTGAAGGGCTTTTGCCGTACAACCCTGCTGTGCCAGACGCCCTTAAGGTTTGTCCGGTATCAACTGGCGTGGCCTACCTGGAGAGCTCGTTTCAGACCCGAACGGACGGCATGTGGCGACTGTGGAATGTGCTGGTGCTGCTTGGGTTCTACCTGCTGTGCCTGGTCATTACCACTGTCCGCATGGCTGCCCTCAAGCCACAGGGCTACCGCTACCGCGCGCCGAAGGATTTCATCGACCCCGACGAGCGCTCGTGTCCTCGCGTTGCGTACGACTACCACGTCAGCCGTACGTCTGCGACCAGCCTGCCGGAGGGAGCTACGGCCGTGCGCATTGCGTCGGTGCACGATGTGGCCGCCAAGCCCGGTGCTCGTGCCGACGAAGCGTCTTCGGCGTCGTCGACGGCAGGCAAGGATTCTGGCGCGAAGCCATTTGATGGCGAGACCAATGGGGCCTTGCCGGGTGGGCACGGGGCGGTGCTGACATTTTCCGACCTGTGCTACACTGTCGAGAGCAATGGGGAGCCGAAGCAGCTGCTAAGCAATGTGCTGGGCTATGCCGAGCACGGCAAAATGCTGGCGCTAATGGGCAGCAGTGGTGCTGGCAAGACGACACTCCTTGACGTGCTCGCTCAGCGCAAGACGGGTGGGGAGATCACAGGTGACGTGCTCGTCAACGGCGTCGAAGCCGGGCCTTTGTCTTTTGCCCGGCTCTCGGGTTACGTTGAGCAGGCGGATCTTCACGTGCTCGAGGCGAAGGTGCGCGAGGCTCTGGAGTTTTCTGCCGCTCTCCGAGGTGGGCGGGAGGTGTCCGACGCGGTTAAGAAGGAGCGAGTGGAGGACGCCCTGGACAAGCTGCAGCTGCGGGCCGTGCAAGATGAGCTGGTGCTGGCACTCTCCCCATCGCAGCTGAAGAAACTCACCATCGGATGTGAACTGGTCGGCATTGGGAGTGACGCCATCCTCTTTCTGGATGAGCCCACGTCTGGCCTTGACGCCCGCGACGCCCTCTCAGTCATCACGGGGCTGCAGCTGATTGCGGCGGACCGTGTGGCCATTGTGTGCACAGTGCACCAGCCCAGCAAGGAGCTGTTTGCAAGCTTTGACCGCCTGCTGCTGCTCAGCCGGGGCGGCAAGATGGTGTACATGGGCGACTTGAATGCTGCAGAGGGGGAGCCTCACTCCGACGTTGTGAGCGGCAAGCTGATGGCCTACTTTGAAGACCACGGGGCAGAGGCGTTGCCACCCGGGCGCAACCCGGCCGACCACATGGTTCGTTTCATTTGTGGGCTGCTTGAGAGGTGTCTATCTGTGCTCGTTAAGACTTGTTTCACTGTGCAGTGTCTACCTTTTGATTGACCTTCTCACTCACTCTTCTCCTCCCGTATTTTGCTGCCATCATTCGTCCGACTGTTCATGGTTTTTCTGGTTGTCTTTTTTCCTTGCACCCGTCTGGCAGCTGACGGTTATTGGGGCTGGCACGTCGGGCAGCACGAGCATTGACTGGAACCAGACGTGGCTCGACTCGGATGAGCGCAAGGCAGTGGAGGCACGTATCGCTGGCACGGATGAGAAGCCTCCGCTGGTGCCCCCAGAGCTGCACGGCCTGATCCCCGAGGCGGGCAAGCGTGCCTCTAGCCGGCGCATGCAGCTGCGATACAACATTATGCGGATGTATCGGCGCTATTGGCGTCTGCCAGCGTACAACTTCACACGGCTCGCGACGATGCTCTTCCTCGCCTGCCTCCTTGGTCTGGCGCTACTTCAGATTGTCAGCTTTTCCAAGGACGGCAACACACAGGAGGCGGCGTCCCTCATCCCCGGAGCGGCTTTCCTTTCGATCTTGCCTGGTACGTTCTTGAGTGGGATTGCTGAGGGGACAGGCGGAGTGTTTTGGTCTTGTGTCGTCGTGTGGTGTCTGCTGCCTTATTTATCGCACATTCTCACTCACTGTCCTTTACTCGTTTCTCCCCGTTTGTTTTTGAGTCCTTTTCTGGTTTCGAACTGTTGTTGTACTTGTTCCTGGTCAGGCATTCTGTCCACTAACAACGCGGTGTCCCCGTCCATTGCGACGCGCGCCGCCTTTTACCGCGAGCTGGCTGCGGGGGAGTATGGCGTCTGGGCCTTTTATGTCGCGCAAGGAGCTGCCGAGGTGCCCTACGCTGTGCTCCAGGCCATCTTCTTCCTCCTCCCGTACAACGCGCTGATCGGTCTGCCGTGGAGTGCCTTTCCCTTTTTCCTGCTGGCGGCCGTGTTGTTCTACACGTTTGCAACCATGGTCGGCCAGGCAATCGCAGCTGTTTCACCCACCGAGGAGATTGCGCTGACTATTGCGCCGTTGATCAACACAGTTCTCAACGTGCTCTCTGGCTTCCTTATCAGGCGGGACGACATTCCATCGTACTGGTACGTGTCGCTGCTCTGTGTGGCGCGCTTGTTTCTTTGTCAGCGATGCAGGACATCACGGTAAGGGCCCCCCCCTTTCCTCCCGCGTGTGCCGGGACGGTCAAGCCCTGACTCTGTTTTTGGTGTTTCCCCCCCCCCTGCCTGGCGTGTTCTTGCTCATATGCTCTATCCTTTGGTCTGCTGTCACGTCCACAGGATTTGGCTCTTTTACGCCAACCCGTACGCGTACTTCAATGCCGCCGTGCTGCGCAACCTCCTGCCGGACATGACCTTCACCTGCACTGACGAGCAGCGGGTGTTTTTCCCCCGCCCTGCTGAGTTTTCTTCGTGCTTGGCCATCCCCAATAGTGAGACCTACCGGGACATCTTGCTGCCATCGGGCGAGCCCGGGTGCTCTTTCTGCGCCACCGCCACGGGCAACGCGGTGTTGGAGCGGTTTGCCGTCTTGGACGTGAACAAGTGGGTGTGCATTGCGGCGCTGTGCGGTTTCATCCTCGTTGCGCGTATTGCGACCGCCCTGGCGCTCAAGTTCACCAAGCACATGACCCGGTGACTTGGTGGTCATGTGTGGAGAAGCCTGTGGCCTTTCTTCTTTTTGTTTCCTTGTGTATGGATTATTTGTTTGTACACTGATGCTCTCCGCAAATGTTGGATGATGGACATGGACGCTGCTGGCTCCCACTGCCATCGGCCGCGCTCTCGTCTTCCGCGCCGTGTGCCCTCGGCTGGCGGCCCCCCTCTTGACGCCCGCGCACGCCCCTCGCCGCCGATGCGAGTATCACCCGCGGGCTAGTCAGACAAGGGCGGCGGCGGCGGTGAGTTTGGCCAAGTCACGTCGGTAACCGCTGCTCCACCCTGGAGAACCGTCGGCACAGAGAGGGAAGCGCAGCAACGGGGGAGTAGGCGGAAGGACACGCAGGTGGCCGCGCCCAACGCTGGTGTGGCGGCCGTGCAGCGCGGCGGCCGCACCAAACGTCGAAAATGTCATGGACGCCCACGCCGAGCACCGCGGCGGCGGCAGCGGCGACACAAAACCGCGCGGGGCAGTCCTGGGCGGCAACAGGTCACCCTCCGGTTCCACCCGCCGTGACGGTCACGGCCGTCGACGAGCTGCGGCAGCAGCGGCCACCGCCGGTGATGCAAGCGCGAGCGCCCGCAATAGTGTCGACAGCGGCAGAAGCGAAAAATCGTTCCCCCCTGCAGCCGTCGACGACGATGAGCGGAACCGCCTCTTCAGCACCCCTGTTCTTTAGTTGCCATGTGCAGCAGACGATAGCTGTCGAACTGCATGTTTTCCTCGTGTTCGCCTGGGAAACCCCCGCACGACTCACAGCATTCGTCGCACGTCACGCTCCTGGACATCATAAAAGAGCCTGTTTATTTAGTCATGGCGGTGTCGATCGGAATCCACTATTTTAAACATTGCAAACTCTTCCCAGGAGCTACGACAAAAAAACCAAAGAACACACAGCTGGCATGGCCGTCTTGTAGATGTATTTATCAAGAGATAAATGCGGGATAAGAATATCCACGAGTTGTGACAACAATGGATGGACGAAATCGAGACTTTACAACCCCGATGGGGATTAACTAATAGATTAAACAAATTCAGTTACAAACTGTACCTAATGACTTTTTTTGATAGCTCAGAACTCGCCAGCAGGTCTTTGTCTTACCTTGGAGCACATGGCTGTGTCATGCAGAGTCTTCTGTACCTCAGCCCACGACTAGTTCCTCATGTCCACCGGTCAGTCGCATCGGCCCCCATGCTGATGCTGGGTGTGCTCGGCGATGCCTGCCCTAAGCGAACAGAAGCACGATAAATCCGCGATCCTTGATCCCCATGCCGAGACAGCCGGTCAGGGTCAGAACCACGACCAAACCGCGATCGGTGGCAGCTTGATTGGCCCACAATGGCCCTCAGATTTGGGACCGAGCACTCAGCAGGCAACTTACACCGTCCGGGGGTGGTCGGCGCTGTTGGCATCCGCTGTTATATTTCTGTGCTGTGCCTTCTTTAACATGTTGCTTAGGTACCGTGGCTGTTTATTTTCTATTTCTCCAGCTGGCTAAAAAAGGCAAGCTGCTGCTCTCGCGCATGTGGAGCATCGTTGTCACCACTGCCCCCCACCGTCGCGGTATACGAGTCGCCCGTCCCGGCCGCCGGGGCGGCTGCACTAGTAGCAGCCGCGGCGGTCGCGGCTACCTCCGCGGCACTACCCGCCGTCTTGCACCGTTGCTGATTCCGCCGGTGGCGCAAGCCGCGCGACAGAACCGCAAACGCTCCCCAGGCCGACTCGCACATAGCCAAGCGGGGCACCCGCTCCTCGAGGTAGACCATCGCCGTTCGTTGTCGGTCCTCGCGGTGGGTGCAGAAAGATGCCGTCGACCGCAATATCTGGTTGATCGCAAAAGCCACCCCCGTGCGCAGCCGCCGACGATCTTTGACGGTCAGCTCCAGGTCCTTGTTCGTAAAAACGTTGATCTTTTGGATGGGCACATCAGGGGGGGGGAGCGGGCGGTCGCCGGCAAAAAACAGCCCCCCCCGGCCGCTGGTGTGACGGCCAGCGCTCGGCCCAGCACCCCCTCCACTAGCGGGTGGTTCGCCACTGGGGGCAGCTGTAGCTGACAACCAGGAGGGGGGCTGGGCAGGAGCGGGGGAGGGAACCACGGGGGGGAGGGGAGCAGGGGCGGCGGGAGGGGGGGCGGGGGAGGCAGGCACAGTCCGGGCCGGTGAGGCCGGGGACTGCCCGGAGGGTGGGTTCTGACCGCCCGCGCTCTCGGCGGCAAGTGCCGCGGCAACCTGCGAGGCTGCCAACAAGCCGTCCATGTCTAGGAAGAGAAATCAAAACGGAAAGCGAACACAACCGGGCAGACACGATGGTGTGTGAGACAAAAATCAACACAGAAGTGATTGATAGCCCCAGCAAGAAAAAATATATGAGCAGGCGTCACAACTCTCTCCCAGCTAACACCGGTAGCGTATTAATAGTGCGTACCTGCACGAGCCCGAGGAGACCGGACGGCACCCAACCGCGTCTGTCGACGGGGCGGCATGATAGAAAAAATCCCAGGGAGAGTAGCAGCAGGTAGCAGATCTAGTACCACCGACGCGCACCGAAGGGGGAGGGGATCGGCTGCGCACAGCCAACGTGTACCAACAGGAAGGGGGATCGCGTCCGCACAGGAGAAGACCAGCGCCGCCCAAAGCCGCACCGGGGAGCACCGTGGGGGGGGGGGCGTGTAGACGCCACAAAGGTGACCGTGGTGAGACGGCGCCGAATAGGTGGGGTGGATCGGGGGGAGCGATGGGGAAACACGGAGAGAAAGGAAAGCCGCAGATGGCAGCAAGCTGCTTCGTTGCCGTTCAGGTCCCCCCCTTGCTGCCCCGCCCCTCAACGGCCTTGCTGCCATCTGCGGCTTTCCTTTCTCTCCGTGTTCCCCATCGCTCCCCCCGATCCACCCCACCTTTTCGGCGCCGTCTCACCACGGTCACCTTTGTGGCGTCTACACGCCCCCCCCCCCATGGTGCTCCTCGGTGCGGCTTTGGGCGGCGCTGGTCTTCTCCTGTGCGGACGCGATCCCCCTTCCTGTTGGTACACGTTGGCTGTGCGCAGCCGATCCCCTCCCCCTTCGGTGCGCGTCGGCACGTGGTGAAAAGACTTGGACCACGGAGTCAATTTCTCCAAAACTACTCGTAAATTCAACTCAATTGCACAGCACTTTTTCGGCTGTCAAAGACGAAGTGCCTGCATGTCCCGCTCTGCAACCACCACATCTCGACCCGCTGCGCCGGCTTCGTCGGCCGCGTGGTGCGTTCCTCAGCCGAGACGGCCAAGCGGTGCCGGCAGCAGGCTCGCAAGCAGTAAGAATCCATTTATTCCGTGCTGAACACCTCCCGCGTATACAAAACTACGTGCCTCCCCTTCACAAACAGCGTCCCCACAACAGCGTCAAAGGACGTAACGTCAACGTACCGAAAGGCTCCTCCTAGACTCGAAAAGCACTCCGTATCTCGTCGCTTCTCAGCCAAACCGAACGCGCCGCTTCGGTCCGCCGCTGACTTCACGCACTGCAGAAATGCGTACGCCTGGGGCTTGCCGTCGATAAGGACGACGGCATAGTGGTGCACGGCTCCGTAAACGTTGACGGGAACGCGGACTACACCTCGCCCCCGCCCCGCAGCTTGCCTGACAAAAGAGCTTACCCGGACAGGGTAGTCTCGCCGACGGTCTCCATCTCGTTCAGCGGCCGGAACAGTGCCAGCAATTTGACCGTTGGCCAATCGCAATCGGAAGTACTTTTTGGCAACGATTTCGTCTGGAATTGATGCCGCCCCTTCCATTGCGAGAACGGCCTTCATCCTCGACAGCTCGGCACCGACCAAGTCAGCCGACTTGTGTTGCGGCGGGAGAAGATCCACTTTCAGAAGATTCGAAAGTGAAAATGTGCCGATCGGGTCCTTTGCTTGGCATGAAACAGGTTCTCCAGTCGCTTCAGCCCACTTCTCCATTGCTTGGCCTTCCCCGAAGCTCGTCACCAGCTCAGCATAATATTTGGCCGATGCCGCATTGATCAGAGCCGCGTACGGAAAGCGGCGAGAACGGATGAGGCGCGTGAGGGTGCTCGGCCGGGATCTGCCAGTAGGACCATGCGGGGCCGCAGGCGCGCAGATTGGTGGTCACGTCCAAGAGGGCGACGATGGTCGGCCGACACAGCCGCAGCCGCTCCGCCTTCCCGGCAAACACATGCGTGTAGTAGCCGTGGCAGAACTTCTTCAGGTGCTTGTCGACCTTCTTGAGCTCGTCCTCGGTCAGGGTGCCCGGCTTGAAAAGTAGGCGGCCGGCATGGCAAAGTTCCATAAACATTTTCAAAATATTTTCAGGAATTCGATCTGCCAGAACAACTTCCCCCGTGCAAAGTAGGAAGTACATCCAATCGACAGCCTTGTACGAGCCCGAATGCTTGTAGATGTCCCGCAAGGCCCGAGCTTGACTCAGTGGCACGGTTGGGCGACCCGCCCGAATTTCCTTGCCGATAGCTTCGCAGATGGCCTTCGGGATGAGACACGGTTGGTTGTCGCCCAGCTGCTCGTTCTCACCGGAGAAAAGCTCCCACAGCCGACGCACGATGTTGCACAAAAACAGGTGCATGGTGTCATAACGTAGCAGATCTGGGCCAATTTCCCACAGGTACTTCAACGCAGGATAGCGTGCCTTGTCCGCCGGACTAGGGGCGAAGAACAGAGAGAAGCCCTTGAACCCCTCTTTCTGCGCCAGGGCACATACAGCCGACTTGCTCTGTCCCGCCCGGCGAGCATTCTCGACCCTCGCAGCACTACCAGCTATGCTGGCCGCGGTGCGCCTGGGTGTGGCGTCGCCTTGGACGTCAAATCTCCGGCGCTTTGCAGGAGGGGGGTTGCTGGGGTCGTACGGTGGCTCGTATGGTGGGTACCAGTAACGGTTGTGCGCGCGGACCCCGGCAAAGTCCGTAAATCTGCCGGGACGCTCGCCGTTGTGTCCAACAGCGTTGAGCAGCTTATCTCCTGCGGGCATATCGGTCGTGAACTGCACGACGAGCGCAGACACAACCTGAGGCTCCGGGTAGCCCGCCACGGTCACACCGCTCACGCCAGCAGCGAGGGCGTCCAGCTCCTTGGCTATCGGGTGAAGAAACGATTCTAAGTCCGCAGGTTGTCCAGGTCCTGGCGTTATTCCAAGGATGACTTGCGAAAGAATTCGAACCCTGGAGCGTGGATCGAGGTTGAAAATTGTCGCAATAATCGGCCATCCTTCGAATCCGCGCTGTTTCCATGCTTGAAAACCGTCCGTTGAAATGCTCAGAGCGACGGATGTGCTGGAGCAGAAGTAGCCCTGCTCAACCAGCTTGCGAAAAACCGCGCCGTCGAACCAATCGTGTAAATCCGTGGGTGGGCCTGCGGCTGCGGCCTCGCGAGCCTCTTTCATGGCACTGACCATGCTCGGCCCAATTTGACCATCGGCAAACATCATCTTCAGCCATGGAAGAAGCGGCCAATAGGTAGCTTGCTTAGCAGGCTGCCCGTTTACGCGGTACCGAGCAGCCTTGCACACGTCGCACGCCGAGAGAGCTTCGCGGTCGGCGGTAAACGCAAGACAACCGTTCCTGCAACAGTCGACCTTCGTGGTGTGCAGGTCGACACTGGACTCCACCATTGCGTTGAGGGAGTGTGGCGTGCGACACGTCCCACGGAAGCGGTGCTGTCGCAGGTAGTCCTCGGTGCCCTCACGCGACCGGCAGTGCTGCACTACGAACGTGTACGCAACAAAGTCATCAATGTCTTCCTAGAAGACATGACTGGGTATACGCACACCGTTTGGTCCAAGCCCGTGTAGCTCTTGAGCTGGCGAAGCGGGGGTAGCACCATCCGGTGGTTGCTCGTCGGCCACGCGACTATCACTATCATTCCCATCCGTGCTGCTCGTCGATGGACTTGATGCTGGTAGCGGGTCGGGGGCAGGGCTATCGAGGGGGGCGTCAGGCAATGAAGGGCCGCCAGGTGGGGCAGCACTTGAGGCGACCGCGGCACGGGAGCGAGGGGGAAGACCTCTGGTGGCACGCTGGTGTCTAAACCAGGTCCTCTCACTGACGTAAGAAATGCCACCCGGCGTCCCCCCACTGCATTTGGCGCAAGAGCACGCCCTCATGTTGCCTTAACGGGATGGGCTTGTTGGCTGAGGGAGGGGGGGGGGGGGGCAGCCAGGGGGGAGGGGGGCGAGGGGGGGGAGCGAGGCGGTGGGTGCGCGCGACGTGCTGGTGGCAGGGGCGAAGGCGCTGCGAAGACTGACGAGGAGCAGACGAGCTCAGATCGGGTGTTCCGTCAGACATTATATACTCTTTGCGCAGGATCCTGGTCGCGACGAGGCCCGCAACAGATGCCAATATAGAGTCACTCGCCGTCTGATTGGATGGTTGTTGGATGGGTGGATGATTCTGGACCTCTCCGCACCGTTCTGAGGGCAGTTCGGGATGATTCTGGACCTTTTCAGATTATTCTGGAGGCTGCTCGGGATGGTTCTGGAAGCGCTCAAGAGAAGGCCAATCAGAGCTCGCATCGGGCTCTCGCAGCTGTCAGAACCGCTTGTTTGCCTTGAAGGCCTCTCCTATCCCGACTCCGGGTGGCCAAGGATCAAGAATCGCGGTTTTATCGCGGTTCTGTTCCCATAGGGCTGACAGAGCGTGCGGCTAGCGAATGTGAGTACAATGACGGTGGCGCTGGTGTTGGGAATTGTGGCCGCAACATTGGCGTAAGCGATCGAAATTCGCTTGCTTTCGATACTTTTGCAACTTCAATGTAGCCGGGAAGTGTGGAATATACGACAGTGACAGCTGCGAAGGGCGGGGATTCGCGTTTGCCGGTGCTGTGGCCACCCGACTGCGTGACCACCGCTGCAGGGCTATGCCTTGCAGCATTCGCAAAGTTCTTTGGAGATGAAGGTGATCGTCGAAAGGATTACCTTAAAACTTCAGGCACACGAGATATCTTCCCCGGCGGTGCGCTGGCGGCACCTCGCTGGATACCGGTTTGACGTACTCCCACGTGTGCTGCGACTATGAGAAAAGAAAGGCACAGTATCTGGCAGCCCCAGTGCCAGAGCGAAGAGAGCTCAAAAGAAGCGCACGCTGCAGTGTTTATCGTGGCTACAAGCCGACATTTCTCTTTCCGCCATCCTGGATATCAACTCGTGCACGCTCTCTTCTGTCCGTTTTCTGTGCTCCGACTTGTGACGCATACGAATTGCAATCGTCTCGCGAGAAGAGGTTCCAGACCGCTCTCGCCATGTCTCCATGCGACCCCAGAGAAGTTTGACAAGCTCATAAAAACTGGATCCAATACATGCGGCTGCAGCCATGATGCGGTCGAAATTGACCGTGATCACAAATGTCTTGACGCCATGAGACAGTCCGTGCGCTGTTCTCTCCACTGCAGCTGTTTCTCCTGATTGGCGTTTGTGGTTTCCAAGAAGCGCGTCTGTTAAAAGGAACTTCGGCACGTGCCTTGCTAAATGAGACAGACCTTCAGGGCCATGCAAAGCGCCCAGTGCTTTTATGGAGAGCATTTTTGGGCGCTGCTCAGGCGCGAAAACTGCGCTCTGCCCTCCAACTCGCCCCCGCTCTGAAGACGCGATTCGGGTTCAGTATTACGGAAAAATGAATTGAACAAGGAGAACGCCATTTTGTGTCGAAGCTGATCAGCGTATTGTTTGAGAAAGAGATACACTCTTTTCTGCCCCACTAAGTGATGATTCAAGTAAATACATTCCAAACATTTGATGGACTTCTTTCGATTAACTTGGCGGGCAGAACGAGGTCATGTGCCGACCTCTTTAGCATCGCCCAAGCGCATCTGCACGTGTGACGAGCACAATAGAGTGGTTTCTAACCTACACGCTTACACGCCTCTCCGTGCAAGACACGAATCGCTCCGCCCCTCCCCCCCCCCCCCCCCCTCCCCAGCTCCTATTCGCACCGCGGGTTTGCGCACCTTGCTCCTTTCCGGCTTATCAGTTTGTCTCACTGCGACGGGAGGTGCCAGCTGTCACGATCGATCACCACATTTCACCCGTCCAGGAAGCCCGACGGGCTCCTCCACCCTTGCGAGTGTTGGGCGGACGGGAGCCTTCTGATCCTTGTGGCCGGGCTGCCGTTCCTCCGAGGTGGTCCTTCAATTTCGTTCTCGGACGGCTATATAACCACCGAAGCAGCCGGCGCAGCGCCTACGTCACGCCAGTGAAGCACACAATCTGTATTGGTGTGTCATATTGTCAACGGATGCGCATAGCACCAGTTTTGTTAATTCATGGCTCTGAAGTGGTCGATGATTTGTTGATTATATTAATTTAATACTTAGTTCGCATAATGTCATGTATGACGCTGCCCTCCATGGGTCAGCACGGAACTAAGTAACGATTAAGCGCTGCTAGCGACCAAGCAGAAAGATAAGTTTCATCTTTCGAAAATAGTACCGTTCCAAACAAGGTGCCATGTATGACGTGTGGCGGGGATGCTGTCACGGCGCTCCCGGGGCTGGAAGATAAATTGCGGGGGCGCTCAGTAGGCGCGTTGTAGCGTCCCCGCCCCGCGCACGGGTCAAGAGGAGCTGCAACGCACACCACGTGGAAGGATACTGTACCTGCACTCCGGACGTGTCTGCCAGTGTCCCAAGCCGCTTTTCGCAGCACGTCTAGAAAAGGCCAGTCGAACTTTGCGCGAAACACCATTGAAGTCGACGGGGTCGGCAGAGCGACCGTGTATCAAGTGTAGCGCCCTCCTCAGTCATCCAAATAAGTAGATAATGCTCAGAGCCAAGCTCCGTCACAGCGACCGTGCCGCAGACATCGTCGAAATAGTTTCTCGCTCTGCAATGTCCAGTGGGATGATCCAAGGACACTTTTTCTGAACTTTCTCCGGTCGTGTGTCAGGATTGGGAGACGCCCCGGACGCCGTCCCAGATGGCTAATCCAAACGTGGCGATGCGGGCTGGGGTCCCTTACATTGAGAACAGCACCCTATCAAATTGAGTGAAGCGTGCAAGTCAAAGTGATTTGAGCTATACGAGTACGCGCATCAGTATGCCGACGGCTGCGAACAAGCGAGTCAGACCCCATCTTGACGGCAGCGCCCAGAAGTGTCTCAGACACAAAGCACAGGCAGGGAGCCCTCCCATTGGCCGGACCCACAGGCGTGCCGCGAGCACACCTCGGAAGCACATTGTGGGGCACAGCAAAATTGCTCAGTTGCGCAATAATTAAAATAGAGTTCCAGACACGCCCGACACGCCCGGCGAGTGGTCGGAAAAACACTGTGTTTTTCCGACCACTCTGAAGCCCGCCTTGAGCACCCGATCTCCGCCCAAGAGAGCAAGTGAGTGGCTCACAGCTTCCAGCGAAGATGTCACCAAATACATCAAGCCAACGGACGGCGTGCACTTGCATTCAATGTAGCCTTCAATGCGTTGTAAAACTTCCCAGGCGCGCACCATGCACGAACACGTGCGTGTGCTTCGTGCCTGGTCGTCAAGACGGCCCCGGTGCACGGACACGAAAACACGAAGTTAACCCTGTGTCTCGGCAGACAAGTGCACTTTTGCGGTTGCCGTCAAGATTGGGCCTCAATGCAAGTTGCCAGTACAGCACACTTTCCTGAAGTACTTTGATTCCGTACCAGCTGGCCAGCGTATACAGAGAGTTCGGTAACTAACGTTACAAAAGCTTAAGTTTCTACACTTAAGACAACAAATGCTTATAAGGAGCTCTGTAGCTTTCAAAGTCCCCAGTTCCATCTCAGTGAAGCCAATATGTTGGGCACGGCAGTGAGACTTGAATAAAATGCGTGTCAGAGAACGTCCAGGATTGCTCATTCTGATTATATTGATATCAGATATTGTTTTCTACAATTCAGTGTGAGGGTCGGACTTGTAGTCCGTCACTTTGAGCATGTTGATGGGTAGTCGGGCCCAAGCCCATGCATCTTTCTTTTATTTAAGCGATGGCTCCGAGCATGTCTCTTGGTTCTGCTCCACATTTCGTTCTGCAGTACTCTTGGAAACCGTCATGTAAGCAAATTGAAGAGGAATGGAGGGTCACTTCTTACATGAAAATCTGAGAGGATTGACGACTCGGATACAACATGCAAGGTACGGGGATCTCCCCGTCGCGGTCTTGCCAGTGCCTGGCCCATTATGCACTTGGCCCTCTCTATGGTCGTCTCCTCCTCCGCTGCTGCTGAGTCCAGCAGCTCGTCCATTGGCTGTTTTCTAATGGACGAGCTGCTAGACCACTTTTCATTTAGCGATGGTAATGAACAGGAGCTAGCTGTAGAAACGGGATTATCCGCGGCAACGGCCGGTGGAGCTGTGCTCAAGTCAGCGAATGGAGTGTGGCGTGGGCGACTAAGAGCCTCCGATATAAATTGAAGTGCTGCCTGCCCCCTGGCGCGCCGAACATCTCTCGTCCTCCTTGACGTACACCACGTCCGACTTTCGGGGGGTCTCCCGAGTTCCTCATTGCCTCGACCACGTGCTGGTGTACGAGCTTCTCATCGCGGACCCGGAGCCGCCGAGGCGGACGGACTACTCAGGTAGTTCTCACATACACGGGAAGGGGCGCTAGTGATGCGATGGTTGCACCACGGACGACGGTGCCACGTCCTGTTTTACAGACAATGGACAGGCGAATGTGACAATAGAGAGCTTCTGCATGTCAAATGTGGGTCAGTTGGGTGGGTCGGGGACACGTTTCTGCCACGTTTGGACTCCGACCCACATTTGACGACTCATAAATGGCTATCTACCCCCCCGTACCCACAATAGATACCAGTCCGACTGGGCCTCCCGCGGCGCGTTTCGCGCCACCTTGACGCGTACTTAGATATGTAGCGCGCGTGCTGCCCAATAGTTGGAGGCCGACCGATGCCTCCAGTGCGGCACCCGTCGGTGACGCCCTCTGCACACCCACGCCTGAGGGCTGGCTGTCCACCAGATTCTGGCGCACGCTTGGCCACGGCACGGGCTTGGACTGTACACCATGAGTGTTTGTGTTGACCTCTGGAGCCGCCGTCCCTTCCCACCCTAACTCGTCTTTGTCATGCACCCGCGTTCCCCTCTCGTGGCGCTTGGTATTCGGTTATTGCCCTCCTCCAGGGGGCCCCCGCAACGCCGCCGAACCCGCCCCTATTCCCCCTTGCTCCCTTGTGTTTTAACCCCCCTTCCCACCTCCGCCCCCCCTCTTCTTTTTCCTCCCCTTGCCATCTCGAGCCTCCCTTCACGAGGGCCTCCCTCGACGGCAAAGCCAACCTCGACGCCAGCCCTGAAAGGCGCGGCGCCGCCTGCGGCGGGGTTTTCTCTTCCTGCGTCACGAAAGTCGCGCCAAGGTGTCACGTCTTGTGCGGGCTGGGGGACAGGAGCTCCTCCTCTCCCTCAGCTCTCGGCGGCGCTTACCCGCTTGGTCGCAATGGCGTCCGCCTCCCGCGAGTGGCCAAGGCGGCGCCCTGCCCCCGCGCAGCCAGGGCGGCGTCCTCAACTCACGAGCCCACGACGGCGTCCCTCCCAGGGACACCATTGAGCGCTCCCAGCGTCTGTCAGTTGCCTCCGCCGCGCGCACAGCAATTACACGCCCGTTAATACGTGCGAAATACAGCGGCATGGCGCAAGTGGGAAAACATTCTTTGTGTCGACAACGAGAGCTCGCGCAACGTCCCAATCTATATAGAGTACGTGCCGAAGTTCGGCGTGGGTACAAATATGGGTCGGTCCACGTGGGTCGCCAACCCACATTTTACCCACGTTTGGTACCCACGACGCACTTGCCTAAGCTCTCTAATTGCGAGACTTGTGTCGTATCGCTCACGTCATAACGACACTAAGCATCCTCTTTCGAGCAGGAGTCGTGTGCAGTCATTCATCCCAGAGAGGGAGGCCCCTGACTGGCTTGGCAAGTCTTCTCCGAAAGAAAGCTCTGAGCTGTCCTCCGACCAATCCAAGGCCGGAAACGGCTCAAGAGATAGCTTGGAGCTTGTTCTATTAGACTCGAGCTAAACCAACAAAAAACTTGAGCAAACCCCATGAGATTGAACGCGTCACTTTTCACATTCCAACATTACTATGTCATTCCTTGCGCGTATGTGAGCAGTGGTGGCCTTGGCAATCCTCCTGATATTTCTTGAATGCTCGCGCTTTCATTTCAAGAACCAACCGCAGAGGTAGAACGTATCTTTCTGGAATGCATTGGATGAATAATCATCGGTGAAATCAATTTGTACGCTTGCGTGAGTTTTGGAAATGTTCATTTTACCAGTAAAACCGTTCGAAAATAGATGCAGCGGTGCTGGCCTCAAGGCAGTTCAGAACCCACGATACGGGCCAGCTGAGCAGTATTGGTACGCAATATCGTTCTACACTTGGTTCAATTCTATTAATATGCGTTCAATTTGTACATTGATGAAGCGTCCTGAAACGCTTGTGCTTAATAGGAGAACGATTGTGTCCCAGGATTAGGCCACATGCGTAGAAGTCCAATCAAGTTTCGGGTCAACGGCCTTTTTGTTTGTGACTGCTTGCCGGGTTCCGGGCTTTCTGTCGCGCACGCTGTGAAAACACCCGTCAGCAAGTCGTCGCTGCGCGTTTTGGGCGGCCCGTCGTTGCCGCTTGTAAAGCCCAAGACCGCAAACCCTCAGGCCGCCGTCCCGCGGACCCGTGCGAGGAACCGCAAGGTTCCTCGACAATGCGCGTCCGCCTCCGACCCCGCTGCCGCACCTGCGGTTGGTTGCCAGACCATGCGTCACTTTCTCCGCCCGAGTCTGCTGACGCTTATTTGGTCTCTATTCCGCGGGGCGTCTGCCGGGCGACACTTGTTACAGCCCCTTTTCCACCCGAATCCCAAGCTTAGACCCAGTCAACCGCGCACAACTGAGTCCTAGCTCCTACCCTGGTGTTGGCCCTGAGACGAGGGCCACGCGAGAGCCCCGCCACGTGCTGTGTCGACGTTTCTTGGAGAAGAAAAATCGAATCATATGCTTATCATAGAAAGTTAACATAGCTCGACCGTACATACGACAATACACAATACAATGTATAGTTTCACTGATATGAAGTACGTGATGATTATATAACAGTAATACTCGTACAGCAATGCTGAGGCAAAACATTTTTTTTTTTGCCAACCCTGCAGCTGAGTGGGGGTGGCGCTTATGTCGGTTCCTGAGCCACACGCGACGGTCTGATGGCGGAGACTCTTGAAGCGGCAACGCTCCAATCGCATTCACCTTCCATTCTGATCGTTAATCAGGTGACTTCAGAATTCACGTTTTTCCAATGCAGAATATCTTGGCTCGCGCGAGCTCATGAAAAGTGGGAACTCTATTATCTTCATGCGCCGTGTGGGGGTTTACCTGCATCCCCTGGACTAGGGGGATCCCGCTTCAGGGGGAGGCGGTTCGTGGCGATCCCTGCCTCTGACCCTTCCAGCTCGGGTGGGGGTCGTCCCTCCTTCCGGTGGGGCAAGCCTCGTCATCCTTGCTGGACCCCCATCAATGCGGGATGGATCCCAGAACGTCGCGTAGAGTGATTTCGTCCGCCCGATCGGGAATTGGACTGCAGGCCTGCGGTGGGAATATTTCCTGGGCGGGCTTTTTCCGCCCCTATCTGGCAGAGATTTGATGGGATGTCCATACTGAGTTTTTTTGCGTGGAGAGATGCTGCTGAGAGTTCCGATGGTTTGATGCGGTGTTGAGTGTAGGGAGTGTTGGCCCGCATCGGCTGTTGAGATTTGCTATCATCTCGGATCCACAAGGTCGACTTACATTCTGAAGTGTGTTGAAATGAATTGTACTATTATATTCTCAATATCGACATCGGTGGACGTGCTCTGAGAGCATTCCCAGAGGTGCCATTTTTAAGGCGACGCGTCATTATGGGGCAGATTTATGGGAAAAACACCATTCCTGCGATGTCATTGTTAGAGTGTTTCCACGGGTACCAACCATCTCGCATACCATCTCGCATACATTTTCGAAATACTCATTTAAGGCGCCACGTGGCCGTTGAATGTCCAGTTGGCCAATGGGAGAGCCGCGCGGGCTCGTGGGTCCCCGGTAGAGGCCCGATTCGGGCCGTCGATTCAGATTCAGAGGGGAAAGGAGTTGCTGTAGTTTATTCAAGTCTCGAGTGCCACGTACACAACAGAGGTGGTGGCGACTTCGTTTATACCATCTCGGAAACGATCTACCCCCCCCTAGTTCGTTTCCGAGATGGTCTAGACCATCTCGTTTCGGCTCGTGGGACGCCATATTGGGCTAGAACTGGCCCCGTTTGAAGGTTTTGCGGCATGTTTGAAAGCTTTGGGACATGATTCGAGGGTCCTGCCTGCGTTTCGGCCCGTACATACTGCAGGGGGGGGGATGGACGCAGGTCATTGTGCTGTGCCGGCCCGATCAACACAGTTGCTGGCGCCCACTCGCGTGGATTCCTCCGGCTGGGGACTATCACATGTCTGGCAGCCCTGTGTCCACGAGCGCTGACACGTACCCGGCCCAGCTACGCTGGGCGGGGTCCTGGGGCAGCCACGTGTGGCCAATCCGCGGCTCTTTTGGCCGGTGGGGGCGGCGGGGGGGGGCGCTCACAGCAGCCTCGGGGGGGCCGCTTCGCGTCGGCCCGCCGTGCCGGGGAGTGTTCCAGGGGGTACGGGGGGGCGGCGGCCAAGCGTGGCGGGCGTGGAACGATGTTTTTTTTTGGGGGGGGGGCGCCAACGGCCCCGGGAATGCCGATGCACACCAGCCGTCGTCGCCGCGTGGCCCGACGTTTCGAGGGGGTATGGGGGCGCGTGACGTGCTGTTTGAGGGGAGGGGGGGCGCCAGCGGCCCCGAAATGGCTGATCCGACCAGGCGGTCGGAACCGCACCATTCTCGGGCATTTCATAAATTTTGATTTCTTTTTTCGACTAAATAAGATGAAATAGAAAATCGCTTGATACCGCCGTACCCGCCAACCCGGCGCCGCCTGATCTGAGCCGTCCGCGCAGATCCCCACTGGCGCTGGAGGGTCCAGCGTCCACTTCTACGCATGAGGCGCGCATGCTGTGGTCCCAGCCGCTTGCCCACACACACGGACTAGCCTCCCCCGGCGTCCGCTACATCCAGGCACGAGCACTCTCGTCATGGCACCACGACGTACGCCCTGTGGTGGACCTGCACCCGCACGGCGCACCTCTCGCCGCCTCCGATCCGCCCACGGTACGCCTTTCGTTTGTCTCTTATTTCTTTAGCCGCAACCTTTCTTTTATTTTCCTGTATCTGTCACGCCCGTCATGTGCATGATCTGACTGCTCGCTTCCGATGGCATCTGTTTTATTCCTCTTTTGATGTGCTTGATGGTTGTGAGCACACATAATATTTTCAGACACCGGCCTACAAGCGGCAGCCACCGTGGCCGCCAATCTGATCGGGTCTGGCGGGACCGAGCCCGCGTGCGCGGGACCCGCCGGATCACCAAGCGCGGGCGTCGACGCGGCAGCGGGATCAGCTCGTCCGCCCGTTGACGCGGCTCTTCGGCACCCCCCAGCCGACACACCCTCCCCACCTCCCCCCGAGCATCCCTCCCTCGTCCACCGGCTTGCGGTCGTGCCGCCGCCGCCCGCTCTGCTGACCTCCTGCGCCCCCTTCCCACTTGCGCCTGTTGGGGGTCCTGCACGTCACCCCCCGGAAGGCGCTGGCGTTCCCGTCGGTGCACGTGTCGCGCCCCCACCACGCCCACTTTCTGCAGCACGAGCTCCGCCGCAAGCACCGCCTGTTGGTAGTCCCGCCGGCGAGCAAAGAGGCGGCGCTGCAGCTCCTGTCGGTGCTCCTGCCGCACACGGTGGCTCAGGTAACGCAGAGGCTGCACCGGCACCTTCGGGCGTTCCCCCCCGCCCCCCTCCCCACTCGTGTGCCACTCCCCCACTGGCGATCGGCATTCCTCAACCCGCCTCGTATGGCGTCGACCCCCTTCCTCTGAGTGCGGTGCCTCCCTCGGGCAGGGTGGCGCTCCCTCAGCGGTCGTTGACTCGCCGAGCTGCTGGGGCCGGGCGGCGCTCCCGAGCGCGAACTAACGGTCGCGGCGGATTTTTTTTTGTCTGAAGTGAGCCGGGCACATCGCGTTGTTCCCCCCCCACACAAGGTCATCTCCAAGAATAACGTGTACAAGTAGGATTTGGGCATGTCTGAAGCGGACCGCCTGAGCCTGACCATTGCTGTGACCAATGCTGCGAGGTGTCTGGCAGGTCAGAGCCTTTGTAGCCACTCGATTGCCCAGTTGGACGGGGCCATTCTAGCCTTAGAGGCGGCCGAGCCCCGCCTCAGGGTCTGCATCGCCAGCTGGGACGCTTGTTCATTGCTTTCTCGCTCTCTTGCCGCACGGGCGCCTGCGGCTACTGACGGCGCTGGCGCTCAACCCGACCCCTCGGCGGCTTGGCCGGCCGCCGCCAGCCCGCTATTTTCGCCCAGCAGGGCGACCTGGCCTGCGCCCCGCAGTGGCCAGGGTGTCCCAACGGGTGACAGGGCGGCTCCCTCGCCCATAGTCGGCACGCCACCCCACCCGGCCGCCGGCAACTTGGGCGCCCTCCGTGGTGCGTGGGCGCAACCCCCACCGGCGGCGGTCGGACATCGAGCCCCCCCCCCCCCTCCGACAAGGCTTGTGCCCGCCTGCGGTGCAGGTGCCCACTACGGTGCGCGGACGGCATCCCTGCCGGCGGTTGCCTCGACCCCCCCCCCTCCAAGGAGGCTGGCGCCCGGCGGCGGCGTGGGCGTCGGTCCCGGTGCACGGGAGGCGCCCCTGCCGGTGGCTGCCGTGCAACCCCCCCCCCTCCCCCCTGCGACGAGGCTTGGGCTTGGCGGCGCCGTGGGTGCCACTCCCGGTGCCTGGGAGGCAACCCGGCCAGCGGCCGCCCCACCACTCTCCCCCTCCCCCCCGCGGACAAGGCTGGCGCACGGCGGCGGCGCGGGTGCTGCTCGCGGGCCGTGGGAGGCACCCCCGCCGGCGGCCGCCACGCCGCCCCCCCGCCCCCCTGCGACAGGGCTGGCGCCCGCCGACAGTACGGGCGCCTCGGACGGTGCGTGGGAGGCACCCCCACAGGCGATTGCCGCAGCACCCCCCCCCCCTTTCCCTCCGACAAGGCTGGCGCCCGCCAGCAGCGTGGACGCCGACTACGGCGCGTGGCCGACAGTCCCGCCGGGGGCTGCCGCGCACCCCCCCCTGCCCCCTCCTCCAAACAGGCTTGCGATCGGGGGCGGCGCGGGTGCCCTTGGTGGTGCGTGGGACGCACCCCCACCGGCGGCCGCCACGCCACCCCCCCCCCTTCCTGCGACAGGGCGGGCGCCCGGCGGCGGCGCGGGCGCCACGCCCGGAGCTTGGGAGGCACCCCAACCGGCGGCCGCCACGCCACCCTTCCCCTCCCCCCCGCGGATAAGGCTGGCGCACGGCGGCGGCCCGGGTGCTGCTCGCTGGGCGTGGGAGGCACCCCCGCCGGCGGCCGCCAAGCCGCCCCCCCGCCCCCCTGCGACACGACTGGCGCCCGCCGACAGTGCGGGCGCCTCGGGCGGTGTGTGGAGGGCACCCCCACCGGCGATTGCCGCGGTACCCCCCCCCCCTTCCCCTTCGACAAGGCTGGCGCCCGCCAGCAGCGTGGACGCCGACTACGGCGCGTGGCCGACAGTCCCGCCGGGGGCTGCCGCGCACCCCCCCCTGCCCCCCCCTCCGACTAGGCTTGCGCCCGCCGGCGGCGCGGGCGCCCACTACAAGGAGTGGTTGGCACCCCCTCCCGCAGCCGCCGCGCAACCCTCGGCCATCGCACTGACAAGGCACGGGCGTCCCGGTGGCCTGGGACGCCCCTGGGCGGTGTGGACCGGGTATCCGACCGTGGCCGCCGCGCTTCCCGCGACGGGCGCAACGACGGGGCTCGCACCTGAAGGCGGCGCGGATGTCCCGCTGCATGCCTGGGCGATGCGTGCACTCGCGGCTCCCACGCCCCCACCTGCGGCGGCGACCGTGGCGCCTGTACCGGCCGGCGGTGCCCCCAGACCACCGGGAGCTGCGGCTGGCGTTGGGCTGGCGCCCGCTGTCGGTGTGCCCCGGTCTGAGAGTGAATTGTTTGGTCGCCTTGGGAGTAATTAAACGCTTCTATATATTTACGAAATGAACTGCAGTGAAGCGCACGAGAGCCGCAATCGAGAGCGAGCTCTCGAGAGCGCTTCCACACCGATCTGGATATCCAGGCAGGAAGCGCTTGTTGAGACACCGGAGCCTGGATATCCAGGCACATCGTACTGGATATCCAGGCAATCTGAGCTCTGTGGCGCATCCACAGCCTATCAAAGTCCGGGCAATCCAGGTGCTCGATATCCAGGAAGCCTGGATATCCCGGTAAGAGTTTCCCGTAGGGCGTCGGGCGGCTGGCCTCAGCCGCGGCGGTTGCGGCGGCCGCTGCCGTGGAGCAGCCCCCCCCGCGGCGGCGGCCGTCGACCACGTCGGCCATGGTGATGCGCAGGTCGCTCGCCACGCCCATGATCTTGACGACCTCGCAGATCTGTGGGCTGCTCCCATGCCAGCAACGGGGGCAGGTAGGCAGCGGAGGAAGTCGACCTCTAGCGTGGGTCGTCCCTGGCCCCTCACCGCTTGCTCCCTCCCCCGCCCCCCCCCCCCCACACGCTTCTCGCCCACAGCATAAGTTACGGTCGACCATAGCCTCAGCAGCCGCGGCAGCCGAAGCGTGGTCTCACGAGACCACGAGCGCCCTTCCAGATGCAAAGGCACGTCGGCGGTGCTGCCAACGGCTCCCCTCCCGCGCCAACCTCTCTCAACCGTCGGTCCCCCGTTACGGCAAGGGTGTTGAGGACTGGGCGGGATCCGAGCTGATGTGATAAGCTGATTCTGGAGGACGAGCGGTGGGGGATATCCCGTGTGAGAGGAGACCCTTTCCATGAGCTGACCTTGCTCGAGTGGACTTCCTCACAAACCGGCTTGAGTGGCGTGATTGAACACACGGTCGCTCCTCGCTTTGTAGGTGCTGTCGACAGCCGTAGTTGACTCCATAAGGTTACCCTTTGGTGAGTGCGCACAAACGTCCCAATCGGGCGATGCCCACTCAAATTCACGGATCAGCCAATAATTTCTGAAGGGTGTGTGCTGTTTTCATGATCTTCATGTGCACTGCACATCTTATGTGCGGCACGAGCCCTGAAAGAGAACTGCATGCCAGCTGGCTCCAGTCCTTTTCCTTCATTAGGGTGAACCCACCAGGCACGTCCGAAGTGACATTTATTTCTGAACTCGTGGGAACCTGGCCGAATATTTCACACGTGGCACGTATAGGGAAGACCCGGCTTGGAAAGGGTCACGTACCAACAACACGTTCCCCATATCGCTCCATACAGCATTCGGCGATGTTCATCGCAGTGAACGTAAGTACAACCGGATAGCAAACCCGCAAATCGGGAGCTGGTCGGAACGTGGTCGGGCGTTCCACAGGATCGGCCTGTATGGGGAACGCACCCCCCCCTTCCGACCAGGTCCGAGCCTCGGATTGGCCGATTGGCAGGCCACGACGACTGTTTCCGTGATTGAACTCAAAGTCACGTTTTCGAGATCAAGATTTTGACGAGCACAAAAAGTCACACGTCACGCGTTCGTTGCAATCCGGGCCCGTCGGCGAACCACGTGCTCCATGGTACCATGGCACCTGCCGCGTGCCTGTCATCCAGCTGTCAGAAAAGCACTGACCCCTCGACAGGGGGCGTGGACGGGGGGGGGGGGATGCGCGCGGGTGCGGTGGGCCCCTCGAGAGGACCCTGACGTGGTCCGCCGACAGATAGTCGACGTTCCGTGTCGCGGCCGCTGGGGCGTGTCACGTTGCGAGCCGCGGACGGCGGGGATGGGGCCCCTGGCACACGTCCACGAGAGTGGCGGCAGTCGGTGGGGGGGTGCTAGAGCCACTGCCAGCAGGAGGGGCGGCTCCCGCGTGGAGCGGGGCCCTTTCCACAGCCTCAGAATCAGGGCAGTTGGGGGGGGGGGCGCAGAACCGGCGCCAGGAGGGGGGGCGTTGGGCACCTGGAGCGGTACCCCTTCCACAGACCGTCAAAATCAGGGCAGTGGGGGGGGGGGGAGCGCAAAACGGGCCCCAGGTGGGCAGGCAGGTCGCTCCCTGTGCCGGTCGCCAGTTTGGGGGGGGTGGAGCGCCAGGGGGGTAGGGGGCGGCGCGCTGGTGGCGCCGCGTCCGTCGTCGCACGCAGTGGCCGTCGACGACGCGACCATCTCTTTCCGCACCATCACCGTCCTGTCCGCCTCACCATCGCCGTACCCTCCACCGCGACGCCACCATTCCTTTTCTCACCACCACAGTCCCCTCCCTCACGACGCTGCACCCTCCATCAACGTATCCTCCCCCTCGCCGCACGTCCGTCGGCACGGCCATGGACCTGGGCCAGGACAGCGGCGACGACTTGGACACGTACGCCATGCTCGGTGCCAGCAATGCGCTGGCGATGCGGCGCGCCATGGCACCATCTGACGAGGACGAGGACGACGCACCCCCCGAGGAGGAGAAGCGTTATCCCGGGTCCCTTCCTGGCCGACGGCCCAACAAGAACCGCGACTTCTCTGTCGGAGTGGACAACATCCTACGTGATTACTTTGGACTCAATGGCAACCCTCCTGTGTACGACGAGAAGGACTTCGAGCGCCGCTTTCGTGTGCCGCGGGTTGTCTTCGATCGCATCTACAAGGACATCAAGGACGAGCCCGGGTGGCAGCAGACCATCAATGCCACGGGACGCCCGCAGTCTCATCCTCTCCAGAAGCTGGTGGCGGCCTTTCGCGTCCTCGCGTACGGGGAGGCGTATGACCGCACCGACGAGTACGTCCGCCTCTCTCGCAGTACGATTGAGAAGGCCACCAAGAGCATTATTGACTTTATTGTGGACACCTACGAGCACATCTACCTCCGCCGCCCCAACAATGAGGAGCTCGCCATCATCTTGAAACGGAACGCGGAGCGAGGGATGCCGGGGTGCATGGGCTCCATCGACTGCTCGCATTGGACGTGGCGCAACTGCCCTCGCGCGCACGCTGGTATGTACCAGGGCTACAAGAAGAAGCGCTCCATCGTCATGGAAACCGTATGCGACGAGGACCTCTTCATCTGGCATTTTTTCATTGGCACGCCGGGGAGCAACAATGATCTGAATGTGCTGCGCCAATCTCCTCTTTACTTTGACGTCATTTCCGGCGTGTGGCCGCCGCGAACCTTCGACTACACACTCAACGGTCGCACACGCTCGCTCCTTTACTACCTCGCCGACGGTATTTATCCTCAATACGCCTTTTTTGCCACACCCTTCGCCACGCCGCAGACGCCGCAGGACCGTACGTACAACCGGCTTCAGGAGGCTCTACGCAAGGACGTAGAGCGCCTTTACGCCGTTTTGACGGCCCGTTTCCACGTGGCCCTTCACCCTGCACGGTTTCGGTCGGTGCGGCGCATCATCCTCGCAGGCAAGGCCGTTGCCATCTTACACAACATGACGGTGGAGCAGCGGCGCGGGAGTTTCTTGTCTCGTCGGCGCACTGGCCGGGACCATGGCGCTCCTGCTGGTGGAGGTGGTGGCGCCGCCGGCCCAGATGGCGGACCGGCGGCGATGGGTGGCGGCCCTGCCGCCGGCGGACGTGGAGACGGCGGCGGTGGCGGATCAGCGGCAGGGGGTGGCGGCCCTGCCGCCTGTGGACACGGAGGCGGTGGCGGCGGTGGCGGACCGGCGGCGGGGGCTGGCGGCCCTGCCGCCGGCGGACGTGGGGACGGCGGCGGTGGCGGATCAGCGGCGGGGGGTGGCGGCCCTGCCCGTGGTGGCGGACCGGCGGCGGGGGGTGGCGGCCCTGCCCCTGGTGGCGGTGGTGGCGAGGGTCCGCTTCCCGCTGTTAGTCCAGCCCAAGACCCGCCTGTGGGCTCCTTCCTCTTTGAGCTGCGGGCACGCGCGGAGGCAACAGACGCGGATGAGTTTGCGGCACTGAGGGACGACTTGGCCGCTCATATATGGGAAGACCGCGCTGCCTTCCTCCAGCCGTATCTGTAGCACATAGTGAGGGGTGCCATCGTAAAGGTTTTTTTTTTGCTGGCGTTTACCCTTTGCAAGGGTGGACGCCTGCTTTTTTTTTTTCCTTGACACGCTGTGCCTATTGCTTGTGTGTAGGCCATCATAGCCGCCATATCCATTCTCCCTGAGGCGTCAATGCAGAGACTCAAAGCACACGCCTACGTGATCGAAGCCCCATCCTCTGCTAGAGCCACTGCAATGCCACAGAAGGGTAGGGGAGTCTCAAACCGCGCCCACGCCAGCAAGAGAGCCATCCTGTCCTCTCCTGGCTGTGACGATGGCGCTGCCGCCGCTGCGTTTTGTGGGGAAGGAGCTCCCCCCCCCAGAGCGCAAATCTCTAAGAAGCCCTCTCGAGGAGCGTCGCGGGAATGTTGGGTGCAGCTGTGTGTGGGGACGTTGGGTGCAGCTGTGTGCTTTACTGCCACCCGGTGACGCCCGAGGGGTTCAGGCGAGATGTTCAGGCTGAGGGCTCTTTGCATGTTCCAAGGAAAAAAAAGACTGTGGTCACTTCTGGATGAAGCAGCCACAGCCAAAAAAAAACCTTTGCTGCCGTTCTACGCACGCGAAAGAAAAGCACACGACTATGAAGTGCAGCGCAGAAAAGGAACATAGCACTAGGATGAGGCGGGTACACGCATACAAACAAAGCACAAGGATGGGGCGGGCACACGCATATCAAAAGGGTCTCAGACGGTCACAAAGATGCAAGCAAGGGATGGGACAAAACTGCAGAGTAGATGGGTCGAGGTGCATCAAGCCTCCTCCTCGCCAAAATCATCAGCGTCTTCGTCGTCGGCCTTGGTTTGTTCAAGCTCTGCAGCCCACGGGCCGCCATTGTCGTCCCCGTCCTCCAGGTCCTCCTCCTCCAGGTCCTCCACGTCCTTCTCCACGTCCCGCGCAATGTCCCGGTCCACGTCCGCTTCCTCCTGCTCGTCAGATGGCCCCGGCGGGGGGCTGGGCGTACTCTCAATCATGTGCACCGCCAAATTGGACGCAACCGCATGGAAGTTGTTGGCCTTGGTCAGCTGCGCCTTCTCTCCGCGAGAGAGAGAGACCACCGGGTTCATGTCACTCTCCTCCATTACGGCAACAGGTGCGTGCGGCGGTGACGGCGGCGGAGGGCCAGATCCCCAGGAAGGAGTGCCGGTAGATGGCTCAGGGGAAGCCAAAATACGCGGTGGCATGAGGGTAGATGTGCCCGCCTTGCGCCGCGCCTCCTCCGCGTCGCTCTGCTCCATGATGCGGTTAAGAAGGTTCTCGTGGAAGCGGCGCCCCTCCGTCGTGTCACGGATGGCGGGGTCGCTCATGAAGGCGACCTGCATGCGCATCTTGGCCGTCTCCCCAATGCTGGTCAACGCCTTGGTGTTGGCAGAGCACTCGCGCATTAGGGCAGCGGCCGCAGCGCGCGTGGTTTTGGCGGCCTTGGTGCCGCCGGGCGGCCCCTGGAAGTCCGACACCGACCCGTCGCGCTTGCCGAGGATGGGCTGGCCCGCATCGTCAAGAAGGAAATCGTCATCGCCCAGCTTGCCGGCGGCCATGTCGTACGCCGCCCCACTGTACTTATCGACGGTCCGGAGCACACGCCAGCAGGGAAGGATCCGACACTTGCCCTCGACGGGCTTGTTGTTGACGTCGACTGCTCCGCGCACCGCCGCATACCAGTCCCTTTTGCCGTTGTAGTGCGCCACAGCCCCGCGGATGAGGTCCTCCTCCCCCGGGTTGCCAGTCAGCTGCGCATGCTTGATGTAGCTCCAGGATGAGGCAAATCGCTGGGCCTGCTTGCTAATGTTGTCACGAAACTCTTTGGTGATGGCCGACGTGCTGCGTTTCGGCGTACCGGTAATGATGTGGCTGATATCCTCGCGGAAGGTGTCGGCAACGCGACCGTAGAAAACCTTGCCAGACTGGTCCGTCCCGGTGACGGCATCAGACATGATCTTGAGGGCTGCGCGGCTGAGCACGACTCGCTCAGTGTCCTTCCAGCCCATGCCTCGGCCACCGTCGGCGGAGGGCGCGCCGCCAGGCGGGGTAGGATCACTTCCAGGGGAACCGATAGAAGGGCCACAACGAGTGGGGGCGCGTGGCGCTTTGCGAGAAGGTGCAGCAGCCCGACCAGTGCGACCAGCGGGAAGGGAGCTTCCATGAGGGATGGGGGCAGTCACTCGCTTGCCGCTGCCGACCGCTGCTCGTGCGGAGCGTCCGGCGGCCTCCCCGACCCGACGGGCGCGCTCGTTGGCTGCGTTGAAGGCGGCCGTTGCGGCGACGATGGCAGGGTCGCCGCCGGCGGAGGAGCTGCTTGACATGTTGACGTCGTTGCGCTTGGGCTCGTACCCGATGAGTCTTGAGGTGGTTGGAAGAAGGCAATCTGGCGCGCCAGCCGCTCGGCCTCCCGGATGCGCTTGAGCTTGCTCTTGAGGGTGGGTCGCCCCCACTGGTCCCGGTACTTGGTAGGCGTCACCAGCTTGGGGGGTGCCGGTGGCGTTGACGTTGATGGGCGTGACGGTCTTGATGTGTATGGGCAGGATGGGCACGGGCAGGTAGGTGGGCAGGGTGTGACGTGCGAGGGAGGGGTCGGCTGGTGTGGAGGGGGCTGGGGTAGATGAGCCGGCTGTTGGGTTGACGGGTAGCCGCCCCGCTGCTGCTGAAGTACTGGTGCAACTCCTCGCCATCGGCCGTCCTGGGTGGATGGGGACGACGGCTTCCAATGGCCCCCCCCTTGGCGCTGCGGCGACAGGCCCTCCCAGTCTGCCGCGCGCCGCGATGGGCCGTACAAGGGCGCCTGGTCGTACGACGGGGCGGCGTCCCGGCTGCCGTAGCCGCCACGCTGCGAGGGGCCTTCCCAATCGCCGCGGCCACCACGCGGCGGCCCGTCGCCGTACCAACCCCCGCCCCGCGGCGGGCCGTCGCTGTACCCACCGCCCCCCCGCGGCGGCCCGTACCCACCGCCCACCTGTTCAGGCGGTGCGTGCCGGAAAGGGCGGGGGGGGGGGGCTCCCCGCGGCGGCAGCCCGCCGCGCCCGTCCATGGCAGGTGCGTCGAGGGATGAGGCTCACACTTGACGGGGCAGTCTCTTCGTGATGGTGATGAGGAGGGGGAGGGGGAAAGCGCGCCCAAACCAATGCCAAGGAGGGCGCGCAAATGAAGCGAAGGGGCCCGCAAGTGGTAAAGGAAGAGGGGTGGGGAGGACCGTGGCGCGAAGACGACGACGGTGCGACGACGGTGCGGCGAGGAAAGCGCGCGCGCGCGCAAGTGATACCCGTCCAGATGGGTCGTCGACAGGGGGGGGGCGCACAGCACCAACCCACGACGGGCCGCCCCACGCTGGCGCGCGCGCGCGCAAGTGATACCCGTCCAGATGGGTCGTCGACAGGGGGGGGGTGCACAGCACCCACCCACGACGGGCCGCCGCACGCTGGCGCAGAACGGCACCTTGGACGCCTGAAGATGGGACCACAGCAAGGGGGAGGTGGCACACGGCGCCGCCCCCCCCTTCGGGCTTTTGTGCCCAGGGACACCAATAAACACACGCCGTGGCGTTCCCCTGCGCGTCCCCTCGCGCAAGGGCACGCCCCAGAGCTCGGGTGGCGCCCCAATCACCACTTTTGCGGTGTGGACAGTCGACTGGTGCACAGAGGGGGGCTCACGCCACCTGAACAGCGCGGTGGCACCACTCATCAGCCACACGGGGGGGGTGTCCACCGACGGGGTTCGCGTCGTCCCCTGCGCGGCGCTCGCGCGGGAGCCTCACGCGCGGTCCGCGTGGCCCCAAAAGAGAGAGCGTGCCCCCCTGCCACGGCTTCATCCGTGTGATCCTCGCACAAGGGTCACCCTATCCCAACGCCGCGCCACTCACGTGGCGCTTCTCAGGAGCAGCACCCACCAATGCCGTTCCGAACGCCAGGGAGGGGTGGGGGAGTGGGGGGGCGCAGGGTCGACGTGGGCGCGCGTCGAGGCGCGCGCCCTCGCGTCGGCCGCCAGTGGGGTGTGTCAATGGATGGTCATGTGCCACCCTCAAAGGAAGCGACCATCCGCCACGGGGGGGTGTGCCCACAGCATCCCCGCGACGTGAGTAGTCGAACACGCCCTTCCCACGCCACCCCATCCGGCTGGGCCCCCGTCCCCCCACACGCAGGACCTGTCAACTGTTTGGCAACGAGCCCCCCCTGCGAAGAGACACGCGGTACGTGATGGGCACCTTCCAGCCCCTGAAGGAAGGTCAGACACGGACAAGCGAGGCCCGTCGAATCCGCGGCTGTCGTTCGCCGCATACAGCTCGTGGTGGCGGCCCAAAGTGGCTGGCAGCGAAACAATCGAACCATTTGTACACGGAAGTATGCGTGGCGGGTCCAAAACAGACATGATTGTTCCAGATGACCTGATTCGGTCGCGTTTCCACGACATTGACTGCATGTTTGCCGCCATGCCGACCGACTTCCGCCGGGTTGGCCTGGGGATTGACTGATCCGTCACACCCACATTGCAAATATAGCGATCCTCGGAACGCCTCCACCCAGCGATCGCCAGACAATCCGCCCCTATTTCATGACAGCGTGTCAGCACCGATCTACCTAACTCCACGGGCGTTTTAGGCCTGCTCTGTCGGGCGTGGTCGGAACGGGGTCGGAAAGGAGCGCCAGCTAATCAGAGGCCGCTCTGAAAGTTCAGTTAGCAAACCTGAAATGAATTGAGACGTCGACGGTGGGTTCGCTTTAAAACGGGGGAGGAGGACCTCATCCGCGGGGCTGTGGCGCACTACAACGGCAAAAGGGACTGGTATGCGGCGGTGCGCGGAGCAGTCGACGTCAACAACAAGCCCGTCGAGGGCAAGTGTCGGATCCTTCCCTGCTGGCGTGTGCTCCGGACCGTCGATAAGTACAGTGGGGCGGCGTACGACATGGCCGCCGGCAAGCTGGGCGATGACGATTTCCTTCTTGACGATGCGGGCCAGCCCATCCTCGGCAAGCGCGACGGGTCGGTGTCGGACTTCCAGGGGCCGCCCGGCGGCACCAAGGCCGCCAAAACCACGCGCGCTGCGGCCGCTGCCCTAATGCGCGAGTGCTCTGCCAACACCAAGGCGTTGACCAGCATTGGGGAGACGGCCAAGATGCGCATGCAGGTCGCCTTCATGAGCGACCCCGCCATCCGTGACACGACGGAGGGGCGCCGCTTCCACGAGAACCTTCTTAACCGCATCATGGAGCAGAGCGACGCGGAGGAGGCGCGGCGCAAGGCGGGCACATCTACCCTCATGCCACCGCGTATTTTGGCTTCCCCTGAGCCATCTACCGGCACTCCTTCCTGGGGATCTGGCCCTCCGCCGCCGTCACCGCCGCACGCACCTGTTGCCGTAATGGAGGAGAGTGACATGAACCCGGTGGTCTCTCTCTCTCGCGGAGAGAAGGCGCAGCTGACCAAGGCCAACAACTTCCATGCGGTTGCGTCCAATTTGGCGGTGCACATGATTGAGAGTACGCCCAGCCCCCCGCCGGGGCCATCTGACGAGCAGGAGGAAGCGGACGTGGACCGGGACATTGCGCGGGACGTGGAGAAGGACGTGGAGGACCTGGAGGAGGAGGACCTGGAGGACGGGGACGACAATGGCGGCCCGTGGGCTGCAGAGCTTGAACAAACCAAGGCCGACGACGAAGACGCTGATGATTTTGGCGAGGAGGAGGCTTGATGCACCTCGACCCATCTACTCTGCAGTTTTGTCCCATCCCTTGCTTGCATCTTTGTGACCGTCTTGTGGCAAAAACCACTCGCACACACAGTACCCAAGTTGGGGCGGTGTGCGAGGGCTGCCTCCCGTGTCGGGGGAACCGGAAGAAGTGCAAGTCGCACACACTCTATCCCTGTTGTGGGGCAATCCCCCCACGGACAAACAAGAAGATGGTGTGTGGTCCAACAGTTTCTTGGTCGGGACGGGGACGCAGGGCCAAGCCCCGCTGTCCCTCCCCTTATCCCCCCAGGGTCCACTCAGAATCTCCCACTCAGAATCTCCCACCCCAGCACCTGCCCACCGGGCCACACGAAAATTCAAGACGATAAATGCAGAAAACCCTCAAATCCAAGTTGGATTTACTACTAAGCTAACTATCCCGAACTTAGGGAATATGGACCCAAATGCAGGGGGAGGAACGGATCAGGCTAGTGGCCTGCCGCCCCTTGCATGGCACGTGTTGCCCCCTACCTGGGGGTCAATACTGCCACACTCCCCTCTCCTCAGTTCCGACCGACCCGGTCGGCCCTGTGAGGGGGTGCGTAAACGCACGTCTCGGCGTTGGGGGGGACGCGACTTGCTGTCCCCCCTTGAGTACGTAACGCGGATGTGGAGGCGGTCACGTTGGCCGCCCCTCTCCTCAAGCTTGCCCACTTGGCAGCTTGCTCTCCTCGGTTCACACCTCACCACCACCACCACTTCTCCTTCACCTTACACGGGGCCACCCCACGCTGGGGAGGCCACCCGTTTACCCACGATCCGAGTCCCCCTCAACTCGAGGCGGGTCTCGTGCCGCGATAGCCAGGACGTCTCTCCCCAACTTGGGGAGAGCCATGGCGACTCCGGGAGTGGAGACGGACTCTCTCGATGAGCGTATGGAGGACACCTCCTACGGTGCAGCGCCTGCCGGGACTTCCGGCGGGGGCTCCGCGATCGCTCCGGGGGGTGGGACTCCCGCGTCACCCGGCTTTGGGTTGACGGCAGGATCTCCCCCGGAGGCGGGACAAGTTGTCCCGCGTGAGGCCTTGGGGCGGTGGTTTTACCCCGCTTGGCCTCTGTATGAGGAGGGGTTGACTGTTCTTCGCTGTGGCCGACTCGGCGCAGCGATGGGTCGGGTATGGGACCGCCTACGGGAGAAGTATCCCCGTGGGGTCGGGTTCCCTGCCGGCTTCAGGACGGACCAGTTTGCCTTCCTGGACGACGAGGAGGTCGAGGACGTGCAGCGGGCCAAGGCCATGGTGGACCGCGGGGGAACTATCCCGGGTCCCGGCGACTTGCCGACCTTCACTTGGGACGCGGTGGCAACTCGCCCCCCGTACCTTCACGAGGCCGATCCGCACACTCATCACTTTGATGTGCGGATGGAGAAGGACTTCCGGCGAGGTCCCTACTTGGTGACCTCGGCTCAACTTGAGTTTCCTCAGCAGTCTGCTGCCAGTAAGGAGCAATACTACCCGAAGAAGCCCGAGTGGTGGCCTCAAGTTGAGGTCCCCTACGGGTTCCCGGCATTGTTGCCACGGTTGCTTGACCACTTCGGCTCCGTCATGTTGACGGCTGGCCCTGATCATCTGGTGTGGGCCATGTTGGCCACCCAGTGGCTCCTCGAGGTCATGTCGACCTGGGTGTCATGTGTTCAGCGGCGGGGGATGCTCTGGCATCTCCCCCTCCGGCTCATCCAGGGTTTGGAACAGCTCACCCCTCAGCTAGTTGCTGAGGGGTGCTCGTCAGGACAACTCACTCTACTTGAGGAGATGCTCCGCCTCCACAAGTTTATCGAGTGGGAGAGCATTGAGCACAAGTTGCGCCGCCCCACTCGGGGGCCCAAGGACGATGGCGCACTTCGCCAGTTCGTATGGGTCGCTCGTGAACTTCACGACGGCCGTGTGGTCCTACGAGAGGGGTTGGGCATCGGGGACTACCCGTATGCCCCGGGGGTGGATCGTCACACTGCGCCACCCCCGGACAAGCCCATAGTTATGGCTGTGCCCTCATATGATGACCATATGACTCAACCTACTGCGGGGGCCCCAAGTCGGGGTCGCAGTTACACCCGGGTACCGCCACCTCGGCGTGCCCCTCCGCTTCCTCCTGTTCCTTTCCAGCCTCACGGGAACATCCCGATCAGCGTGGCCGTGGAGTCATCCACACCGGTGTCTCCCAACTTGGGGGCCACCCTCCTGACGGTATACCCCAAGTTGGTGTTACCGCCCACGCCTCTAACCTCAGAGATGATGATCACCACGTTGGTGCGCACCATTTCCTGGTTGGCCGCGTCGACCGCAACCCTCCAAAGTTCCGAGACTCCTCAACTTGAGGAGCGCGTTCGTACTGCAGTGGCGACCGCGAGTTGCGAGTCGGTGGCGGAGTTTATGACGGCCGAGTTGGCTCGCATTGGGGCTATTATGCCCCAGCCAACCCCACTTGGGCGTGGCAAGCGTCGTGCGAGCCGGGCATACTCGCCTCCTCGCCGTCGTCGCCGTCACTCGCGGCGCTCTCCCTCCGTGTCGGAAGACGAGTTGTCTTACTCCGTCTCGGAGTCCTCTACCCCATCGGAGACGGAGTCTGTCCAGCGTCTGCGTCGCAAACTTGCGCGCAAGACCAGGCAGAAGAGTAGCCACGGTCGGCGCCACTTGCGCGACCGTGAGGGGCGCGACGGTTCCGACTTGGAGCCGCCGCCCCTTCCAACGAGTGGAGACCGTTATCGGCGTGGGTCTCGCCGCTCGCCTCCACGTGAGGGCGAGGGCCGTGGAGTGGGAGAGTCTAGCATGCGTGCCTAGTTGGCAGCTGCCTTTGTTGTGAGAGTGTGAGGGTTAGGGCTGTAGTTTAAAGCCACTCTGCGTACCACTTCGACTTGAAGCACTCTCTTGGCACTGTTGCTCGGCCTTCCCTCACGTTGAGGGAGGGCTGTTAGGGTCTATCTCGTTCCGGGCACAGTACGCCCGGACCTTCTCAGCAGGAAGGTCCTCCACATACTCCCACGTATCATCCTTGGCTTTGTAGCCAAACCAACGCACCCTCAACATGAGGCGGTCAGTATCCTCATCCCAGCCGTGGTCGATGAACTTGTCGAACACGTACTCCTGCGGGCCCTGTTTGGCTGCAGGCAGCGAGGGCAGGCGCCACGTTTTCAAAGCACGCGCCCAAGCTGGGTCGCCTGCAGGCGGTGGTGCAACTTTGACCACGTCCTGTCCGTTCACTGTGCGGACCCCATCGTCACTTTCGATGGTGAAGCGCCGCCCATCAGTACGAAGGACCTGGTACGGCCCCTTCGTCTGGAACACCAACTTACCCCCAGTTGGGGTGTGTGAGTGGACCAATACCCAGTCACCCTGCTCGGGGACATGCTTGGCGTTGCGCACCTTTTTGTCAAAGGTACGCTTGTAGCGCTTTTGTGCTTTGTCCATCTCAGCCCTGACTTTAGGGATGAGGTTTTCAAGCCTAGCAGCGAACTCCGCCTTACTCTCAGTAGGAGTGGGCGTACTGCCACCATCCTCCCTAGTTGGGAGCGGCCGCCGCACGGCAATAGACCGCACGCGACGGGGGGTCACAAAAGCGAGGGGTACTTCCCCGGTAGATGAGTGAACCTGCGAATTGTAGGCAGTGGTCAGAATAGAAATGTATTGGTCCCACGTCTTCACGTGCTCACTCACATAATGGCGCAGCTGCCTAACAATAGTTTTGTTGAAGCGCTCCACCTGCCCATTAGTTTGTGGGTGGTAGGGGGTGGCATAGTTTGCCTTAACCCCCAACATATCCAGCACTCCTTGAAACAGTACAGACGCAAATTGCGGTCCATTGTCCGATAGTGTACTATCCGGAATGCCATACGCGGCAACCCAGTGATCTAGGAAGGCTGACACGACCGACATGGCCGTGATCTCTGCCAGTGGGATCGCTCGCGTAAGTTTCGTGAAGCGGTCACAGATGACCAGGAGGTACTGGTTGCCCTCCTCGGTCACTGGCAGTGGCCCAAGGATGTCCATCGCCAACGCGGCGAAGGGCTCCTTGGCCGGGAACAATAGCATAGCCGTAGTAGGCCGCCGTTCCATCAGACGGTTCTGTGCACAACTTGTGCAGGCAGCCACCCAACTGTAGATGTCCACCACCATGGACGGCCAGTAGTACCTGGTCCTCAGGGTCTGGTACAGTTTACTAGACCCCAGGTGTCCACCCGTGGGAGCGTTATGCTCCCTCTCAAGGATACTGTCCTTGAGGGATGCGGGGACGACAAGTTGTTCGGTCCCCTGGAATACCCCCCTCCTCATGAGGAGGCCATCGTCTCCCAGGAAGAACCGCGTCTCCGCCACTGTATCCAGGGTATCCCTCTGCGACTTGCAGAAGGGATCCTCGGCCTGGGCCTTCACTACTTCGTCCAGGGACAGGGGCAAGTACTTCTTGTTCCCTGGCGCCTCGGGATTCAACGCCTGACCCGAGCGCGTGACTACCCCCACGATGGGGATGTCCTCATCGACTGGGGTGGTGTCCAGTCCCTCGGTAGGTACCCGAGAGAGGCCGTCGGCAAGGGCATGTTGCCTGCCAGGTCGGTACTCAATATCAAAGTTGAAGGGTGCAAGTCGCACCCTCCACCGGTTGAGACGAGTGTTCGTACAGTCCGTCTTGAAGATGAACTGCAACGCGCGGTGGTCACAGCGGATGAGGAACTTCTCACCCTCTAGGTAGTGACGAAGTGACGTCACCGCCCATACCACTGCGAGTCCTTCCAACTCGGTGACTCCGTAGTTCTTCTCGGCCGAGTTTAGCCCCTTGCTGAAGTATCCCACCGGCAAGTACTCCTTGTCCGGCTGTTGCTGAAGCAACACACAACCAAGTTGGTCGTAGCTAGCGTCCACATCCAGGATGTAGTGGCCTCCCAACCTGGGAATAGCCAGGATAGGGGGCTTCAGCAGAAGGTCCCGAAGAGTCTCAAAGGATTCCTGCTCCACCCGACTTGGGGGAGGCAGGTTCTTCGGTAGCGTTGAGCTCACTAACTCATTCAACGGCTTCGCCACTTTGGCGAAGCCCTTAGTGAAACGTCGGTACACGTTACACATCCCGAGGAAGCTCCTCATCTGGGTCTGGGTCCGGGGGTACTGAGCCTTGCGGATGGCCCTCAAGTTTTTCTCGTTGACACTGAGACGCCCCGGACGGACAACATGTCCCAAGTACTCCACCTCTTGAGTGAAGAGGTGGCACTTACTCGCCTTCAGTGACACTCCGGCGTCAGCAAGTAGCTTGAACACCTGGCCAAGATGGCCAATGTGTTCCTCCGGACTTCGGGAGAACACAATGATATCGTCTAGGTACACGAGACAGATCTGCCACCGTACTCCGGCCAGAATCATGTCCATAGCGCGCTGGAAAGTTGCCGGCGCGTTACACAGGCCAAACGGTAGGCGCTTGCACTGGTAGGTACCACAGTGACAGGTAAAGGTGGTTTTATGCCTGTCCTCCGGGGCAATGGGAATTTGCCAGTACCCCGCGTTACAGTCCAGGGTAGAGAACACGTTTGCCTCCCCCAGAGAGTCCAGACAGTCATCCATCCGAGGTAGGGGATAACTATCCTTCACCGTGCTCTCGTTGAGCTTACGGTAGTCGATACAGAACCGGGGGGTCCCATCAACTTTGGGGACGATCACCACCGGACTCGCCCACTCGGCGTTGCTGGCCTCGATCACATCGAGGGCCTCCATGCGAGCAACTTGCTCCTTAACGAGGGCCCTTGAACGGGGTCCCCCCCTATACGGTTGTTGGCGTATAGGGGGCGCACCGGGTTTCAACTCGATCCGGTGTTGGGTAGCTCTCATGAGTCCCAATTGACCATCCCACAACTTGTTATATTGGTCCAAGAGGCGTTCAACTTGAACCCTCAACCTGGGTGGAACACCCTCCATGTTTACCTGGGGCCGAGGAGAGGCGGCCGACTTGGCTTGATGCTTCTCCTTTCCGGACTTCGGGTCGCTACTTGCGCCCGCGCTGAGGGTGACCGCTACTACCGGTCCCTCGTGTTGGTCGATATAGCCGAACTTGGCCCCCGACTTGAAGAACTTGGGCGACGAGCTCAGGTTCATCACCTGGATCCTCCACGGGACTCCGGCTTTGGAGTCCATCGTGCCAAGGGCAACATGCACTTGGTGCTTGCGAGCAAGACGGGGGTTAGGGTGCACCAACCCGTTCCCCGCATAATCAGTTACAACATCCACGTGCGCCACCGAGTTGGGGGGCAACATGACTTTACGGGCTAAACGCAGAGTAGCAGTAAACCCTTCCCTCACAGAACAAACAGGCTTCGACTGTGAAACTGTCACAGGAGCCACAGACTTTCCCTTACCAAGGATGGGGATAGTCTCCCCATTCATCAACTTGACCCAGTACTCAGGGCCACAAATCGAAGGCACTTGTGTTACGACATAAGGGGTACCCAGAAGCAGGGGTACCGATATATTCTCAACTACACCATAGGTCACGTCGACCTCATGGGTCCCCAACCGAGTTGGTAGGGTCACGGCACCAACGATGGGAAGTACCCCACCATTGATATCGATCAGATGGTCAGCTTTAGACTTCCAGCGTTGGAGCCTCATCCCCTTTGGTAATAGCGACTTGCGTATCAAGGAGGCTCCTGACCCGGTATCAAGTACGATACGGACACAACAGGCGCGGCCGGGGGCAAGTTGCACCCGTCCAGCCACCTGGAAGTTCTCACCCGTCAGCACCGCGATGACCCGACGTGGGTTTACGTTCTTGGGAAGTCCCACCCGAGGTGGGCGGACTCCCTTAGGTCGCCGCAGTATCCGACACGGTTGGTTCGTCCTCTTGGCCCACTTGGCCGAGGCTGCCGTTGTGAGCTTCGGACGACCAGCTCCAACGGTCATTCGTTTCCCGCCGACTTGGCGTCCGAATCTGAGGGCGAAGGGGACGACGACGAGTCCGAGGACGACGTGTCCGCCCCCTCCGTCGAGGGTGTGGCGACCGCCACCACTGGTCGAGACCCACCCTCGCGGCGTGAACGCACTTCGTTCGTAGCCGACTTCTTACTCGCATTCCTAACAAGCTGTTGGATGCGTTTACTCAACTTGGGGCAATCATATGCCCAGTGACCATCGGAGTTGCAGTTCCAACACCGATGATCAGTTCCCGGAGGGGTCTTCCCAACTGGGGAAGACGACGAGGTACCTTGGGAAGTTCCCACGGCAGCTACCACCCTCTCCTTGCGGATTCGGCGTGCCTCTCGCAACTCTCTGGCCTGGCGCGCCTCTTCCCGTTCCTTGGCCAACTCGGCCTGACGCTCCTGGCGTTGTTCCTCCCGCAACTTGCGGTAGGCCTCGCCTCTGCGGTAGGCGAACCTAGCCAACTCGGCCAGGGTCGCCCGGGCAGTGTTATGCTCCCGGGTCTCCATCCGGACTGACCAGTGGAGTCCTTCCACAAACCGACTCTTCACCACAGCTTGTGGATGAAGAAACCCACAAAGATTGTTGAGCTTACGGACTCGCTCCGCAAAGGACAACTCGTCCTCCGCCTCTTCCTGATGGGCTTGCGTAAACTCCTCGACTTGAGAAGCCAACGCCGCTTCATCAACCATGGCCCTCAACAACCAGTTGACGAGCTCCAAATAGGACGTCACCTCCCCAGCGCCTCCACTTGAGGAGCTGGGCATGACGGACATAAGTTCTGTCCGCAGGTCTCCCTTCGTAAACTCCTGTAGCATGTAAAAAGCCATGCCTTCACTTATGGCATTGTCGTCACAGGCTTTTGTGAAACGACGTAGGAACTCAAAGACACGGAGGGGGGGAGTTCCATCCCACTCCGCTTTGTGCCCAAAAGAGTGAAGTGCATTCTTCTTGGCACGGCCCATGGCTCGGGCCTGGTCAGGACCATACGCCACCGACTTGTTGTGGAGGGCGTAGGTCTCACAGTCAAAGATCCTCTGGTAGACCGGGTTGGCTACCTGGATCTTGGGCGGCACCTCACGTTGAGGGAACAGCCGCTGTGGCACTGGGGTAAGTTCACCCACAGTGCCTGTAGTCCGGCGCGGCGCGCTTGGTGTAGCCGCCGGTGTTGTCGGGGGGAACTCCCCCATGAAGGGCGTACGCCCCACCGAGTATGGTGTGGCTCCCTCGTTGGGAGTCACAGGGGTCGCCCCCTGTTCAGGGCGACCCGAGATAGGTGTCAGGGGGGGCACCCCCTGCGCCTGCGGGCTCGAAGGCCCCAATCCGGTCTGGACATTAAGGCCATCTGGCAAACTCGCCACAATCTGATTCAGAATAGTATTCGTCATCGTGACCACCAGGTCCGGCAAAGTCTGCCGCAACACAGTGGTCGCCTCCCGACGGACAGTTTCCGCGAGGAGTGGATTGACGACTCCAGTTGAGTCTCGGTCCACCTCCGGGAGTCCACCTGAGGGGTAACCACGTTCCTCAGGGGTCTCAACCGGGGGCATGGGCGCGAGCCCATCGCCGACCAACGGAGGTCCGCCGTCCTCCGAAAGCCTAGTTGGCGATGGCTCCATGCCAAAGTTGGCTCCAACCCGAGTGGAACTCGCGGGGACAGTCCTCACCCCTTGGGACGTTCCCGTTGAGTATACCACGCGGTGGCCAGACTTCGGCCCACCCACGTCAGAAGTGTCACCCGAGTGAACTCCCGACTGAGTCGGGGTGGCCTGTTGCCCGCCCGCACTTCCAGTCCTGCTGGCTTGAGGGACCTCTAGTCCCTCTGCGACCCCAGGTAAACCCACCTGTGTCTCACCAGTATTCAAAGGCACTGAAGTACGTGCGTCACCCGTGTACTCCCCGGACGACGGGGGGTCCGAGCTAGCCATGTTGGCTAACGATCCGTATGACACGGTCCAAGTCCACCGTTCCTCTGAGACAGAGGGCCCCCTACACCCGGGTGCACCCGGAGGTAAAGTTTACCTCTGTCCCCTGCTGCTCCACCAAATGTGGCAAAAACCACTCGCACACACAGTACCCAAGTTGGGGCGGTGTGCGAGGGCTGCCTCCCGTGTCGGGGGAACCGGAAGAAGTGCAAGTCGCACACACTCTATCCCTGTTGTGGGGCAATCCCCCCACGGACAAACAAGAAGATGGTGTGTGGTCCAACAGTTTCTTGGTCGGGACGGGGACGCAGGGCCAAGCCCCGCTGTCCCTCCCCTTATCCCCCCAGGGTCCACTCAGAATCTCCCACTCAGAATCTCCCACCCCAGCACCTGCCCACCGGGCCACACGAAAATTCAAGACGATAAATGCAGAAAACCCTCAAATCCAAGTTGGATTTACTACTAAGCTAACTATCCCGAACTTAGGGAATATGGACCCAAATGCAGGGGGAGGAACGGATCAGGCTAGTGGCCTGCCGCCCCTTGCATGGCACGTGTTGCCCCCTACCTGGGGGTCAATACTGCCACACGTCTGAGACCCTTTTGATATGCGTGTGCCCGCCCCATCCTTGTGCTTTGTTTGTATGCGTGTACCCGCCTCATCCTAGTGCTATGTTCCTTTTCTGCGCTGCACTTCATAGTCGTGTGCTTTTCTTTCGCGTGCGTAGAACGGCAGCAAAGGTTTTTTTTTGGCTGTGGCTGCTTCATCCAGAAGTGACCACAGTCTTTTTTTTCCTTGGAACATGCAAAGAGCCCTCAGCCTGAACATCTCGCCTGAACCCCTCGGGCGTCACCGGGTGGCAGTAAAGCACACAGCTGCACCCAACGTCCCCACACACAGCTGCACCCAACATTCCCGCGACGCTCCTCGAGAGGGCTTCTTAGAGATTTGCGCTCTGGGGGGGGGAGCTCCTTCCCCACAAAACGCAGCGGCGGCAGCGCCATCGTCACAGCCAGGAGAGGACAGGATGGCTCTCTTGCTGGCGTGGGCGCGGTTTGAGACTCCCCTACCCTTCTGTGGCATTGCAGTGGCTCTAGCAGAGGATGGGGCTTCGATCACGTAGGCGTGTGCTTTGAGTCTCTGCATTGACGCCTCAGGGAGAATGGATATGGCGGCTATGATGGCCTACACACAAGCAATAGGCACAGCGTGTCAAGGAAAAAAAAAAAGCAGGCGTCCACCCTTGCAAAGGGTAAACGCCAGCAAAAAAAAAACCTTTACGATGGCACCCCTCACTATGTGCTACAGATACGGCTGGAGGAAGGCAGCGCGGTCTTCCCATATATGAGCGGCCAAGTCGTCCCTCAGTGCCGCAAACTCATCCGCGTCTGTTGCCTCCGCGCGTGCCCGCAGCTCAAAGAGGAAGGAGCCCACAGGCGGGTCTTGGGCTGGACTAACAGCGGGAAGCGGACCCTCGCCACCACCGCCACCAGGGGCAGGGCCGCCACCCCCCGCCGCCGGTCCGCCACCACGGGCAGGGCCGCCACCCCCCGCCGCTGATCCGCCACCGCCGCCGTCCCCACGTCCGCCGGCGGCAGGGCCGCCAGCCCCCGCCGCCGGTCCGCCACCGCCGCCACCGCCTCCGTGTCCACAGGCGGCAGGGCCGCCACCCCCTGCCGCTGATCCGCCACCGCCGCCGTCTCCACGTCCGCCGGCGGCAGGGCCGCCACCCATCGCCGCCGGTCCGCCATCTGGGCCGGCGGCGCCACCACCTCCACCAGCAGGAGCGCCATGGTCCCGGCCAGTGCGCCGACGAGACAAGAAACTCCCGCGCCGCTGCTCCACCGTCATGTTGTGTAAGATGGCAACGGCCTTGCCTGCGAGGATGATGCGCCGCACCGACCGAAACCGTGCAGGGTGAAGGGCCACGTGGAAACGGGCCGTCAAAACGGCGTAAAGGCGCTCTACGTCCTTGCGTAGAGCCTCCTGAAGCCGGTTGTACGTACGGTCCTGCGGCGTCTGCGGCGTGGCGAAGGGTGTGGCAAAAAAGGCGTATTGAGGATAAATACCGTCGGCGAGGTAGTAAAGGAGCGAGCGTGTGCGACCGTTGAGTGTGTAGTCGAAGGTTCGCGGCGGCCACACGCCGGAAATGACGTCAAAGTAAAGAGGAGATTGGCGCAGCACATTCAGATCATTGTTGCTCCCCGGCGTGCCAATGAAAAAATGCCAGATGAAGAGGTCCTCGTCGCATACGGTTTCCATGACGATGGAGCGCTTCTTCTTGTAGCCCTGGTACATACCAGCGTGCGCGCGAGGGCAGTTGCGCCACGTCCAATGCGAGCAGTCGATGGAGCCCATGCACCCCGGCATCCCTCGCTCCGCGTTCCGTTTCAAGATGATGGCGAGCTCCTCATTGTTGGGGCGGCGGAGGTAGATGTGCTCGTAGGTGTCCACAATAAAGTCAATAATGCTCTTGGTGGCCTTCTCAATCGTACTGCGAGAGAGGCGGACGTACTCGTCGGTGCGGTCATACGCCTCCCCGTACGCGAGGACGCGAAAGGCCGCCACCAGCTTCTGGAGAGGATGAGACTGCGGGCGTCCCGTGGCATTGATGGTCTGCTGCCACCCGGGCTCGTCCTTGATGTCCTTGTAGATGCGATCGAAGACAACCCGCGGCACACGAAAGCGGCGCTCGAAGTCCTTCTCGTCGTACACAGGAGGGTTGCCATTGAGTCCAAAGTAATCACGTAGGATGTTGTCCACTCCGACAGAGAAGTCGCGGTTCTTGTTGGGCCGTCGGCCAGGAAGGGACCCGGGATAACGCTTCTCCTCCTCGGGGGGTGCGTCGTCCTCGTCCTCGTCAGATGGTGCCATGGCGCGCCGCATCGCCAGCGCATTGCTGGCACCGAGCATGGCGTACGTGTCCAAGTCGTCGCCGCTGTCCTGGCCCAGGTCCATGGCCGTGCCGACGGACGTGCGGCGAGGGGGAGGATACGTTGATGGAGGGTGCAGCGTCGTGAGGGAGGGGACTGTGGTGGTGAGAAAAGGAATGGTGGCGTCGCGGTGGAGGGTACGGCGATGGTGAGGCGGACAGGACGGTGATGGTGCGGAAAGAGATGGTCGCGTCGTCGACGGCCACTGCGTGCGACGACGGACGCGGCGCCACCAGCGCGCCGCCCCCTACCCCCCTGGCGCTCCACCCCCCCCAAACTGGCGACCGGCACAGGGAGCGACCTGCCTGCCCACCTGGGGCCCGTTTTGCGCTCCCCCCCCCACCACTGCCCTGATTTTGAGGGTCTGTGGAAGGGGTCCCGCTCCCGGCGCCCAACGCCCCCCCTCCTGGCGCCGGTTCTGCGCCCCCCCCCCCAACTGCCCTGATTCTGAAGCTGTGGAAAGGGCCCCGCTCCACGCGGGAGCCGCCCCTCCTGCTGGCAGTGGCTCTAGCACCCCCCCACCGACTGCCGCCACTCTCGTGGACGTGTGCCAGGGGCCCCATCCCCGCCGTCCGCGGCTCGCAACGTGACACGCCCCAGCGGCCGCGACACGGAACGTCGACTATCTGTCGGCGGACCACGTCAGGGTCCTCTCGAGGGGCCCACCGCACCCGCGCGCATCCCCCCCCCCCCGTCCACGCCCCCTGTCGAGGGGTCAGTGCTTTTCTGACAGCTGGATGACAGGCACGCGGCAGGTGCCATGGTACCATGGAGCACGTGGTTCGCCGACGGGCCCGGATTGCAACGAACGCGTGACGTGTGACTTTTTGTGCTCGTCAAAATCTTGATCTCGAAAACGTGACTTTGAGTTCAATCACGGAAACAGTCGTCGTGGCCTGCCAATCGGCCAATCCGAGGCTCGGACCTGGTCGGAAGGGGGGGGTGCGTTCCCCATACAGGCCGATCCTGTGGAACGCCCGACCACGTTCCGACCAGCTCCCGATTTGCGGGTTTGCTATCCGGTTGTACTTACGTTCACTGCGATGAACATCGCCGAATGCTGTATGGAGCGATATGGGGAACGTGTTGTTGGTACGTGACCCTTTCCAAGCCGGGTCTTCCCTATACGTGCCACGTGTGAAATATTCGGCCAGGTTCCCACGAGTTCAGAAATAAATGTCACTTCGGACGTGCCTGGTGGGTTCACCCTTAGGCCTGCTCTGTCGGGCGTGGTCGGAACGGGGTCGGAAAGGAGCGCCAGCCAATCAGAGGCCGCTCTGAAAGTTCAGTTAGCAAACCTGAAATGAATTGAGACGTCGACGGTGGGTTCGCTTAGACAACGCACTGCATGATGCCAGAGCTTGTTGCCCAAAAAACTATCAGATGCAGTTGTTGACTGGACAGAAAGCACGACCGCTTGCTGACACTAGTGATGATGGCATACCCAGAATATTGTCGATTCCGGGAAAACTAGTCAACGCAACGGAGAAGCTCTCTCCCGCTGAAGTACACATGAGCCATCTGGTACAGAGAGCACCATGCAGACGAGCGCGCTCCTTGCGAAATCTGAGTTGAGGAACATCCGTGCACCAGCGCCATGAACGCTGGCGCGCGACACTCAAAGACGTCCTCTCGTTCAAACGGAGCATCACTGCGCTCTCACTGCAATTTCTTTACCAAAGGCGAATTTCCGAAACAGACAAAGTTCAAGAGGACGCCAGAAGTCGTGAGCAACACAGGAGCATTCAGCAATGATGACAAACAATCAGAAAAAGTCCAGCAGATTTACATCTCGCTGCCACGAAAATGCAGGAAACGAAGTATTAGCCCCAACAACGAGGCAGGCTGGGTCAATATCTCAGAGGGTGCTGCTGGCAGGAGATATTGACTCGCGCGGCTTCCCCGAACTGCCATCCGCACAAAACTTTTGATCTTGAAGTCGGCCGTTGCCGCTGTGGTCAAGAAGCCAACGGCTCACGATTGCGCCACGGACCTGGCTGCGGAGCGATGTTCTTCTTCCGGCGATTGCAGACTGTGCGAGTCCCAAGACTTTGCGCATAAAATCTACTGAGCGATGCTGAGAGCTTCGTCGGACTTGTCCGTCACTCATTTGTCAAACTGAGGCCATTGTGTGCGAGCGGTTCTGGTGAGTACCGGACAGTTAGATAATGCGTGAAGAACTGCCTTCTGACTAGGCCTATGAATCGCGCTGTGGGAGCGTTCAGTAGTATCGGATTTGGCCTGTACGTGGTGCTTTCAGGGCGCTACGCGCCCTCGCCAAGTCTGAGTAATTGGGCGCGACTTGGACGCGGTCTACTCATCACGTTTGGGGGGGCGTTACTCGCTCAAGTTGGCAGACCAGGGGTCCGGGCACGGATCGTGTGGTGCCACGAACCGCAACGAGGACTCCTGCAGCCTCAACTTCCCTCAAGTCATGGCCAGCCGCGCGGAAACCAGCTCGCCGTGGGCTGCGTCAGAGTCCGTTGCCCTCGCTGCAGCTCTCGGTGTGCCCATCACCCCGTTGATGCCTGCGACATCGAGTGGCGCCGAGCCATTCGAGCTGTTGGCTGAGGCTCTATGGCGCCTGATTCTGTGAGTGTCGTTTTTGGTCTGACTCACTGCACCCTTGTTGGTCCGACGCTCCGGCTCTTTCTGCTTTGTAGTTGAAAAGACGTCTCAGAAACGTGCATGCAATCAAGCAGCTCCACACAGAGAGCAAAGGAACAGGACTGACTCGAGCATAATTCCAAATGAACGTGCGTGGCAGGGTTGTACTAGGTCAAAGCATTGAGGTACGGGGGGCTACAAAGGGCGCTTTAAATCACGATGGCTTCCTTTCACGGGCGCAATTAAGGCGCGATTTGGGCGCCGTTCAGCGAGAGCGCCTCGCGCCCCGGCAAAGAGCGGCGCCTTTAACATCTTCGCTTTTTGGTTCGCCTCGTGTCACGGCTCAATTGACTATATTTGAGGCGTCAGCGTGGAAGCGAACAGCAGATTGGGACTGTTTTTTATGCCGCAAGCGGGTTGTGCTTTTGCAGGACACAGGGGGCGAGCGATTGAGGTGGTAGAAAGTGTCTCTCATTGGGCATCCCCTGGCTTTTGGCAATCGTGGTAGAGCGGGAGTCAGCAGTATCCTCGCAAGGGCGCGCCGGGTCATTTTCGGGGAGACACAGCTGCCAAGAGGACTGGGGCTCACGCCAAACCAGCATCGTCAGGCTGCAATCATGTCCTAAGCGGCATGCTAGAGCTCGGCAAGGGAAAAACTCTGTCCGCACGTGGCGCTGACCTTTGCTTTAAGTTGCTCTGGGCCCCCTTATAGACTACCGGCTCTAGATCTCTGACAGCACACTTGTTTGGTCACCAGCTGGACATAACAAAAATACGAGGTTCGCACTCCATGTACGAAAAAGACCGGCGAGCTGCAAGGGCATCGGCGGATGGGTGTGTTGCTACCAGGCGAAATTTTAAAAAGAGCCGCGAGCTGATTGGCTCACTCTTTCCACTGCCTCGTGCGATACTTCTCATGTCGGGAGCGGCGCTGGACAACCTTCCGAGACGTCCTTTGCATCCATCCTCCACTTACTTCGGTCAATACGCACGTGTTTCCTTCAACAAGCCAACGCGATTTTCTCTAGCTAGGGTGCTGACAAGGCACGTTATAGCGCACCCGCCCCGAGCCCGGCCAAAAAAGGGGCGCGATGCACAACCGTACTAAAGTGGGTACGCGGGCACTTTTTCCCAACGTTTTAAAGTGTGGTATGTACGCTTGGTAACAAGTTGTGCTTACGTTTGACAACCCCTGGTTGCGTCCGCCGGCTCGCGTCCGCCGGCTCGCGCGGCGACGTTCGTCGTTTTAGATATTCACATTCGCTGTCTCAAATATCTAGCGTTTTCTCAGATATGGTACGTTGCACAAAAAAGATACATGGAGTTTTTCTCGGCTCGGGCCCGGGCTCCACACCGGCCGTGGCGGGGTCCACGGGCGCCATGCTGACAGAAATATCACAGAGACCCATACGAACTCATGAGGTCCTTGGGTCCCCGGGACGGCGTACCGCTTTCAGGGACACCCTGGGTGGACCGGCTGCTGTCGACCCTGAAATGGGGGCATCCTTTTCGCATTGATTTGCCCGGCTCGGGGGTCGGTCCTGGCCTACGTGCTAACTGAGGCTTGGAAGAGGGGTAGTCGATTTTAGAGAGGAGCCATGGGACGGCTGGAGGCCATTGTTTTGAGGACTTTTTTCCGTGTGCGGGTCACCGTTTTTGAGATCGCCGTTCTTGGGGTAAATGTTCCATGTCATGGGGTCGCCTGATTGGTCCACGAAGAAGCCTGGTCCTCGTTTGTCCAGTGCCCGTTGTGGCATCTTGGGCAGGTGCCCCTCATGCTCCTAATGAAGCGGGCCTCTCTTCCCCCTTCCCCTCGTGGACCCCTCTCCTGGACCAGGCACATCAGGGAGGCAACCCCCCCCAGCCCGCTTCCCTCTGGCGGTTCCACCTTTGGAAGGCGGAGTGCAGTGCGGGGGGGCATGCCCAGGTGGGGTGGGTTCTCGACAGGCGCGGACAGTGCACGGGCCCAGGAGGCAAGGGGGAAAGCGTCTCACATGTGCGTGGCGTGGGGGGGGGTCATGCCTCGAGAAGAGGCGGAAGTGCACGACATCGCATCAAGGCACTTCGTGCTTTGAGCACGAAGTGCCCCGATGCTGTTTGGCCCATCGGGCAGACCATCCCATGCCCCCCCCCAAAATGGGGCCCGCACGACGCCCTGCACCATCCCGACACCACCTTCCTCCCTGTCCTGCTGCACCAGAATTTACCCGCCCCGTCCCTCATATCCCTTCTGCCCAGTGGAGCCACCGCGCCTGCCCCCCTGCGCCCGCAATGGAAAGAAAAGCGCCTGCGCTGACGCGGGCGCCGGCGCCGGCGGCTAGCACCAATGCCACTGTTGCCGCCGCCACCCGCTCCACTCCAATTCAAACAATGACTTTACCCTGCCCGTTTCTCCTTACGCCTACGGACCCTCCCCCCGCCCCCCCATCCAGCTATGGAACCGCCCGCCATCGCCGCAGCCGCCCTCGCCCAAACAAAACACCGCCGCCATGCGTCACTAGAATGCCCCCAACGCAGAAATCCATCAACGTCCCCAGCCCGCCCCCTCCAAAAATGGGCAGCTACCAGCCCTTGGAACCCTCCCCCTCCACCCCCTGGCGCTGCTACCGCCACCACACCCCCCAGCGAAAAAAACCGACCCCGCCGTCCCCAGCGACCTGCCCGACCCCCTCACAAAGCGTCCCCATCGTCCCCCACCCTCCCCCGGCGAACCGTCCCCGCGGTCGCCTGCCGCCCTGCTCTCCCTCTCCCACAACGGCGGCGGCACCACCGCCGCCCAAAAGAACGTGGCCACATCTTCCTGTGGCCTGCCTCACCCCCACCAAAAAGTCTACACGGCCGTCTGCCCCCCCCCCCCCCCCCCCCCCCCCCAAAACACCGTCCCCGCCTCCTCCCTCCCCAAAACACGTTACCACAGCCGCCTGTGGCCAGGCCGTCTTTGCGATCGCCTCGATGGCTGCCGCGGCGGTCGCCGTGACCGCCGCCTCTTCAATGGCCACCGCCGCCCCCGCGTCGACTGCCGCCGTGGTGACCGACGTCGCCACCGCCGCCGCCGCCGTCACCACTGCCGCGCTATCGCGGGCACCCTCCCTCGATGAAAGACCATCCCCACCGCCGTTACCAGGCGCCCTCCCCTACCCCCCAACAAGAAAGGCCGTCAACCTCTTCCCCTCTCCCCCCAAAAATCGTAGCCATGACCGCCGCTGCAGCCGCGGTCAACATGGCCGCCTCGTCGGCCACGGCGGCCGCCACCATGGGCACCGAGGTGCGCGGGGTCGTCGGCACCGCAGGCACCGGCACAGGAAGGGTGGCCACCACCTCCGCCTCGGCCGCCGGGCCGGCCGCCATAGCAGCCGACGCCACCAGCGTCGTCGCCGTCTCCGCCGCCGCCGTCATCGCCGCCGCCGCGCCCCCCCCCCCCCCCCCGCAACACGCCGTCGTCGCTGCTGCCGTCCATTCCGCCGCCGCTGCTGACGTCGCCGCCGCCATCCCCCCCCTCCCCCCCACAAAACTCGTCATCGCCGCCGCCACCGCGGCCGCGGCCATCGCCGTCGGCGCCGCCGCCACGGCCGTCCCCCCCCTCCCCCCGCCAAACTCGCCGTCGTCGCCGCTGCTGCCGACGTGGCCACCGCCGCCGACGTTGCCGCTGCTGCCGACGTCGCCGCCGCCGCCGACGCCGCCGCCGCTGCCCCCGCCGCCGCCGCCGTGACAGCTGCTGCCGCCGCCGTCGTCGCCATCGTCGTCGTTGTCGTCACCGTCGTCACCGTCGTCGTCGCTGTGCAGCACCGGCCCGACCCCCCGTGTCGTGGCCTACCCCACCGCGTGTACCCCCCTCCCGCTGTCCCTCCTGATGAGCACGCTGGCAGGGTTTCCCGAAAGGGACCCACCACCGCTCATGTGGGGCCCATTACACCGGGGCATACCGTCAAGGCACCTGATTGGCTCAGGCCTGTGGCCCAAAGGTTCTCGGAGGAATGAGAAAAGAGCGCTCCGTGTATCTTTTTTCTGCAACCTACCATAGGTGCTTTTCTCCCGGGACTTTGCAAAGGGTGTGCTGATGACCGGCCTGAAACTTTGTGTCTTGCGGTACAGTCGGGGGGACGTGACGGTACAGCAGGTGCGGCCCTCCTCTGTGGCGTCCACGGGGCGCTCGGCCGTGGCGTGGCAAGCGCTCCGGTACGTCTTCGCGCCCCCTCCTCCCCAGGCTCCCGCGCCTCTTCATCGCTGGGTGTGATGGCGGTGATGTCCGGGTTTCCTGGGGGGCGAAAGGCACGCCGCCATCGTATGGGGGCGGCGCTCTGAGTTCTCTTGCTCTGCTTTGCGTCGCCGCCAAACACGCCGCCCTCATCCGCCACCGCATTGCTCACGTCCTCCTCGCCGGCCGCCGCGGCCAGGGCGGCCACCCCATGAGGTCCAGAGGACAATGCCGCCACTGCTGGTAAGAGGCGCGGCAGCGGCGCGCCTACGCGATGGTGTTACCGCCTGCCTACGTGGGGACGGGCTGTAATGCCACCACAACCCCGGGGGACGGGGTGTAAAGCCACCACGACCCGGGGGAGACGGCGGAGGTGACCACGCCCGCCTGCGGCTCACAAAGGGACGGATACCGCTGCGGTTGGGGACGGCGTGCCACGTGGAGGGCGTGGATGACCGAAAGGAGGGTTCCCGTGCAAAGGAGTGGGGGGCTCGCCTGGAGAAGTACTTTCGCGGGAGCTTGTCACCGCTGGGGGCGGGACAACGGCGCAGCATGGCCGGGGTGATCGCGCCTCGACAGCCCTTCCGGTCCCTTGACGCGCGGTCGTGGTGCAGAGGCTCCTCGGTCACAGCGCACTGACGCACGCTCGAACGCACTGACACTCCTTGCGCGGGGGTGGGGGGGCCGCGGCGCGCTCGTGTGGCGGTGCGCCCTCTAACGCGACGAGCTGACGCACCCCCGTGGACGTTCCGTGCGCGGGGGGGGGCAACCCCTCCGGGAAGGCCCTTAAATGCGGGCCGCTCCGATTGCTGGCGGCTCATTGGGCTGCAGCAGTCGTGCACCAACACACTCCGTCATCCACTGCCACTATCACCCTGTTCTATACCAGTGGCTGCCCTCAATTGCGGTGCGGGCCCTCCCCCCGTTGGGCGCCTCTCTCTACCGCCCCTCACCTCCCGTTCTCTCAGCCCCCTCTGGCAGGGGCCATGGCGTTGCGAAATGCCGTTGTGCTGCTCTTCGCCCGGACAATCGTCGCCCTTGTCGGTGTCTCTGCTGTCGCTGCCGAGGAGGTTCAGGTGGAAGCTGCAGCAGTGGAGGACACGTTTGTGGGAGCCCGCAAAAGCAGCCCGCCCCCCAACAGCAAAGCCCTCCCGGCAGACGTGATCGCGCTGCGCCCCCCTGGCCTCTGTTTCATCCGCTGGTGTGGCTCCACCCGGGTGAGGTCCACGTGCCCCTACTACTACGAATGGTACGGGGCCAAGACGTACAGACTGTGGGCGGTCCTCCCCGACGGTGGCCGCGTCGTCGGACGGTGTGCCCGGGTGCCGTGGTGCCGCACCTGCTATCGCTGCGTGGCACGCAAGACGGCGCTGTGCGTCAAAGAGCTGCCCTTCTTCACCAAGTGGTGGTTCTGCCGAAAGGGGGCGTCGGGACAGCTGACGCCGGTGCTCAAGGGCTTGACCTCCGTGACGCCGGCAAAGGCGTAGACCACAGAGCGATGGAGGGGGTTCTTTCCGCTGTTCCTCTCTGCTAGAAAGCCACGGGCCAGACTGCATACGCGGCCAAAACGGGCGGGGAGGGGGGGGGGCAAGGGGGAGGCGAATGACATGGAGGAGGGCTGTGGAAGTCGACAGATCATCGAGTGGCCCCTGGTCGCGGCATCATCGGGGCTGGCGTGTATCATTGGAGGGAGGAGGTAGGAGCAGGAACGTGGCGGACGGTCTGCGGCAGCTCTAGCCAGATGGAACCTAAACGCGCGCGATTCCTCTACGTCATTTTGACTTCCCTGTCGTGCGCACCATGGTCTGGTGTGGGGGCAGGAAGGGCTTCTGTTTGGGAGCAAGCACAACCCCCCCCCGTGAACGTTCCGCTACAGGTTCTTCCGCAGTACACCCCCCACCGCTGCCCCCATAAGGCTCTGCACCTGGGGTGTTACACCGGTTGGCATTGGAGTTCATGGCCTGGTTTGCTCGAGCCCCCCCCCCAACCCGAGTGAGACACATGGGGGCAGACTACTGAATGACATTTTGGGACAAACTATTGTATGACATGTGAGGACAAACTACAGTACGACGCATGGGGGCGAACCAGAGAACGGGGGGGGGGGGGGGGGTACGTCCACCACGCAATTGCGGTGGGGTGAACTTCAACTCGCCGCAGGGGGGAGGGGAAGGGCACTTAAGGTTGCTCCACGCCGTGGACGGAGGAGGGGCCGTCTCGACACACGTAGGTGCCTATTCTCTCTTTTCCTCTTGTTCCACGGTGTGCTCTCCCTCGTCGGGGCAGTGGGTAGCGTGGGCGCCCCCCCTCTAAATTCCTTCTGGCTATCACTCCCGTCGGTGAGCATTACGGAGGCCACACTATTCCTCCCGCCCCCCCCTGTTCCTCGACCAGCGCGCGCCTCCGGCGGGTTCATCGGTGCGGAGCCACATTCCGACCTTCCCCAGACTTGCGTGGGGCATTACACTGAGCGATGATGACGAGCAGGCCGTTGTGCACGTGTGTGTGGCGGCCGCTTCTGCCGGCGGGAGTGTGCTTGCCCCAGTTCCTGTATCGAGGCGAGTGAGACAAGCAGGGTCAGCCACCATACATGTATAAATATCTACCGCGGTGCATCTCCCTTGTTTGCTACGATGGTGTTATGGTAGGAGCTGAAAGCAGCTCGGACTATCCAATCTGCCCTATCGCGTGTCATTCGCCTCAACGTTGTACGAACTGTCCGATGCTGGCATATTATTGCAAATGTTTTTCTTTTTTCTCCAGGGGGAATGACACTGACTCTCTCATACAGTCTATCAGCCAATCAAAGCAACCCTGATACCAAATTTCCGACCGATGTGCCCCCATTGCCCGTCTGTACCGAGTGGCCACCAATCTCCAAAATGTCTATCACTCCACAGGGCTGTGAGTGTGAGAATACAAAACGTGCGCCCGACCATTGAGCGCCGTCGGCGATGCTCATTCTTGAATACCTCCTTCCGTGTGGCACATGCACAGGGACATAACTCACAGTGAGCTTCGATCTGGCCACCCAGAGCGACGTTCCTCTTCTCTGCCGAACGCCATGTATTGTACGCATGCTGTTCTCATGCTCCATCCTTTTTCAGGAGCTGCGTGTGTGGCTTCTTGTTCTTCCATAAAAAAAAAACTGGGGTCCGAGACGTGCGCTATATCCGTGTTGTGATAATTCTTGTGTTTCTCTTGTATTTCTTCCTGCTGCTGGAGGGCATTCCGAGAGGCCGTGAAGATACCCCCTTGAAAACGACACTTGTAGGGCCCGTTCCGAGACACGATGTGGCGTGTGGCGAGGCGATTGTGGCGAGCTTTCTCGTTATTTGATTGGCTGCTCGGGAAGCGGGGCATCGGGGGCCGCCGCTACAAACGCGGCGCCACAATCGAGTGGCTTGTGGCGAAAGCCATGTGTCGCCACAATGTGGCCGTCGAGCCCAAATTTGTCATTGGGACTTTACACACGGACTGGTCGTGTAGACGAGGAATTCAGAACTGTTGAACGCCTATGCCGGCGGCATGACCGATCTGAGTGGTCGACGTCGACGGAGCGCCCCGCAGCCGCTTTTCCGCCCTCTGGCTTACGCCATATGATCCCGCCTCAGTCGAAGCGCCCACGAGCCCCTTGGCAAGGTTGCCACCAGCGACGCTGGGTCCTCTTCACCACTGTTGTGCCGCCATCTCCTACCAACCCGCACGTCAGCCCACCCCTGAATACGCCTCGGAGAGAACATGAGCTGTGGGCAGGCTGTATTCTCGCACTCATTTTGGGTTTAATTCATGTACTGCGCGTTGCCATGAAGGTCTGAGTGCGAGAATGTCTCGGAACGGTTTGATGGTTGTGGCGCCCTGGTTGTGGCGCCACAATGGCTTCGCCACATCGCCGCCACAATGTCTCGGAACGCCCCTAAGCTTCTGACGACGGCCCAGATGATTTGATGGCAGCGCACTACGTCATGAATCCGAGACCGGGGCTCGCCCAGAAGGTGGTCGACATAAAAAGACATGCCGAATGTCGTGGAATGCTCACAGCACGGCGACAACGCATGGGGTACTACAAAGAAGAACACGACGTGCATCTCCGCGCTATTCTCCTCAATGCGGTGTTTGTTGTTCTCTCTTTAGTGGCCTACATCCACCACGGCGTCTGACAATGGTCGACATGTGGTACAGACTGGCTAGGCCAAAATCGCGTGTGCAATTCTTCTGACCTGCGAGAAAACCTATGGCCCTCCCAAGATGTCCTCATAAAATGCGGCCGACTGTGCCAGAAGCACAGCTTTTCAGCAGACACCGTTGAGGCATGGTTGTCACAGGAAAAGCGTATACGTTTATGCTTTTTACCTAATCTATAGATTAACCTGTAGATTAATCTGCAGATTAATCTGTCTGAATCTTTTACGTTTTATGATTAATCAACAGGACTGCTTGTACGTCATCGTCGTACATTCTTGGATATGAGGAGACAGCGGCGGCGATTGCATTTCTCCATACCGACTCCCTCTCTCTATCCCTAAGAAGCCCCCTTCGGATATGAGGTTGCGCAAATCGCGGGCGGGACATCGGCGGCGTCACAGAGGCGTAGACGAAACAGGCAAGTCAATCCTCTGCCGAGTCCAGACGGCTCTCGCCCGTACCCACACTACCGGCAGCCCCGCAGTTCTCCCAATCGACGGTAGCATCCGCACAAAAGGAGTTCTGGTCGTGCTCACTCATATCAACGCCGTCGATCAGTTCATGTGCACGATCACGATGTTGGCCACCTTGTCGTGGGTCAACCTATTGCGGATGGGGGAGTGAAAAGACTTCTGTGTTGAGAAGGACCTCTCGCCAGCACAGGATGAAGGGCAAAACGAAAAAACCGCCGGTCGGTGGGTGCGGGCGAGCGTCGGTGACGGAGGCTACCAATTCACTGAACTTGTTTTGGGTCTCGTTCAGTACCTAGCTGACGAACAAAAGTCTTATGGTTGGATGAAACGCAATTAAACAGGAAAACTACAAAATGAAATGTTCAACATAGCTTGAGAATTCGCCCTCGCAGGGCCCTTACAGACCGATTCTTGGATAAATTGGGAAATTGCACGGTCTTCATCAAAGCCCGCTAGGTAGGTATCTCCGTTCGACCGTGCTCAACAGAAATGAGGATTCTATCGTAAGCCGCCACACATCCTGTTCAGGCTGGTTTACTTTCCTAGCTTTTCTATCGACCGGACTCCAGAATTCTTTTCGAACTCCGGACTCCGATCCATTTTCCTTAGCATATCTCTTTTTATGCATTCCGACATCGCTCGCTCACTCCTGCGACTCCCCGTGACCGGCCTCTGGCCTCCCCAACCGGCTTTGTGTGACCGGAAAGGTGGCGCATATTGACGGGGGAGCACTCCACACGTCATCGTGCCCCAGCGCGCCCCGCCCTGCGAAAAGCGCGTCCTCCAGCGGCGGCACCAGACGAAAGGCGCGAAGTATCAAGTCCGAGCTTACTGAGGTTCAGGGCACGAGGTCAATACGCGCCCCCGCTGCCGCCGCCCCTCCAGTCATTCGCGCCCGTGAGCACACGGAGAGGCTATCCGTTGCAGTGGAGGAGAAAGGAGGAGCTGTTCAGGGGGGAAAGGGGGATGGGGGGAAGGGTGAGTAGCGAGAGAGGAGAACCCAAAGCATTCATGTGTTAGGTGTTATAGATGCTGCTGTCTCTCCAGCACAAGACAGCCACGCACCGGAGACAAGAAGCCAGGCCACCTTTGCTGACTTGACACCTGCCACGGAAACTCCCTGCGATTGTACACTTGCAAGGATGTGGCTGCAGTTCTACACTCAAATACACGACAGATGAATCAAAGGGCTCATTCTGATTTTTCGTCAATCTATACACTATTTCTATATAAATCTATTGTAAAGAATGAATACATTATTTTGCTGGCAACCCTGTCTCGCTGTGCTCGCTCAGTGAAGACTACTTTCTGAGTTTTTGTCCTGAGAGGTGCGTTCCAGCCAGACCGGCCGGTCGTTGAAGTGTGGCCTCAATTGTTTCCAACAGTACTGCACCTGTCTTCATCGCTTCTGTGGAGCGATCGTGGGTCAACTCGTGTCAGGGTCCGAGGCGCTAGCACACGCATTGTTAGCGCCCTTGAGGCCCTATCTTTCCAGATGTGCACGCGTGCATGAATGTACGATTGATGATCTCTGGTCCGATGTGACATGGTCGGGGTGCTTGGATCACAGACTGCCTCGCGGAAGTGGAGCCACCTCTCACCTGTGCTTGATCCCTCGCCTTTCATGTAGAAAGAGATTCTCAGTGCACGTCATTTGTGAGCTGCTTTGTTCTTTCTGCATCGCTCACCCATTCTCGGGCATCCGCTGGCGCAGAACAATTCTCAAAGAAACTTTCCAAATTTTGTCCGATGTGGACAAGAACAAGGCCAAAAAGCCAATAACCTAAGCAGGGCCTCAATGAACTTTTTTCTGCTCAGTGATATTAGATCCCGCGGCTGCCTTGTCGAGCAAACCAAAATGGTGTGCCCCCATAGGCCAGAATCGCGTGTGCAACGCCTCTAACCTCCGAGATAAAGTATGGGCTAACGAAGATGTCTTCAGAAAAAGCCGCAGACAGTGCCAAAAACTCAGCTCTTCACTGCTTCCTGGAAGCTGAGATCGATCGATTTGGGACAGTCTTGAAGAAACTATTGGGAAACTTTCCGTGGCGATCATGGAATTGCCCTGAGCACGACCCAAAACATATACGGGAGTATCCAACCCGAGCTTTTCTTGGCACAAAATACTGTGCCTTTTCTTAGAAAAAGTCAGGACACATTTCTGGGTTGCCGAGAGCAGTTGTGAAATATCTGACGCTGCATGTAACGCGAAGAGAAGTCCTGCCAGCCAGGGAACTTGGTCTGGAAGATCTTTCGAATGCTTCTTCTGTCGTGTCCTAACATTCTTGCCATGTGTTGTGGCGGAACTGACGCACTCCTGTCGCCGACTCTATCCAGGACAAACCTCGAAAATGTTCCCCGGAGATGTCTGGCTTCAGTTCTCACGGCTGTTCTGAGAGCAGCTTGTACCCTTTTTGTAGTTAACGAGTACGTTGCACCTCGTACTGTTCTCGCGGCCATTTCGCGTTGCTCGCCCCGATAGTTTCGCGAGCAACTCAAAAGTGCTGAGGCACACGAGCGGGCGCACCAGGCCGGTTGGTTCTATGGCTGGGCCACCCACTCTTCGAGAAATGGTGAACGTGTGTACGACGAAGCAGCTCACCATCCATCTCCGGCACTCCCAAAGAAGAGTGGACTTATTGCTGATAGCTCCCCGGAGCGAGAGCAAATAGCGAAAGAGACGAGCAAACAGGTATCTCGGGTGGGACTGACGGCAGGAAATCGCCGGCAACACCGCATCAGCGCTCTAGATAAGCTTCCCCACATTATGCTGGTTCTTTTCGGTTAAACTTTACTCTTTCCTTGTGGGGAGAGACCGCGAGGGCGGCAAGGAGGCCGTCCGCACTGACTGTGAGTGAGTGAGCTCCTTGAAAGGCGCGAAAGATGAACATGCGACCTCAGCCATTCCAGATTGGTCACAGCCGGCTTGATAGTGTATGCTACAGGGCGGCAGCGAGGTCAGGTCAACTCGAGCAAAAAACAGTAGATTAAATTTTATTGTCGAAATTTAATATATTAATCTATAGGTCAAAATATCTGGGATGAAAAAGTCCCTCTTTTTCCATCCATGGTGGGCAGTCGACTTGATCCGGGATCACAATCTGTGCGACAATTCACAGACTGCGGATATGCGTGCTCTTTCGGATGATACTCAACTATTTTAGCGTGCACTTGTTGTCTTCAAGTTTTTTCGGTCGAAGCGCTTCACGCCGCGGGACACCAGGCGCCGCCGGGCATGTCGTGTGCATGGTAAGAGCAGCGGGCACTTAATGGCCTTGAGGAGGGGGGAAAGGGGTGTCCGCCAACGTGGCCCACCACTAGTTTCTCGCTTCACAAAAGACGCGAGCGTCGCGTCTGGCATGACTGATGCGGCTCAGAACCCTCACGCCAGAAAGCGAACAGCCCATGATGCAGAGCGAACACCACCACAAGCGTCCCAAATTGTTTCGTCATAGAGATACACCACAGTTTCGCCGAGGGCAAGAGTCTAATGAATCTATTTCGCCCAGACCAGTCGTTACAGTGCCCATCAACAGATCCCACATGTCAACCAAACGCCCCGGTCGCCCAAGGGCATCCCACATCGGACCATGAACGCAGTTTAAACCCCTGTCGACACAAGAAAAACACTGCCCGCGGAGCCATCACCCCTGCAGCTAACCAAGGCGCGTCTTCAAAGATGTAACAACGTTTTTTTCAAGAAATGCGGACGGTCTGATCGAGTTCAGATCGCAGACATTTTTTAATCGATATTGTCAGCTTCAGATATACGTGCACTCCTTCAGAAGCTGCGAGTAGCAGACTTGCAAAAAAAATCCCGAGCAGTTCTAGTCATCACGTTCCCAGACTCTCATCCTTCAGGATCCATGTTCTCAGAACGACTCCGAGAGTGTGTGCGCCGATCATTCTTCTACTTCTGAGAATAATTTTCAGGGATCTTCTTGAGAATGCATGGGAGGCAATGTCGCCGCTTCGTTGAATGGGTGATCTTGAGTAGATACTACTCGTTATCTTTGGTTGTTGAGCTGTTCTGCAAACCTTTTTTTTGAATAGTCTCGCACGCCACTGTGCTGTGCACTCATCGGTGTTCCCGAACTCCGTACATACAGGAATATGTACAGGCAATCTCAACAACGCTTGCGGAACACTCGAAGCATGTATCTAGCTAGATACCTATCTACAATTTAGATACCGAAACCAATATACTAAGTTAACATTGCTAACATCGCAGCGACTTCCGTAAGCCTTTCAAATAACCGAACCGGGCCGCGAGCGCGACGCGGCCCTCGAGCGCGACGGACACGCTGGGAAAGGGGGCACTGCGCTGTGGTGGTGCACCTCGCTTCATCAGTCGTGCTCGTCGACGGGCGAGACTAAACCTAGCTGAGGCCAGGCTCAACGCTGCCTGAGGGTCGCGGGGGCTGCTCGAGGGGATGGAAAACAGGGAGGTTGCCCCAACCAAACGCTGCCTGCAGGTGGAGTTACTGACCGCACGGCCAGCCTATCGGGCAGTGCCGGGGCAGGCGGGGGGCGGGGAGGGGGCGAGGGACGTGCGCGACGCTCATGTTTGGCATGCTTAGCGTGGCCGTAGGTGTGCCCTCTTTGTACAAAGGTTTCGTGTCTCACGGAAGCGGCGTCACGTGAGTCTTCACTGCCGCCGCTTCGGCACCGCCCAAAAGCCGCCACGAGCCCCTGGGAACAGCGAGCCGCAATGCGTTGTCGTCAGTCCACCAAACAACGTTCCAGTTCGGTCCCCCCTGTCCCTCCCTCATTCATTCCCCTGCACGTCCTACGTGTGCACGATGGGCAGGAGGACGCCGAGCACCAGGCTGGGCGACCACTGCACTGCAATCACCCCACCAGTGGGGTTCATCGCATTCTCCCCAAAGTGAAACGCCAACGCCGGGCGGTCGCCAAGGACCTCCTCAATCGCCGTAAACGCTGCTCCGTGGGTGGCGCGCATCGCGGGGGACCACTCGTCCCGCATTGCGTGGTTGCGGCTGCGCTCCAGGCTCAGCACGTGACGCATGGCTGGGCCCGACACGTAGGTGCGGAAGAGCTCGCCTGCAGGTCGGCCACTCCAGGGTTGCCGCGCGTTGGCCGGGTCTGGCCGCACGCCCCCGACGCGTGGGGCGATAGGCGCCCGTGCGTGCGTGTCGGCACCTGCGGCGACCATCAGCGCGTCCGCGGCGGCGACGACGGCCTCCTTCGTCGCACCCGCAACGGGCCAAATGATGGATCCGGGCGTGACGCGCACCGCCAGCAGGTGCCACTGGGTGTTCAGCGCCTCCGTGCCCCACCCACAGTCACAATGGAAGTGTCGCGCAGAGTGGACTGCTGCGGCCGCGCGGGAGAGGGTGGCCAGCCCGGTGTAGATGGTGTGGGGGTCGTCCTCCCAAGTCGCTTCGCCAGGGTGACCAGCGGCCGCGGCCCTGGCACCCGGCGCCGTCATCCTGGTCCCGCTGGCTCGGTTGTCGACATACAGGAAGGAGCCTACTGGCCGGCGGGCTCCGGCCGCACCCTCGTGGACTTCCTCCATGTCATCAGCGCCATCTTGGGCTGCATCCTCTCCACCGGCGTCGTCTGGGACTGACTCCACATCGACGGCGTCCTCTTGGGCCGAATCATCTCCGTCGGCGTCCTCTTGGCCTGAATCTTCTCCGTCAGCGCCCTCTTGGGCTACATCCTCCTGATCCGCGGCTACTTCCTCTTCGTCCGCATCGTCTGGGACTGCGTCTTCATCGTCAGCGCCCACAGGGGCGAACTCCTCTTGGTCAGCGCCCTCTTGACCGGACTGCCCATCACCTGCCAACCACACAGCCCCCGTCTCCCACGTGGGCGGGCCGCCATCCCGCGTGGGCTCGCCGTATTCTTCCACCTCGCCCGCCACCATCTCCGAACTCTCAAGTTGGGCGACGGCGCTGTCTACGACCGCCGACGGCACCGCTGGCAGCACCCCCTCCACCCACCCTCGCACCAATGCCAGGGGGGGTTCAAATGCTACCTCATCCGTGTCTTCCCCGTACGAATCGTCCCAGTAGCAATAAAATTCCGTCTCCCACTCGGTGGAAAATTGGGGTAGGGGCGTCAGGTCCACCTGCTTGGCCAGCAGGGCGCGCCACATTGGGGAGGACGGGGCTGTGGCGGCCGCTAGGCGGCGACACGTCTGGGACAGCGACCGCAGGGACCACGGGTCGGCGACGGCAACGAGGACCAACTCGAGTATCTCTGACGGGAGGTCCATCAGACACAGGGGTCGGAGAGGGGGCGCCATGCCGCGCCGTCCAGCGTGTGAGGTCGACGCTCCGAACGCCAAACGCGGGGGCCGCTGGCCAAAACACACCAGCGGAAGATTCAGGCGGGGGATGAGGCTGGCCCAGCGGCGGCTGCGCGGAGACCGTCTGCCGACAGCAGCCGTCCAGGGCAACGCCCCGACTGTCGTCCAGTCGCCGCCCGCACAGTACACAACCGCACGGCGCTTGGCGGTAGGGGTGAGGGAGAACCGAGGGGGGCAAGAAAAATCCAAGGGAGGACAGAGGGGAGGGGCTTGACCCGTTCGTGAACGGCAGCACGTCGTGCAGCTGTGCCGGGGGTTTTCCCGTGAGAGATGAGAGGGGACCGGCAAGGACGACGCGGACGCCGCCCATCCATGGTCACCCGCGGAATTCGATGTCAGGCGACTGCCAGCGCCTCCAGTAGGCGATATGGATGCCACCAGCAGAGGGCCACGGCGGCAGCCATCCTCATGGTGGGCACAAAGGGGAGCGGGGGGGGACGAGGCGGTGGCCAGGCACCCTCACCACGGGGCGGTCGCGTAGCGGCTGCCGTCGAGCGTCTCGTGGCGCACCGGCACGGCGCCTGGCTCTGGTGCTCTCGCAGAGCATGTCTATCAGAGCGCGTCGCGTCGACCGCGTCTGCTCCGGTAGGCCACGTGGGGTGGCGCGCCCCGCGCGAGGAGCGGTGCGCTCACGTGCCCACTACCGTGAACTCCCCGTGCGGGGTCGACCCCCTCGACGGGACCATAGGACATCCGGATACGGTGGAGAGGGGTTGGGTTGGCATTCTCGGGGTGGGGTTGGGTGAGGTCGCACCACATCGCACGAGAGCGCAGCCAATAGCTGGCCACGGTTCGGTCAGGCCACCGCCAGGTGTATACGCGGCGAGGGTGGGGTCGGGATAGAGCGGGACTCACAACTGTGGCAATTCCAAGTACAGCTGTGAACTTGAACGGACCAGAACAGGGGGCGCCAAAAAAAAGAGCGCGCACGCGCGCCAAAAAAGAGCGCACACCCGGCCAGCCAAAAAAAGCCAGGGCGCACCCACCACACCTGCCCATCGTCGACGTCGTCACCCCCCCCCCCTCCTCCCCCCCCGCAATCCACCATCGTCGTCACCCTCCCCCCCACCGTCGTCGTCACCCTCCCCCCCACCGTCGTCGTCATCCCCCCCCCCGCTGTCCGTTGTCGTCGCCACCCCCCCCCACCCATCCGTCGTCCGCATCGCCCTCCCGTCGTCGTCGCCACGCCCCGTCCATCCATCGTGTGAGTCGTCCTGTGTTCTGTCGTTAACACCCCCCGCCCACCGTCAACGTGGCCTCTCCCCCCCAATCCGTCGTTTTCACCGCCCCCCCCTCGGCACCCGTCGCCCATGCGTCTCTCCCTCATCCGTGGTCGCCGCCCCCCCCCCCCCTCCCCTCCACAATTGCTTGCCCTCCTCTCTTTTTCGTCGTGTCCTCATTTTGGCTTCACCTCCGCAACGCTTGACCGCCAGTGCTATCCCCTGCTTCTCTCTGCTTCTCGCTGCCACCTCTGCTTTCTCAGGAGTCTGCCGTGCCTTTTGTTTGTGTTTTTGCGTCCGCCTGGGTAGAGGCCAGTGCCGTCCATGGTGCCTGCCATGCCGCCACTGGCACCCGGTTCCAGCTTCGCTGCTTTTGGGAAGCGAATATCGGTGGCCTGTCGAAGTGAGCAAGAAAACAGAGTTAAGGGCTGGCCCTGCAGCCACTGGCCCTGCGGCCACTGTAGGGCATTTTACCGCCGCCTCCACGCTACCCACATCCCATATGCTGCCCCCCTCCTCTTCCTCCCGCAAAGTGTTCCACCCCTCCAACATCGATGGTCCTCAGCGGACACTCACCTCCCCCGTCATCGCGCGTCTACGCGCGCTTCTGCCTTGCGTTGTCCCCCCACCGTATAGGCCGGCCACAAACAGAACGCAGTCCAGCTTATGTATCGCTCGAATGGGCCAGACGAGAGCAAGCCCCTGTGGACGGAACAAGGGGTTCACGATGACACGCGAGACACAGGATGAGGCGGACAAAAACGCCCATCATGACCAAGTTTGTCGGAAGGAAAGAGCACGACAAAAGTGGACATGAACCTGATAGGACGGCAGCGGTAGCGCTATCGCGGAGAAAGAGTACAAGGAGGAGCCAAGAAAAAACAACACCAAGTGCGAGGGTTGCTGAGTCGACCAGAACATGGCATAGGCAAATACCTACACCGGGAGACAGCGACAACAGCAAGAGCAGAAAAACAAACGAGAAAAATCGTCAAAAGATGGGCGCGCAGGGCGGTGGAAAACAGGAAAGAGTCCCACACGCGACAAACGGCAGCGCAGAAGGAGAGTGGCTGGGAGAGGTAACACAAGAAGGGGAGAGCACCACTGCAGGGGGGGACGCGACGCTCGTGGGAGCCAAAAGTGATGAGGTGGGCGCGGGGACAGCGATAGCATCGAGAACAGCGGGGTGAGAAAAGTGGGGCGGAGGGGGGGTGACGACGACAAAATAAAGCGGGGGCGCGGATGACGGCAATGGATGCCAGGGGGGGGGGGCGGAAACAACGGTGGGGGGGGGGGGGGGTGTCAAAAACGACAGAAGAAACGACGACGCCACGCTGGATGGACGGGGGGCGTGGCCACGACGACGGGAGGGCGATGCGGACGACGGATGGGTGGGGGGGGGTGGCGACGACAACGGACAGCGGGGGGGGGGGTGACGACGACGGTGGGGGGGAGGGTGACGACGACGGTGGGGGGGAGGGTGACGACGATGGTGGATTGCGGGGGGGGAGGAGGGGGGGGGGGTGACGACGTCGACGATGGGCAGGTGTGGTGGGTGCGCCCTGGCTTTTTTTGGCTGTCCGGGTGTGCGCTCTTTTTTGGCGCGCGTGCGCGCTCTTTTTTTTGGCGCCCCCCTGTTCTGGTCCGTCCAAGTTCACAGCTGTACTTGGAATTGCCACAGTTGTGAGTCCCGCTCTATCCCAACCCCACCCTCGCCGCGTGTACACCTGGTGGTGGTCTTCTGTGCTTCCTGTAAGGGCGTACCCACCAACGTGACCAACGGCGCATATTTGCCCATATTCGTGCCACGTGTGCGCCACGTGGCGCTTGTGACTAAACGTGGCACAGTTTGAGGTCTCCACCAACGTCGCGCTGACTCAAACGGTCCAAAAACGTCGTGTGAACCGAATGTAGTTCGCTATATTTATATCAAGTCATGTGTGCCACGTGGGCGGTCGGATGGCTCTCCGATAGTCCATTGACTATCGGCGTGACCAACGGAGGCCCCGTTAGTCACGCCGATAGTCAATGGACTATCCATTTCAGCCCGATTCAAGCTCCACACGTGGCATATTGACACATATTCGCGTTTCGTTCGCAGAACAGTACTCTCTGCACAAAGTCGCATGTTTGCTTCGACTAAGATAAATTGGAAGCAACCGTGTGGCAAGAAATATGCGCCCAAGGTGGCGTGTCTGGACACCCCGGATCCCGGCGCCTTCGGGCGAGGACGCGCTCGGAGGCACGCGTCGTTGCACTCGCAATGTACTGTCACATGGCGACTTCGCCAGGCACCTCCTTGAAGCGCCAGCGCTGTGCCAGCCACACGTGAGAATCTGGTTAACAACGGCACTCAGTGGTGCTCCCTTGCCTGACGACGCTGCAACGTTCTTTTGCCTCGGTAGCCTCATTGCTGGTCTCGTGTGGCACCCACAAGAACACCGAGGCACGCACTCCGTAGTTCCCGCCCGGTGGCGCCAGACCCCCCCCATTCCCCAGTTCGTGCCACCCTTCAGGTTGACCTTCCCCACCAGCAAAGATTGTACGGCCCACAGGCGTTCCCCGCAAAATTCCAGGGTGCATGTACTCTCCTGCTATTGGCCGCGCGACCCCGCCACTCAACGGCCGCACCCGGCGGCCCTGCTGCGTTCTGGGGCACCCCCCCGTCCGACCGCCCCCCACCCCCCTCGCAGTGCCTCGCACGGAGGTTCCCTCCCCGCCTCACCCCCCACCTGGAGCCGTTCTGGGGCGTGTGCCCCTCCAGCAGCCCCCCGCCCGCCTCCCAGGGCCGCGCGCGCCGGTCCCCCCCCCGCCACACCCCCCACCTGGAGCCGTTCTGGGGCGTGTGCCCCTCGCGCAGCCCCCCGCCCCCTCCCAGGGCCGAGCACGGCGGTCCCCCCCCCGCCACACGCCCTGTGGGCCCGACCGGTCAGGCAACACGGCCTGCGCCACCGCGACCCACCACTCTGACGGGGACCCCTGGCCAGGGGTCGTCGCCGTGGTGGCGTCCAGCGCTGTCCTTCCCTCCTCTTCCGTCGCGCCACGCCTGTACGTGCACCGCCTCCCTCTGCCGCGCGTGGGCCGTGCGAGTGCGCTTTTATTCTTCCTGGTTGATGAGGCGGCTGTGCAGCAGTGTGTCCTTGCGCGCTGGGTACTGACACGTCTGTGCCTCTTTTTACGTCGTGCCCATCTTTTTTTCGATGTCTTTCCGGTCTGTGTTGCGTTTTGATTGTTTGTGCGTTGTTTGTGTGTTGACTGTATTTTTTCCTAGACCTCTTAGGCAGGGAGCGCCTATGGACTCAGACGATGACGAGGACGCTATCGTCGCCCTCGCCACCCACCGACACATGACCACACTGCGCTTGCTACATCTGCGCGTCTTGAGGTCGCGCATTTATCGCAGGCACCGGGGCTCCATCCCCGGCCGGCGCGGCAACAAACGTCGCGACTTTTCTGATGCGGTGCGGCGCATACGCGAGCATTACTTTGGATTGGACGGGCAGGAGCCCGTGTACGATGAGAAGGACTTCGAGCGGCGCTTCCGTGTGCCGCGTATTGTCTTCTCCCGTATCTACAACGCCATCAAGACTGAGCCCTGGTGGCAGCAGCGACCAAACGCCACCGGCCGGCCACAAGCCCACCCTCTGCAAAAGCTTATTGGCGCCTTTCGTGTTCTTGCATATGGGGAGTGCATGGACCGCGGCGACGAGTATGTCGCGTTGAGCAAGACGACGATCTCCTTGGCAACCAATCGGCTGGTGGCCTTTATTCTGCGCACATACCAGGACGAGTACTTGCGGGCGCCGACCTTGGAGGACCTGAGGCGCATCATGCGTCGCAACGCTGAGAGGGGCCTGCCAGGATGTATTGGCAGTCTGGACTGCTCCCACTGGGAGTGGAGCACATGCCCCACTGCACACGCCGGCATGTACCAGGACCGGCACGGGAAGCGCACGGTCGTGCTGGAGACCGTCTGTGATGAAGACATGTGGATCTGGCACATCTACGCCGGGGCACCTGGCAGCAATAATGACCTCAATGTGCTTGCGCACAGCCCGCTCATGACCAAGGTGACCCAGGGGCGTTGGCCCCCGTCTGGGCTGTCTTTTTCTGTGAATGGGACCCGCTTTCGCATGCCTTATTACCTCGTGGACGGGATATACCCGCGCTATGCTTTCCTCATGTCGCCGCATGCAGAGCCCTCCACTGACAAAGAGCGTGCTTTTAACCGCCTGCAAGAGGCGTTACGGAAGGACGTTGAGCGTCTCTACGCCGTACTGACGCGCCGCTTTAATGTAGCTCTGTACCCTGCCCGTGCCCACTCTGTGTCTAACCTCATCTGTACCGCCAAGGCGATTGCCATTTTGCACAACATGGTTACTGAGCAGCGCCGTGATAGGTACGTGTCGCGCTCTCGCCCAGGGTATGGACAGGGAGGACCAGATGTAGGGGAAGGTGAGGGCACGGAGAGCGGCGATGGAGGAGATGGCGGCGGAAGCATTGATGGAGCAGACGGCGGTGGAAGCGGCTCTGGAGGTGGCCGACATGACGGAGCCGCCCCACAGTCTCAACGCGGTGGAGGACGTGCAGACGGTGGCGATAGAGGTGCAGCTGTAATTGCAGGTGCGCCGGGTGGAGTTGGGGAAGAACCGGGTGGAGTGGAAGAGGGAGTGGGTGGCGTGGCAGGGGGAGCGGATGAAGTGGGAGGGGGTGGCGGCGGTGGGGGTGCATCTGGAGGTGGTGGGAGAGGGGGTGGCAGCGGTGGGGGTGGTGGGGGTGCACCTGGAGGTGGGGGGGGAATGGGTAGCAGCGGCGGGGGTGCCCCCGGAGGTGGAGGGGCAGCTGATGGAGGGGGAGGGGGCGGGGTCGGCGGTGCTGGGGCACTCGGGGTCGGAGCCGGACCGGGTCCAGCGCACACCCCGGCCGGCGATCCGGCGGAGGGGTTGTTGCTCCAGGTGCTCATGTCCTGGTCCAACGCAACGGACAGGGACGTGCATGCGGCGCTGAAGGGCTGCCTCACCGAGCACGTCTGGCAGCACCGCGACCGCTTCCTCCATCCCTATCAGTAGATAAACCCCACGCCCTTGTTTTGTTTGCGTATTTCTCCTATTCACTTCCATCACTGCAGCGCAACAAAATTTGAGGACTCCTTGAGCCCACGTCGGTGCGGGGGGGGACGACGTGGTGTCGGTTTTCGCGGCCGCGCCTGTTGGCGAGGCGCGGCGGTGACGACAGCGCGGCTGTGGTGGCAGCCGCGGTTCTGGTTCGAACCACCGGAGAGGGGGACAAGGACCTGGCGGTGGCGCTTTCGGCGGCGCTGGTTGGCGCCGCCGGGGGGAGGGGGACAGGTGCCTGGCCGCCGGGTTTGCCGCGGCGTTTGTCGGTGGGGCGCTACGTGGGGGGGGGACAACGACCTGGCCGCCGGGTTTGCCGCGGCGTTGGCGGTGCGGCGCTCGGGGGGGGGGGGGGACAACGACCTGGCGTCTGCGTTTGCGGTGGCATTTGTCGGTGCGGCGCTGGGGGGTGGGGGGGGGAGAAGGACGTGGCCGCCGCGATTGCGGTGGCGTTTGTCGGTGCGGCGCCGGCAAGGGAGGAAGACAAGGACCTGGACCCCGCTTTTTCCGTGGCGCTTGCCTGTGCGGCGCTGGGGGGCGGGGGACCAGGACCTGGCCGCCGCGATTGCGGTGAAGATTGTCTGTGCGGCGCAGGGGGGGGGCAACAAGGACCTGGTCGCCGCTCTTGTGGTGGCGTGTTTCTGCGCTGTGCTTGGGGGGGGGGGCAACGGCGTGGCCGCCGCTTTTGCCTTTGTGTTTTCCTGCCCCGTGCTGGGGAGGAGGGGACAAGGACCTGGCCGCCGCTTTTGCCTGGGCGGTTTTCTGCGCCGGGATGGGGGGGGGGGCAAAGGCGTGGCCGCCGCTTTTGCCGCGGCGATTTTTCTGCGCGGAGCTGGAGGGCGGGGGGACAAGGACCTGGCCGCCGCGATTGCGGTGAAGATTGTCTGTGCGGCGCAGGGGGGGGGCAACAAGGACCTGGTCGCCGCTCTTGTGTTGGCGTTAGCCTGCGCGGCGCCGGGGAGGCTGTGATGGGATGGAGGGGATGACAACGACAGGGAGAGTGGAGGACAACGACTTGGCGGTTTGGATGGGTGTTTGTGAGGGCCGATGGCTGCATCATCGGAGTGCACAGACACGTTGTTCCAGTGGGAAAAAAAAAACCCGGCGATGAAGCCCGGGAAAAAAAAAAGCATGACGTACGCCTACCCTACACTACGACGCAGCTTAGGCAACCACTAAAACAACTACTACTACCACTACATCCACTGCTACTACAGCACGTACGCAAACGAGGCCGCCAGCTCAGACCGCGCAATAGCGCGCTACGACTCCTCCTCGTCCACGTCCGCGACCCCATCCCCGTCCCCTTCCTCTTCGTCATCGTCGCCGTCGCCGTCGTCGCCCTCATCATCATCAGGGTGGCCACTCAGGACGATCGCAGCGCGCTCAACACTGTCCTCACCATCGACGTCTGAAGCGTCGACATTGACGACGTCGAAGTCCACCTCGTCGTCCTCAGCTACATCACCCTCTACCGACCGCCCACTCCCACGGCGTGCGCCCTCAGCACGTCCTCCAGCATTCGCTGCAGGTACAGGGGCGGTTCCAGAAGCAGCTCCCGCTGCAGCAGTGCGGGGGGTTGTCACAGTCAGGTCCACATCCAGGGCGTCGATGGCGTCCTGGGCTTTGGCCGCTTTAGTGGCCATTGAGCGCGTCCCCCGTGAAGGTGGCCGCTCGCCCCGTCTGGGGCCAGAACTGCCAGCCGCGGTTGCACTCCCCGTGCCGGTACGCGCCGGCGTGCTGTCTGACGACGGCGCGACGACACCAGCTCCCTGACTCTCAGCGCGCTCGGCGAGGACGGTCTCCGCCGACGCCCTCCCCAGGTCCACCGCCAGCTTCAGCATCATGGAGCGGAACTCGATCCCCTCCGGCGTGCCCCTGTTCTCAGGGCGCGAGAAGAAGTCGATGGCCACCTTACGGCTCTCCAGACGGTACGCCGCCTCGGCCAGGGCTGCCTTCTTCGCCATGGAGTCCGCTACGCTCAGCATGGCCTTGTTTGATGTGTTCAGGGAGGCCTCAAATGCATCCTCCTTCTTCTCTACGTGCGCTGCGCGCTTCGCACCTTGCCGCCCCAAGGGCCGGCCTTGGAGCCCGTCGTACTCCTCCCGCTTGCGCTTGCCTTTTCCCTTGCCTTTGTCTTGGCCGCCGTCGGCGGGTGCACTCTGAGACTCAGTGTCGTAGTCCGACTCGTCCTCGTCCTCAGCATCGTCAATGAACAGGCGTTCCATCTCAGGGCTGGCGGACGCGCCGCTCCACTTGTCCAAACCACGCAACACCTGCCAGCACGGTTGCCAATTCTCTGGCACGAGGCGCGCACGGCGCACCGGCGCACTCTTGCCTTGCTCCTTCAGCACCTTCTCGTAGTCCACGTCCTTCTGCTCGGCAGAGTAGGCACTCGTGGCCGTGTACAAACACCGCGCCGCGCGCAGCACAGACTCCTCGTTCATATTCCCCGTCAGGCGCGTGCTAGCAACATGGTAGAAATGCGCAAAGCGCTGGCAGCAAGGACCAATGTTGCGCTGAAACTCGTTCTTGGCCGACGTTGGAGGGCGATTACTCCACCGACCGCGCATTTCAAACGATGTCAGCTTGGGTGGCGTGCGGCGAACAAACGCGAACCAGATGCTAGACCACAGAGTGGGCGCCTGCTGGCTCGTCCCCACGCTTGCATCTTGCGTGCACTGCTTGTACGCCTCACAAAGCGCGACGCGCTCAGGGGTAGTCCAGACCCTGCCCTTGCCAGCCTTCTTGCCATTCTTGCTTTTCCCGGGCCCACCACCACCAGCCATCACCTCCTGCACAGAGGCGTTGTCAGGCGTCTGCGCAGCACCGGAGGGTGGCGGACCGCCATGCCTTGCCTCGCCAGCCGCAGAAGGTGAGGCACTCACACGCCCCGCTCCACCAGCTGCAGGGGGCGACGGACGGGCAGTCCCTTCCCGCCCAGCAGCACGGGGAGACGGAGCCGCAGGCCCGACCCCACCATCAACAGGGGGCGACGGAGCTGCACGTCCTGCCCCGCCACCACGCCGGGACCCCCCAATACAGCGGGGAGAATTAGCAGGTCCAGCCGCCGCGCTTGCGCGTCGCGCCGCTGCCGCCGCAGAGACCTCTCGGGCCCGTTCCGTGTCTTTGATCTGCTTTATGATAGCAGCCCGCGCCGCGGCTGCGCCGGCTCTCCCACTGCGCGCAATGGCATCATCAGTGACAGCCTGCCTCGCCCTCGCAGTGCTAGCGTCTTGGGCCACTCGCTTGGCGGCCGCCGCGCGGGCTTTGTCCTCCACCTCGTCGCACCGGGTCATAAAGTCCTGCGACGAGCCAGCAGCCAAAGGGGCGCCACTGCGTGAGCCGCTGCTCCCACCACCGCGTGTACCGTCGCGCGCGCCGCCTCCGCGCCCACTTCCGCGACCACGAGCACGACCTCGGCCAGTCACTGGTGCTTGGGCGAGTGACGGGCTTGCTGGCGTAGCAGGGGAGCCGGGGGGGGCTCGTGCACGAGCTGAGGTGGCGGCGTGGGTGACGGCGGGGGCGGGGGCGGCGGAGGGGGTGGCGCCACCAGATGAGGCGCTGGCCCTTGCGGCGGCAGCCACAATGTTGGCTGCGTAGCTCTCGGTAGGAGATTCCATGTCGCCGGGTGGGTTGCGGGGTGCCCTCCAAAAAAAGGCTGCACCAGCGGAGGGGGCAAGGGAGGGGGTCCCGCCACGCTGGGCAGCAGCGCCCAATGAAATCCGGGCGGCGCCGCCCCGGCTTGGACGCTCAGACCGGCTGCTGCTGCAGTTGCCGCAGGTTGAGGGATTGAAGATGCGAGGCTCAGTGCAGGCGGTAGGGCAGACAGAGGTAGGCCTGGGTTGCTGGGAGGGCTCAGCGTAGTGGCTGGATGAGACCGTAGAGGCCCTGCCGTCGTCGGGGTTGGCGCCGCCACCAAGAGGGGTGGTGTCGTCTGGTGGGGAGGCGCCGCCGCCGCCCTCAGGTCCAGAGGGGTTGATGGACCGGCGGCCGGTAAATGCGTCCTCCTCCGCTGAGGACGCTCCGGACTCGCCGGCGGAGTGGGCGTCGGCCGCTTTGCAGGCGGCCGCGACTGCCTCCTCGGCTCTGTTGCGCGCGACACAGGCGACGTAGTGTCGTCGTTCCTGCTCGAGCGCCGCCTCGGCGGCGGCGACCGGCTGGAACTTCTTGCTACGCTGCGCGAGCCACAGCCGCAGCGGCGCGCCCGGTGGCCGAACCGCGACGGCGACCGGTCCCCCAGCCCGTCCTCGAGCGCCCGAGCGGCTCGTCGATAGCGCCGCGCCTCGTGCTCCAGCTCGGACAAACGGAAGCTCAGGATATCGTCCAACGCCGGCCGCGTCACCGCGGGTGGCGTCCAGCCCGCGACTGGGGGTGACGGGGACGTCCAGCTCGCCGCCTGTGGCGGCGGATTCCAGTGCCCAGGTGGTTGTGGCACGGGGGTCCAGTTCCCCAGCCGTGGTTGAGGGGAGGTCCAGCTCCGCGGTGGCGGCTGCGCGCCGCGATACAGCGGTGGTGGCGATGGCGGGCCGTTCCGCCCGGGAGGGGGGGGCGGCTCCCTCCACCGTGGGGATGGCGGAGGAGGGCCGCCCCGAGGAGGTGGCGGTCCAGGCGCCGGAACGCCGTCTTGCGGATGGCCAGGGGGGGGGAGCGGGGGAGGTCGTGGATGTTGGGGAGGAAATGGGCGCGGGGGCGGGGGCGGGGGCGACGAAGGCCGTCTCCGGGAGTGTGGTCGAGTGGTCGGGTAGTCGCTGCCGCGCGGGTGGTCCTCCTCCCGCTGGCGACGAACGCCCATCGTCCGACAGCATATATGTCGGTCCCGCGGGGTGCACCCGCGTACAGACTCGATGGCACTCACAGGATAGATGACGTTCTGAACGATGGGGAGGGGAGGTCGGAGTGGAGACTCACTAGACCAGCGCACAGGAAGTACGGAGCTCGTGCGCGGGGGAGAGGTCGGCAGCAAGGGGGTTCCGCGACACAGCAAGAGTCTGGTAGAGTTTCTGCGACGTTGCTGCAGGGCGCCGTGGGCTATCGACGAGGGTGTCGACTCGGACTTGCTGCGAGTGGACAGGCCGGCGGGCTCCTCAACGGCGCGCGTGACCCCACTGCGTCCTGTATGCGCGACCTCTTCGCAAAGAGTCAAAGAAAGAGTCACCCGGGGGGGGGGGGGGGGGGGGGGGGGAAAGGGGGCAACAACGCAGCCGACCCGTACACTGTCAACGAGCCCCCAAATTCGTGGGCGCGCTGGGCAGGCGGGCGCGGCCGCAACTGGACAGACGCCCCCCACCACTCGCGCTGGCCCAAGATTTTTTTGTGGCCTCGCAGGCAGAGGACGGCAAAGAGACGAGGTGCGCCGGATGAAACGAGGGGGTGGAGGAGAGGACACCTTTCGCTCGAGGCGCCTCTCTCCACGCCGGCCCGCCGCGCAACGTACTCGCGCCGGCATCGGATGGCCTGGGAGGACGGGAGGGGAACGGGTGGTGAGAAGTCTATCTCGGCGGCCCAAGTGATTGGGTGGGCGGGTGCTCGCTGGGGAGGGGGCGGCCGAGGGTCCTGCGACGGGTGTCCTTTTTTAGAAAAAATGATCTGGCGACTCGCAGACTAGTGACGCGGGCCAAGTCACGCGCGTGGATGAGAATCCGAACGGCGGGCGCCGGCAAAGCCCATGCTGCCGCCCGGTGCATGCGGCGGGGGAGTCGGGGGTGAAGAGAGAAGCGAACCATGGCAGCCGCGGCGCGTCTGCCTCTCAGGGTGGCACCCCGGTGGCACCTCGTGCGAGGGGGTGCGCGTGTGTGGATGATGAACGTAGGTCCCTCTGCAGTCTTGTTGCAACAATGGGGCTGCATGCCGCGGCATGCTCCACGAAAATCTCGCACGGAGGGGTACGGCGGGTAGCACCTCAACAGCCTAGACGGGTTGGTCCACCACCGCCTACACCGCAAGCACAAAAAAAAACACCAAAAATATCAAACCCAACGCGCCCAAATTGCAATGGCAAGCTCCAATCGACCGATAACTCTCAGGATCTGCCGCAAACTGTCTTCGAAATGTACAGTTCTGCTCAAAGACAGCTCCCAATTCAACCAGTTCGCTTTTGATGGACCTCGAATGCACCACCACTCCATCGTGTGGCCCACACCGCACGACCTCTGGCGATCTCAGAGACGCTCCACCAGGCCCATACACTGGAAATTTTGCAGGTGTCATGTGCATGGATGTCATGCCGACAACGTTGAGCCCTCCATTGGCGACCACAAGGCGTTGTGTGCACGTGTCCCAGGAAGGCAACAGATATGCGAGTTATACACAGCCCGCCAAGGCTGCACTCGGTGCATAACCTTCAGATTATTGTTGATTCTGTGAGAGCCGTCCGATAATCCAAGTCATGGCTGTGCTGTTGGAGCGATACAAGTGGGCATCGGAGAGGCCTGTGGGACGGATTTGGGCGTCTCTCAGTGCCTGGCCGGTTGAGTTTCGGTCAAAAGACAGAGTTTTGGTCATCGCTTCATTGCTTCTGCGTGGAGGGCCACGAAGCGCGGACGAGACCGCTGGAAGGCGAAGATGTCGTGTTTTGGGCATGTAGCCCATGTCTGGACCTCAAGTACATTGCGGTCAAGAGCACCCCCGATAGTCCAGGTACTATCGCGATAGCCGCACCAATGAGATGCTCGCACGTGGCACACGTGGCGTTCTAAAATGACCATTTCAGACCTTTAGTCTCACGTTGGTGGGCACGCCCTAAAAGGTGGATGTTGAAGGGACGTGAGGTGAGGGATCCTTTGGTTCAGACAGCGATTTTCATCACCTTCATGACCCGTGCACGTCAACTATTTACGGGACGCACAATATGATAGCTGGCCACGGGTCGGTTACTCTATAGTGCTTCCTGTAAAAAATGGATGTTGACGGTACGTGGAGTGTGGGTTCGATTGGTCCAGTGGCCGGTATTTGACATGATCGCGACACGAGCACGTCCACTTTTTACGGGACGCACTATATTGGCTGCGCTCTCGTGCGATGTGGTGCGACCTCAGAGTGTTTCCAACAACGTCACGACGATCTCAATACCATCTCTCATATATTTTCGCAGCTTTCAATTGAGCCCACACGTGGCTTCCAAAAGTCTCTCGGCCAATGAGAGCCCAGCGGGGGCTTGTGGGCCGCCGCTGGGGTCCGGTCGCGTCCGAAATCGGCCAGATTCGGGCCTCCGTTTCGGGTTCAGACGCGAATGGAGTTGATGGAGCTGTTTCAAGTCGTGCGAGCCACGTTTCCGCAGAAGATCGTCACGACGATGTCGGAAACGATCCCCCCCCCCCTACTTCGTTGCAGAGATCGTCGTGACGATCTCGTTTCGGGTTATGGGAGCGTTTATTGCCGTTTTTAACGCTAGAACGGGGCCCTGCGTGAAAGATTCGCGACCCTCTCGAAAGTGTCTGGACGCAATCTGGAAGTCTGCAGGATTGGATGATTGGGCATATGCCGCGTGGTCGTGTGGATCCGCAGCGGTCCGTTGGGCACGAGTCCTGGTGGTCGCCCCCCACCCCTCTCGGATCCCCCACACCGCACCCACGTATTCGACGCATCGACGTGGTCCGTTCAAATCATACGCACGCCGCCGGACGCCACTCCGGCGAGCGTACCCCCAACACCCCCGGCAAAATAACAAAAAAAATACAACATTTCGTGCAGGGCCCCGCCCCCGGCGCGGGCCCGCGCTGGCGGAGGGGGGGCCGCCCCCCCACAACAGGCTCCCACGGGGGGGGGGCTGGGTGGGGAGGGGCGTGCACTCCCCCCGCAGCACGTTTGGCACGGGGGGGGGGGCTTCCAGCGGTGGAATGGGGGGGGGGGCGTCGCGGGGAGAGGCGTGCACTCCCCCCGGAGCACGTTCCTGCGGGGGGGGGGGCCTCCCGCGGTGGATTGGGGGGGGAGGCGCGTGCACCCCCCCCGGGGGACGCTGCTGCGGGGAGGGGGGCATCCAGGGGTGGATCGGGGGGGGCTTCGCGGGCCGCGTGGGACGGCTCACGTCGTACCGGCGACGTGACCACCACCGTCGTGACGCTCATCGCCGTCACCACCGTCGTCACCGCCGTCGTCGGTCTGTTTGTGGGCCGCGTGCGACGGCCCACCACGCATCGGCAGGCCCACCACCGTCGCCACCTCCGCCACCGTCGCCACCTCCACCACTGTCGTCTCCGCCGCCACCGTGTGTGTGCTGGGGGCTGGGAGGTGTGGTGGGGCTGCAGTTTTGGAAGATGGCTGCCCCCGCGCCTTTTGATCGAGAGGCATGGGAGGTGTCCGATGGATCGGCGGACGAGGTCCACGCAGCTGTTCTAGCTGCACGGCTCTCTCTAACGCGACGTAGACACTACATCGCTCTGTCGGGTGCGGTTGCCCGACGCCGCCGGCGTCGCGGCGGCTCGGTGCCTGGTCGTCGTGCCAACCGGTTGCGTGGATTTGAGCGCGGCTACCGAAGCATCGAGGCTGACTTTGGGGAGGACGGGAACCCACCTGTGTACGGCGAGACTGATTTTGAGACTCGGTTCCGCGTGCCTCGCAATGTGTTTATGGCGGTCTACGACGACGTGAAGGACCTGCCGTATTGGAAGCGCACCATCAACGCCAGTGGGCGGCCACAGGCGCATGCCCTTCCGAAGGTGGTGGCCGCCTTTCGTGTGCTGGCGTACGGTGAGGCCGCTGATCGGCCTGACGAGTATGTCCGACTGTCCAAGTCCACAACGGCGGTGGCGACGCAAATGCTTGTCGACCACATCGTCGACAACTACGAGGAGTTTTTCCTGCGCCCCCCAAACATGGACGAGCTGGCCCATGTTCTTGACCGCAACGCGCAACGTGGGATGCCTGGGTGCATGGGGAGCATCGACTGCTCGCATTGGGATTGGCGCATGTGCCCCAAGGCTTTGGCGGGCCAGTACCAGGACTACAAGAAGCGGCGCTCCGTGGTAATGGAGACAGTCTGCGATGAGGACCTGTACATCTGGCACTTTTTCGTGGGGCCACCGGGCAGCCAGAACGACCTGAATGTGTGGGGCCAATCACCGCTCTGCATGGACATTACGAATGGTCTATGGCCCCCTGACAATTTTGAGTACACACTGAATGGCCGCACGCGTCGCTTGCTGTACTATTTAGCCGACGGTGTGTATCCCAAGTTCCCCATTTTTGCCCGACCCTTTCCACGCGCCACCTCCAACACCCTGAAGAAGTGCACTTACAACCGGCTGCAAGAGGCGCTTCGCAAGGACGTTGAGCGTCTGTATGGCGTAATGACCGCGCGCTTTCACATCCTTCTCCACCCGGCCAAGTATCACTCTGTTGACCGTATCATCCGCACCGCCAAGGCTGTCGCTATTTTGCACAACATGATTGTCATCAACCGCCGCGACGGGTGCATCTCCCGCCTCCGCATGGGAGAATTATACGGCCAGGCCGGCGCAACGGCCTCTGTCATGATGGCCGCTGCACAGGCTGAAGCAGAGGCCGCAGAGGCCGCAGAGGCCGCGGGGAGTGACTCCTTGTCGGCCTTCTCGTGGTCCTCTTCGTCGTCTTCGTCGTCGTCTTCGTCCGTTACCGCTGGTAGTGGAAGCAGTGTCGGTGCGGGTGGTGGTGCGGGCGCTGTGGGTGACGGCACGGCGGCCGCAGCGGGCGTATCTGGACGCGCGGGAGGTATTGCCGCCGGTGGGGGTGGTGCATCGGCCGCGGGGGGTGCAGCCTGTCCACCTGATGGAACTGGAGGTGGTGCTGGTACTGCAGGGGCGGGGACCGGGGCCGGAGGCGGGAACGGCGCGCAGGGTACTGGCCGTGTCGCCCCGACTTGGCGCACTGACGATATCAGGCGCCAGTCTGCTCTGACCAGTCCGATTGAGCACGAGCGACTACGCGCTACCCTGATGGCACGCGTGTGGGAGAACAAGGCGGAGGCTCTGGCGCCGTTTCTGCACCGCCGTCATGCGTTGGTGTACATGTAGGTGGGTGGGCGGCTGCTTTAAAGGTTTTTTTTTCCCCTCGGGGTTTTTTTTTTCCTCACCTGTGAGCCGGTCTAGCGTGGAAAGACGGCCGTTGGCGTGGCAAAAACGCAAGGGGCGGGACGCCTTGGCGGTGGGGGGGTGGCAGCGACGCTGCGGCCGACTTGTCGGCCGCCTGTGCGCCTGGCTGCTGCCACCGGCGTGGCACGAAAGTGGGGGGGGGGATGCCTTGGCGGTGGGGGGGTGGCAGCGACACAGCGGCCGACTTGTCGGCCGCTGTGTCGCTGCTGCCACCGTCGTGGCAAGGAAGTGCGGGGGGGGACGCCTTGGCGGTGGGGGGTGGCAGCGACGCAGCGGCCGACTTGTTGGCCGCCTGTGCGCCTGGCTGCTCCCACCGATGTGGCACGAATGTGGGGGGGGGGGATGCCTTGGCGGTGGGGGGGTGACAGCGACACAGCGGCCGACTTGTCGGCCGCCTGTGCGCCTGGCTGCTGGCGCGAGCGTGGCGGGGGAGTGGAGGAGGCGAGGACGCAGCTGAGCGAAGTTCAGGACAGCCAGAGCTTAGGAAAGACAAAACGGCAGGTGGAGCATTTACCACGCCAACCAAGCCCTCAAGGCACACCCCACGCGTGGTGACACACAGGCCCCACTTAATGGCGCCAACAAAAAGCAGACAGACGGCGCCAACATAAAGCAGACCAACGACAAGTGGCGTAGAATCAAGCACGCAAAGGAAAAAAACATTTGTCAGGCAACCGTGGGTACGTGCACACGAACAACAGACACAGCAGATGCAAGCCAAAACGAGCAGTGCCACAAAAAAAAAAAAGCACACATCACATGTACAAGTCATCGTCGTCCTCCTCATCCTCCAACTCCTTCACCGACATAATGAACGGGTCAAACTCGTCCTCATCACCGTCCACGTTGTCTTACTCCCCCACATCGTCGTCCTGCTCAGAATCTGCCACAGAGGGCTCGGGGGACGGCGTAGTGGAACGATAAACGGGCATGCGCTTCGGCCCTTTGCCCTTCTGGCTGACAAAGCCTCCGGCAGCGGCGGCAAACTGCAGCTGCTTGGTGATCTGCGCCCGTCGGCCGACGGATAGAAGGGCGGCCGCAGAGCGGCCACCCGCGGAGCGGCCACCCGCAGGGGCCACCACGTCCCGCAGAGGTGGGGCGGGCGTCACCGGTGTCGCTGCCGCTGACACCCCAGTCGCCCTGCGTGGACCGGTGCCGCGCTGCCCCGGAGTCCCTGAGGACCCCTCCGTGGGCACATCCGCCAATGGAGGCCACTCCATCGGTACAGGTGCCAGCAGCGGGGACGGCGGTGGCTGCAGCGGAGGCCACTCCATAGGCACAGGTGCCCGAGGTGGGGACGGCGGTGGCTGCTGGCTCTCCCAGGACGCCGGAGAGTTTGGCAAAGTGGGTGGGTGAGGTCCAGGGGGGGGGGCTGCAGGGGCGGCCGCGGCCCCGGCGGCCGCTGATGAGCGGCCGTCCGAGGGCCGTGAGCCCGCACCAGCCGCGACAGCGCCGGAGGCCGCGGCTTCGCCAGCAGCCGCGGCCCCCGGCTCGTCATCTGTCGCGGTCATGGCGGCGACCGCCCCGCCCCCCGCCCCCCCCGCCACCGGGCCCCCCGCCCCCCCCACCGCCGCCCCGCCGTCCCCCGCGACTGTCGGAGCCGCGGCCGCTGGAGCGGCCGCCTCCTCTCCCGGCCCTCCACCAGCATCTGCGGCACCCTCGCCGCTGCTGGACGCCCCCGCAGGTGCCGGTGCGTTGGCGGCCATGTGCTGTGAGATGAGCGCATCGGCGCGCCGGGCTAAAAACGCGCAGAAGCGCGGCACGTCCCGAATGCCGGGGGCCGACAGTGCCGCAATCAGGTTCCTGTCCGCAGTGGCCCCCGCAATGACCTTCAGCGCTGCAGTGTTGGCGCTACTCTCCTTCGCCATGGCAGCGTCGCGCGCGCGCGCGGCCATCTGCTCCAAAGTAGACTGGGTGCCCAGGGGGCGGTCAGCGAAAGTGCCAGGGCGCCGACGCTTGCCACGTGTGGCAAAAACCACAAGCACACACGGCACCCAAGTTGGGGCGGTGTGCCAGGGCTGCCTCCCGTGTCGGGGGAACCGGAAGAAGTGCAAGTCGCACACACTCTGTCCCTGGACGAGGTGGTGAAGGCCCAGGCCGAGGATCCCTTCTGCAAGTCGCAGAGGGATATACTGGATACGGTGGTTGAGACGCGCTTCTTTCTGGGAGACGATGGCCTCCTCATGAGGAGGGGGGTATTCCAGGGGACCGAACAACTTGTCGTCCCCGCATCCCTCAAGGACAGTATCCTTGAGAGGGAGCACAACGCTCCCACGGGTGGACACCTGGGGTCTAGTAAACTGTACCAGACCCTGAGGACCAGGTACTACTGGCCGTCCATGGTGGTGGACATCTACAGTTGGGTGGCTGCCTGCACAAGTTGTGCACAGAATCATCTGATGGAACGGCGGCCTAGTACGGCTATGCTATTGTTCCCGGCCAAGGAGCCCTTCGCCGCGTTGGCGATGGACATCCTTCGGCCACTGCCCGTGACCGAGGAGGGCAACCAGTACCTCCTGGTCATCTGTGACCGCTTCACGAAACTTACGCGAGCGATCCCACTGGCAGAGATCACGGCCATGTCGGTCGTGTCAGCCTTCCTAGATCACTGGGCTGCCGCGTATGGCATCCCAGATAGTACACTATCGGACAATGGACCGCAATTTGCGTCCGTACTGTTTCAGGGAGTGCTGGATATGTTGGGGGTTAAGGCAAACTATGCCACCCCCTACCACCCACAAACTAATGGGCAGGTGGAGCGCTTCAACAAAACTATTGTTAGGCAGCTGCGCCACTATGTGAGTGAGCACGTGAAGACGTGGGATCAATATATTTCTATCCTTACTACTGCCTACAATTCGCAGGTTCACTCATCTACAGGGGAAGTACCCCTCGCTTTTGTGACCCCCCGTCGCGTGCGGTCTATTGCCGTGCGGCGGTCGCTCCCAACTAGGGAGGATGGTGGCAGTACGCCTACTCCTACTGAGAGTAAGGCGGAGTTCGCCGCTAGGCTTGAAAACCTCATCCCTAAAGTCAGGGCTGAGATGGACAAAGCACAAAAGCGCTACAAGCGTACCTTTGACAAAAAGGTGCGCAATGCTAAACATGTCCCCGAGCAGGGTGACTGGGTGCTGGTACACTCGCACACCCCAACTGGGGGTAAGCTGGTATTCCAGACGAAGGGACCGTACCAGGTCCTTCGTACTGATGGGCGGCGCTTCACCATCGAAAGTGACGATGGGGTCCGCACAGTGAACGGACAGGACGTGGTCAAAGTTGCACCACCGCCTGCAGGCGACCCAGCTTGGGCACGTGCGTTGGAGTCGTGGCGCCTCCCCTCACTGCCTGCGGCCAAACAGGGCCCGCAGGAGTACGTGTTCGATAAGTTCATCGACCACGGATGGGATGAAGACACTGACCGCCTCATGTTGAGGGTGCGTTGGTTTGGCTACAAAGCCAAGGATGATACGTGGGAGTATGTGGAGGACCTTCCCGCTGAGAAGGTCCGGGCGTACTGTGCCCGGAATGAGATAGACCCTAACAGCCCTCCCTCAACGTGAGGGAAGGCCGAGCAACAGTGCCACGAGAGTGCTTCAAGTCGAAGTGGTACGCAGAGTGGCTTTTAACTACAGCCCTAACCCTCACACTCTCACAACAAAGGCAGCTGCCAACTAGGCACGCATGCTAGACTCTCCCACTCCACGGCCCTCGCCCTCACGTGGAGGCGAGCGGCGAGACCCACGCCGATAACGGTCTCCACTCGTTGGAGGGGGCGGCGGCTCCAAGTCGGAACCGTCGCGCCCCTCACGGTCGCGCAAGTGGCGCCGACCGTGGCCACTCTTCTGCCTGGTCTTGCGCGCAAGTTTGCGACGCAGACGCTGGACAGACTCCGTCTCCGACGGGGTAGAGGACTCCGAGACGGAGTAAGACAACTCGTCTTCCGACACGGAGGGAGAGCGCCGAGAGTGTCGGCGACGACGGCGAGGAGGCGAGTATGCTCGGCTCGCGCGACGTTTGCCACGCCCAAGTGGGGCTGGCTGGGGCATAATAGCCCCAATACGAGCCAACTCGGCTGTCATAAACTCCGCCACCGACTCGCAACTCGCGGTCGCTACTGCAGTACGAACGCGCTCCTCAAGTTGAGGAGTCTCGGAACTCTGTAGGGTTGCGGTCGACGCGGCCAACCAGGAAATGGTGCGCACCAACGTGGTGATCATCATCTCTGAGGTTAGAGGCGTGGGCGGCAACACCAACTTGGGGTATACCGTCAGGAGGGTGGCCCCCAAGTTGGGGGACACCGAGGTGGAAGACTCCACGGCCACGCTGATCGGGATGTTCCCGTGAGGTTGGAAAGGAACAGGAGGAAGCGGAGGGGCCCGCCGAGGTGGCGGTACCCGGGTGAAACTGCGACCCCGACTTGGGGCTCCCGCAGTGGGTTGAGTCATGTGGTCATCATAGGACGGCACGGCCATAACTATGGGCTTGTCCGGGGGTGGCGCAGTGTGGCGATCCACCCCCGGGGCATACGGGTAGTCCCCGATGCCCAACCCCTCTCGTAGGACCACACGGCCGTCGTGAAGTTCACGAGCGACCCACACGAACTGGCGAAGTGCGCCATCGTCCTTGGGCCCACGAGTGGGGCGGCGCAACTTGTGCTCAATGCTCTCCCACTCGATAAACTTGTGGAGGCGGAGCATCTCCTCAAGTAGAGTGAGTTGTCCTGAGGAGCACCCCTCAGCAACTAGCTGAGGGGTGAGCTGTTCCAAACCTTGGATAAGCCGGAGGGGAAGATGCCAGAGCATCCCCCGCCGCTGAACACAGGACACCCAGGTCGACATGACCTCGAGGAGCCACTGGGTGGCCAACATGGCCCACACCAGGTGATCAGGGGCAGCCGTCAACATGACGGAGCCGAAGTGGTCAAGCAACCGGGGCAACAACGCCGGGAACCCGTAGGGGACCTCAACTTGAGGCCACCACTCGGGCTTCTTCGGATAGTACTGCTCCTTACTGGCAGCAGACTGTTGAGGAAACTCAAGTTGAGCCGAGGTCACCAAGTAGGGACCTCGCCGGAAGTCTTTCTCCATCCGCACATCAAAGTGATGAGTGTGCGGATCGGCCTCGTGGAGGTACGGTGGGCGAGTTGCCACAGCGTCCCACGTGAAGGTCGGCAAGTCGCCGGGACCCGGGATAGTTCCCCCGCGGTCCACCATGGCCTTGGCACGTTGGACGTCTTCAACCTCCTCGTCGTCCAGGAAGGCAAACTGGTCCGTCCTGAAGCCGGCCGGGAACCCGACCCTACGGGGACACTTCTCCCGTAGGCGGTCCCATACCCGGCCCATCGCTGCGCCAAGTCGGCCACAGCGAAGAACAGTCAACCCCTCCTCATAAAGAGGCCAAGCGGGGTAAAACCACCGCCCCAAGGCCTCACGCGGGACAACTTGTCCCGCCTCCGGGGGAGACCCCGCCGTCAACCCAAAGCCGGGTGACGCGGGAGTCCCATCCCCCGGAGCGATCGCGGAGCCCCCGCCGGAAGTCCCGGCGGGTGCTGCACCGTAGGAGGTGTCCTCCATGCGCTCGTCAAGAGAGTCCGTCTCCACTCCCGGAGTCGCCATGGCTCTCCCCAAGTTGGGGAGAGACGCTCTGGCTATCGCAGCACGAGACCCGCCTCGAGTTGAGGGGGACTCGGATCGTGGGTATACGGGTGGCCTCCCCAGCGTGGGGCGGCCCAGTGGAAGGTGAAGGGGAGGTGGTGGTGATGGTGAAGTGTGAACTGAAGAGAGCAAGCTGCCGAGTGGGCAAGCTTGAGGAGAGGGGCGGTCAACGTGACCGCCTCCACATCCGTGTTACGTACTCGATGGGGGACAGCAAGTCGCGCCCCCAACGCCGAGACGTGCGTTTACGCACCCCCTCACAGGGCCGACCGGGTCGGTCGGAACTGAGGAGAGGGGAGTGTGGCAGTATTGACCCCCAGGTAGGGGGGCAACACGTGCCATGCAAGGGGCGGCAGGCCACTAGCCTGATCCGTTCCTCCCCCTGCATTTGGGTCCATATTCCCTAAGTTTGGGATAGTTAGCTTAGTAGTAAATCCAACTTGGATTTGAGGGTTTTCTGCATTTATCGTCTTGAATTTTCGTGTGGCCCGGTGGGCAGGTGCTGGGGTGGGAGATTCTGAGTGGCGAGATTCTGAGTGGACCCTGGGGGGATAAGGGGAGGGACAGCGGGGCTTGGCCCTGCGTCCCCGTCCCGACCAAGAAACTGTTGGACCACACACCATCTTCTTGTTTGTCCGTGGGGGGTTTGCCCCACAACAGGGACAGAGTGTGTGCGACTTGCACTTCTTCCGGTTCCCCCGACACGGGAGGCAGCCCTGGCACACCGCCCCAACTTGGGTGCCGTGTGTGCTTGTGGTTTTTGCCACACCACGGGCCAGAGGCGTCGAGTCGCCATCTGCGTCCTGGGACTCCGTCCCGTCGGCGGCGGTGGCCCCCTCAGCAGAAGCGGCTGCCGACCCACTGGCCGATCCCCCAACAGAGGAAGGGGCCGCCCCGGCGGCACCCGCGGCCGACCTCGCGGCCGCGGCGGCGGGGCGCTCGGAGCGCCGCGCCGCCATCGCGGCAGAAGCCGCGGCGCCGCTGTACTTGTCTGACTCGCGCAAAACACGCCACGCCGGTAGCCAGTGGATTGCCCTGGACTCCAACGACTTGAGGGCCAGGTTGGGGACGTACTTCCCGGCCCTCATTGCCTCGTAGATGTCGCGCCTCTCAAACTTGGCCATCATGGCCAGCTCCATGTCCTGCTCGGAGGGGTTACCAGGCAGGTTCTTGCTCTCCACGTAGACGCGGGCGCACACCAGGCGCATGACCTTCTCCGACAGCTTCTGGTAGTACCGCTGGACGCCCGTAGACTCGCGAATGACGCGCAGATGAGGGCCGCGCCCCACCCCCACGTGAGCGGCCCTCATGCGGGCCATGCGCCGCTGGAAGTTGGCCGTCACTACCGCAAAGAACTCCTTCCCCTTCTGGTCCGTCCCCACCACAGCGTCCTCCGACTCCTCGAGCCACGCATTGCTCAGCTGTACGCGCTCGACGTCGGAGTAGGGGATCCCGTGGGTGTGGACGCGAGCTCCCAATCCAGGTCCGCCATCGCCCGCAGCCGTTCCGCCTCCGCGGCTTCCGCGGCCGCTCTCGTCGCGGCCACGACCGCGGCCTCGAGACCCCCCCGGACCAACGGCGGGGCCAGCACTGCCGGCCCCGCCCCCCCCGCCGGCACCACCTCCCCCGACGGCGGCTCCGGCGGCGGCGACGCCGGCGGCGACACGGGCGGCGACACCGGCGGCGACACCAGCGGCGCCGGCTGCTGCGGCTCCTCGGCCCCTCTGGGGGTGGGGGCCGCCAACGCCACGACGGGCGCCTCCTCCCGATCGTCGCCGTGCACGGGCCCCGGCCGCTGTGGCTGCGGCCTCTTCGTCCTCGTCCCCGTCGCCGTCGGTGACTGCATCGTCGTACCAGGTAGAGCTGGGGCGGCCGCCTGTTGGTGGTGGCCGACCGCCTCTGGCGCGGGCGCGGCCACCGCGGGATGGCCGGTCGTAGTTGCCTGCGTGGCGTCGGCGGCCGCGCCCGGTGGCGGCCCCACTGCCGGTGGACGTTGCCCCGCTGTCCGGGCTGCCGGCGCGAGGGTCCCCGCCAGCACCGCCGGCACTGCCGGCACCGCCGGCGTGCCCCCCTCCTCTCGACTGTCCTCCAAAGAAGGGGGAAGAGGACATGGCGGACCCGTCGCGGGTGTTGCTGCTGCTGCTGCTGCTGCCGGTGACCCCGGCAGCAATGGGCGATCTTGCGCGCCGCGATCCGTGAGCCTCTGGTTCAGTCGCACCGCCCTTGCTCGCGCAGACCACGGGTCGCCACGAGGCGCTGGCCAACTGCTCGAGGATGGCCGCAGTGGTGGGCCGGTGCCGCTCGGCCCACCCAGGGGAGTCCCTCGCACGCCGCCTCGCGGGGAGCCCTCCGCCGGGCCCGCAGCAGCTCCTCGAGCGCTTGCCTCGAGACGCCTCTCCGACGGCGCCAATGGCAACGATCTCTGCTGGCCGCTCCTCAGCGCGGAAGACGACAGCTGGTTGCTGCCCAGGGCCGCCTCCCCGCTATCTGGGCAGTCGGCGGCCCCTGCCCAACGCCAATCGACGGCGGCCCATGGACCCGCGGAGTCGTCCGCCCCCCTAGCTGGGTGCTGGGCCACCCGCTCGGTGCAGCCTGGTTGCTGCCAGCCAGGGGCGGCCGGTGATCCCTGCGAGGGCTGCTCGGCCGCCCTTGCTGCTGCTGCTGCTCGTGGTTGTCCGGCCGGCTCAGCCCCGCCTGGCCGCCGCCAAAGAGCGGCGGCCCCTCCCAATAGCGGGGACTGGCCGGCCGCCCCTGCTGGTGGGTGTCCGGCCAGCTCGGCCCCGCCTGGCCGCCGCCAAAGAGCGGCGGCCCCTCCCAAAAGCGGACACTGGTCGGTCGCCCCGGCTGGTGGTCGGCTTCCCGGTTCTGCCTCGCGTGGCCGTCTCCAAACAACGGCGGCGGATCGTCCCTGCGTGGGCTCGTCGGCCGCCCTTGCTGCTGCTGCTGCGGGTAGTGCTCCCACAGGCTGGGCCCCGCCTGGCCGTCCCCAAACAGCCGCGGCCGATCGTCCCTGCGTGGGCTCGTCGGCCGCCCTTGCTCCTGCTGCTGCTGCTGGTCTTGCCACCGGCTTGGCCGAGACTGGCCGCCTTTAAACAGCGGTGGCCCCTCCCAATAGCGGGGACTGCTCGGCCGCTTTTGCTGATGGTGCCACCGGGTCGGTCCCCCCTGGCCCTGGCCGCCGCCGCCAACCAGCGGCGGCCCGTCCCAGCGAGGAGCGGTTGGCCGCCCCAGATGGACGTTGGTCCACCCGCCCGGCGCCGCCTGGCCGCCGCCGTCGTTCAGCGGCTCTTCTGTCGGTTGGCGCTGGCGCCCGGTGTCCCACTCCGTCGGTACCGCCCGCCCCGCCGGCGATCGGTCGGCCCAGGGGCCGCCCTGCGGCCCCGTCAGCAGAGGCGGCACGTCCTGCTTCGGGGGAGTGGCCGCCCAAGGACAGCGACACGTCCAATGGCACAGAGCGTGGTCCAGTTCCGCCCGCTGCGCTCGCCGACACTGCCAGCAGAGACGGCGGAAGGCCCTCCGCAGCTCCGTCTTCGTCAGGTGCCGCCCGCGGCCTGCCCACCACAGGCTTCCGCGCTCCCCAAACGGTGGCTGAGCTGCCCACGGGCAGCCGCACCGCCAGTGACAGAGGGGGTACTCCGGCCCCGTGATCTGCGCACGACGACAGCGCGCGCAGAGGGGCCGGAGCCGTCGACGGCGCTGGTCCTTGCTTATCTGCCGCGCCGGTGGACCCCCGTGGTTCCGCTCCCGCCCCCCCCCCCCTCCGCCACCCCTGTCCCCCCCCGCGTTGCGGGTGGCTGCGCCCATGGTGCTCGAGGAGCGGAAAAGGCGGCACAGGAGAGTGCTGCGCGCGTGGGAAAGTGGGGGAAAGGGAATCGGGGCCGTCGTACGGCCCCCAATGTGCAGAGTGGTAGCGTGGTGACGGCTGAGCGCGACGAACGTTGTAGCCAGCGTTCATGGCCTCATAGAGGGGTCGATGAAGTGCGCGTCGACCACAGGCCCACAGAGCACGTCAGCCGCCCAGGGTGCGGCCGGACGACCCCCCTCCCCCGACGCACCGGGGTGCGCGTGGGGGGTGCGGACAAGTGTGGGCCCGCATGCGGCCAATAGGCCCCCCCCGGTGCAGGTGTCGTCCGTTTGGACGGCGGCCGGCAGCGGCTGGCAGCGGCCGCCACTGTCGGGGGCGGGGCTGCAGCCACACCGGCAATGACGGCAAAGAGGGAGAAAAAGGCGGCTTGCAGCAGCATAGAGCGTGTGGCCGCGGGGGCGGCGCCCCTTCGCGTATGGCCGCCCGAGAGGGGGATGGCCGCCCCCACCAACCGCTGCAACCGTGCGGCCGCGAGAGGAGTGGCGGAGATGCGGCGTGGCAACCGGGGAGGCCGAAACGAGGGGGGATGATGACCCTTTTCGGCCTCCAGGCCGCCAGGCCGCCCTGCATGCAGGTGGAGGCGGCCCCTTCACCGGGGTCGCGGCAGATCCTACCGTTGCGGCCGCCAATGTGGGCGCCGACGATGGGGTCGCTCGTGTGGCTCACTCACGTGCTGGGGGCCAACCGCGACACCCGTGCGGCCAAGTGGAAATCGGGCGAGGAGAGTTGGCGACCCCCCGCCGGCGACCACCCCGCGGGCGACTGCCGTCGCAAACAGTGCAGACGTGGGCCAGAGCGGCCGGTGGGAAACGCCTCCCGACAGCGGTGGCGTGAAGTGGGGATCCGTGTCGACGACAGGGCGCAGGTGGGGCGTGTGGTGGGAAGGGGGGGGGCGTGGTCATGTGGGGGGGAGGGGGGGGGGAGGAAGCACCCCCGCAAGGCTCACGTCCCGCCCCTGGAAATTGTCGGGGGGTCACGCGACACCCTCGGCCGAGACACCTCGTGTGGCCAACCAGCACGGCAGCGCCCATGGGCGTTGGTGCCTACAGGGGGGGTTGAAGAGGAAACGCCCGCACAGTTCCATTGGGCGGGAGCGATGTGGGGGGGAGGGGGCCCAACAGTACTCTGGGCAGCAAGCGGCGGGGAGGGGTTGCGACCGGCTTGGCGTGCCCAATGAGAATCAGGGCCGACACGAGGCGGGGCGTTGCCGCCACGCCAGAGGCGACCACCGGGGGCCGCCCCTGTCCACTGTTGGCACCCTCCTGGGGCCGTGGGGCGAGCGTGGGGCGATGAGGGGGGGCTTCGGGGAAGGCGCGGCTGCGTAGACGGCGGTGGCTTGCTTGGCGACGCGCAGGGGAGAGCGGGGGGGTGACACGCGTAAAGCGTGGAGACGGAGACGCAAAACCCGAGGTGGGGGCGTGCACGGGCCTGGGAAGAGGGTCAACCGACCGACAACCGCCGGAGTTGCACATAGAGACGTGATACGCGACCGGGGGGGAATGCAAGAGCCGCCGGGGCCGCGTGCGCCGGCAAGGGGTAAAGAAAAGAGAGGGGGGGGGGGGCGAATCTCGTTCACCATAATTCGCATGGCGGGGTCCATGCATGGCGGGGGGGAATGCGCAACCTCGCGCCTCGAAAAAAAAAAAGAGGAGGCACGATGGAGCCGCGGCGCTGTGGTCGCCTCATAGAGCGTGCGAAAGTTGCGGAAACGACGCCGGTACACCGCATGGAGTCGCGGAAGCGTGCAACTGTCAACCATGCAGAAAACGACGTGGTCGGTTGTCTCATGGACCGAGCGGTCACAACCGTCAGTTCCCGGCATACACTGATCGCAGGCGGGGCGCGTCGAGGGAAACCCCGTCAGGTGATTGGCTCGTTGCACAGAGACGGTCGGACACGTCCCCAACTGACCGCAAACAGACTTATATACACTTTTGAGTGTGTATATTCGCACATGGACAGGAATATTGGAGCGAGTTTGGACTGCACGTGGCAAGAAGAGTCGCATTGCACAGTCATATTAGGCAACGTTCGACAAAAGTATGGACGAGATACACGAGATTGCCTTGCTTTGTGCTGCGTGTCTCGCTTGTTCAGCAGGAGAGTCGACAATGTTTCCTCGTTTTCGAGCCTTGCACCTGTCTTCGGGGGGGGGCTTGCCCCAGGTTGAATAATACCATCGAACACGCAATAGGCGACAGCGAACCCTCCCCACTTCTGATTTGCGGCAGCGGAAAGCCAGTTGCTATCGTGAAGGCCAGCTGTCCCGTCTTAAAACCATGTAGCCCCTGTGATCCAGCAACTCCATTGCATATATCGGCTTTTGCCACGCTCCTCCACTCAGCAGCGCCCACGTGGCTGCTTCAATTCAGATTGGCGTGAGATGGTATCGGGATCGTCGTGACGTTGTTGGAAACACTCTCACCCAACACCACCATGAGAATCTGAATCTTTATTATTAGATACTTTCAGCAGGACAGATCTCGTTAAGCATACGCTATACTCATGACACGTATGCCACGTACGGCCGTCATAGCAGATCTGGTAGAGGAAAACCCCTCCTATGGCCTGTCGTAATAGAGAGTGGATTGCGGAAGAAAAAGTACGACACCCGTCCTGGTGGGCTGACGAACGTTCCATCCAGGAATGACTGCTGGAGGCATGCGTGACGGCCCCGCAGCCCGCTTGTGCTGACTCTCTCTTCTCCTCCGAGTGCGTGCGTGACCCACAGTTTGTAAGCGTCGCCGCGCACAGTCCGCATCACGTCCGCACCCGCCCCCGCGCAGTGGGTCTTAAAAACAATGTACCTAGAATTCCGCGCATGCGAATGCAAGACCCACTGCGCCGTACGCAGCCACCCCCCCGCGTGCACGGACGCCGCCACCTCTTCCCGCCCGCGAACGCAGACGGATGCGCTCTCACGGGACAACTTACTCGTTCGTCAAATACTGTGGACTGCTGGTCGACCACTCGTTCCCTGCCGTTTGCTGAAGGTCCCCGCGCAATAGGCCTGGTAACGGATTCCTGATGCCACATTACCGAGAAATTACCGAGATCTGTAACGAGATCTGCACCTGCTGAAAGTCTCTAACGCCAACCCAACCCCACCCTTTCGTCGTTCCCCCGCTGCTGTGAGCGCGTGTGTCACGAGATTTTTTGCAGCCGGTACCGGATACCGGCCTGGGTTAAAACCTGCGTCAACCGTCGGTTGTTGTTCTTGAAAATGAAAAAGAAAAAAAAGTCGTCACTTGGCATTGCTGTATGCAGGAGGGACGACAGCTACGGTACTGTACGGTATGAGCTGTACAGTACGCCCGACCCCCCCCCGCCAACCCTTGGCACGCGCCCCCGCGCGCGGAGGACGACGACTGAGGGTCCGCTCCTGTGGCGGCCGCGGGGCCAACATCTCTGGCGGTGCACCGGGCGCGTGGTGCGCGGACGGCAGGCCATGGCGGGGGTGGCCAGTCGAGGGGCCGCCGCCAACAGGGCGGCAACGCGCCACCCCGGCCTCACCGTGTCCGCGCCTTGCTCCCCCCCCCCTCCCCGCCTCGTCATGGCACCGTGAGCGCCACTGGGACTCGCCGCAGCCTCGCTGTCCAGTAGCTAGGGGACGGGCGGCCGCGGCGCTGCGTCGGGGGGACCCATCGTCGTCGGGGTCTGGCAAGCGGCGCCTCTTTTGATCTCGCCCCCGTCCCGTGCCACGGTCGGTCCTGGTGCCACTCCAGCTCCGACCGACGACGGCCTGGTGGGAAGCGCCCGCCCGCCCCACCGTGCCTACTGCCGCCGCCGCCGCCGCAGCCGCCACCCCCAGCCGCGCCGCCAGCGCGTGCCTTGGCCACCGCGGCGCACTTGGTCCGTCGGGAGGACCACCCCTCCCTGACCCTCCCCTCCCACCCCCCTCCGTTCCACTGCCCCCCCCCGCCCTCTTTTTTTTTTGCCCCCCCCCCCCCCCCCGCCCTCCCCCTGTCCCCGGCCACCATGGCTTCCTACCAACGACTGGCGCCCTCCCGGGCGGCGCTGATGGGGGTGGCTGCCGCCGCCGCCGCCGCCGCCGCGTCAGCGGCCATGGCGGTTGCTGCCGCCGCCGACGGCGGGACGGCTGCCGGCGGCGGCGCGCCGCTGGAGCCCTACGCCTCGTGCTCGGACCTCCTCAACGGCATCCGCGCCGAGGCCATCGCCCGCGTCGGCCCGTATGGCATGCGCAGCGGCGGCGGCGGCGGCCCCGTCTTCCCAGTTGCCGTGTCCGAGCCCGAGACCGCGTTTGCCGACGACAGCGGCGTTGCGGCGGACAGCGCGGGCGCGTCGGGGGCGCGGGCCAAGGGCGGCGGCGGGGAGGCTGGGGTGGACTTTAGCGGCACCAACGAGCAGGTGGAGGGGGTGGCCGAGGCGGATATCGTCAAGACGGACGGGGAGACGGTGTACGCGCTGCGGGGGCGAAGCCTGCGGGTGGTGACGACCGCCAATGGAGGGGCAGCGGGGGTGGAGACGGGGGTGCTGACACTCAGCGAGTACCCAGACGATATGCTGCTGGGGGGGGCGGGGGGGGGCCGCCTGCTCATCATGGCCTCCTCGTATGGGGAGCTGGTGCCGACGCCAATGCCAACGCCGTTTGGCCGCAAGCCCCGGCCGATTCCCGTCGACGTGGAGGAGCTCCCGGCGAGTGCCGTCCCCTCTGAACCAGAAGAAGAGGCGCTGGTCACGGAAGCGGAGGAGGGGGAAGTGGCGGCAGACGCCATTTCAGACGCACCCGCAGTGCGCGTTGGGGAGGACGCTGACAAGGACCAAGACGACGACGCTGCCGAGACGGCGGCGGAAGAGGAGGACGACGCCGCGGCCGAGACGGCCGCGGCAGAGGCGTCTGACTGCGCGGACGGCGATGCCGACGGGGTGAAGCTGCCGCCGGGGGCGGTGCCGACGCGGGCGCCGCGCCCCCACCAGGGCTCCATCACCATTGTCTACACGGTGGATGTGTCGGACGGGCGGGCGCCCAAGCTCGTCTCCACCACCCGCCTGCAAGGCCGCTACCTCAGCTCCCGCTCCGTCGACGGTGTGGCACGGCTGGTGATTGCGTCGGCACCGCCGGCAGACCTGCCCTACACTAGCCCGGGGGTGCGACCGCGGCCGGGCCGCTTTGTGCGGGGCCTCTCCGAGGCCGAGGCGCAGGCGGCCAACCGGGCGCTCATTGCGGGGACGGTGTTGGAGGACTGGTTCCCCCGCTTCCGCACCGCCCCGGCGGCGGGTGTCCGCGGCGGAGTCACCACCGGCTTTGTCGCATCATGCGCGTCGACGTACCGCCCCGCCTCGTTTTCCGGCTTTGACCTGCTGTCGATTGTGACGCTGCCGCTGGCGGCCGACGCGCCGGGGACGTCGCTCGGCCGCGGCACGGCGGTCTTTGCCGGGGGGGACACGGTCTACTCCTCGGTGGGGTCCGTGTACGTGACGACGACCAACTACCAGGAGCCGTTCCCCGTCGTGCCTTTTGACGGCCGCATCGTGCCCGTGCCCGACAGCGACGGGGCGGCGTATAACACGTCCATCCACCAGTTTGCTGTGGACGACGGGACCGTTGGGGCGACGTACGTTGGCTCGGGCGTCGTGGCGGGGTCGGTGCTCAACCAGTTTTCCATGCACGAGGCGGGCGGCACCTTTTTCATCGCCACCACCCTCGGCGCGCCGTGGTGGCGCTCCCGCAACACGAGCGTCTCAGAGATCACCTCCTTCCGCCGTGCCGACGGGGCGCCCGCTGATGCGCCGTCACCGCTGGTCCAGGTTGGCAAGGTGGGCGACCTCGGCCGCGGCGAGCGCATCTACGCGGTGCGCTACATTGGCGACGTGGCCTACGTGGTGACCTTCCGGCAGGTTGACCCGCTCTACATTATCAGCCTGGCCGACCCGACGGACCTGGTTGCGACTGGGGAGCTCAAAATCCCAGGCTTCTCCACGTACCTCCACCCACTCGACGGCGGGCGGCTGCTGGGCGTTGGCCAGGACGCCGACGACACGGGCTTCACGCTGGGCGTCAAGGTGTCCCTCTTTGACGTGTCGGACGTGCGGGCGCCGCGGGAGCTGGCCACGTGGACCGAGACGGACCTCGGCTCCTCCTCTGCTGTCGAGTGGGACCACCGGGCGTTCCTCTACTGGCCCCCCGCCCGTCTGGCCGTCCTCCCCATCACCTCGTACGGCGACGACTCGTTTACTGGCGCGGTGGTGCTGCGGCTGGGGGACACCCGCATCACCGAGGCGGGGCGCATCAAGGTGGAGCGCCCGCCCGAGCGGTGGGAGACGGGCGTCCAGACCGCCGCGGTGGAGCGCAACGTTGTGCTCGGCCGCAAGTGGCTGTGGTCCCTCACCGAGTCCCGCTTCCAGGTGCAGGCGCTCGACGGCCTCCGCGTCAGCGGGTCGGCGGTCTTTCGCGACGTGGACGCACGACCCGAGTTGACCCCCTTTTGATCGGCGCCTCCCGTGAGGGGACGAGGGGGGGAGGGGGGGGCGAGCACGAGGGGCGGGAAGAGGATGAACTGCCATTGGGGCAGAGGGGGGGAACGGATGGGCCACTTGCGGGTGACAGGCGAGCGTTCATTTCGAACAACGGGTGTAGGCCTGGCCAGGCCTACACCCGCAACCAGCTGGCGGCGGCGGCGCCGACCAAGCACAGTGTGCCGCCGGTCTGACCTGGAGGGAAGTAAATAGAGACAGCCTCAGGGGTTCAGTTCCGATGGGCTCGGTCTGACTTTTTGATTTCCGCGCGCCGCGGCCGCATGGACAGGACATGCCGTTGCCGGAATGGCCAGCCGCCGCTGTCGTCCATGGCAGGCGTCTCATCGCCCTTCTCTCCCGCTGTCGCGTTCCCATTGCCGTGGCGGCGGCCATCCTGTACAGGAAGTGTCCTCCCACCGCCCCCCCCCACCGCCCCGCCCCTCCCCTCTTGATATGCTGCATTGATAGTATACAATAGATACCTCCCCAGACGCTCTAAGCAGTGGTCTCCCCCCCGCCGCCACGCCCCTCTCGCCGGCCAATTGAGGTGTTTGGCGGTTGTGGGTGGTGATGCAAGGGGTCGATGCCACCAGTGCTGTGGCTGGCCCGTTCCGGACGGTGACGGGGGCGCCGTGAGCCGCTGTCGGTGGGGCGCCTGTCGCTGCATCTGCGCTACGGCTCCGGTCTTTGCCGTGTGTCCAGCGCAAGCGGAGGCGGCCAGCGGTGAGCCGAGGCTCGGCGCAGCCCTCGCTGCCCCGTGACAGGCCATGGCATACCACCGGGGGCGCCCACAGAGGCCAGCGTCCGATCGCACGAGGTGCCTATGAACAAGACGTGCCCGTCGCCAGAGCCCGATCAATATGTGCCACCCAGTGGCGCAGCCGGCCAAGCGGTGGTAGGCAACAACTCCCGGCATGGCTTGCCCACCTCCCCGTCTGCGCGTCGACCGCGGTCACCCCGTTCGTCCCCCCATCCACACGGGGGGGGGAGCGTGAAAAGGAAGTTGAAGGGGATGCCGTGCACCCCCTCTTCCCGCCTTCTGGTTGACGCCGCCACCGCCGCCGCGGCCACTGCCGGAAGCGGCATGCCGCTTCCGGCAACGCTCAGCACCCTGACGCGGTGGCTCCTCGACGGGAGCCCCGCAGCCCGCCCACACAGACGGCGGTGTTGCCAGAGGCACCACGCCGTCGTGGTGGCCAGCGGGCGCCGCGCGCGCCGCCCCCCGCCATGCCACTGCTGCCCGCCACGAGCGAATGGGCATTGGCGGTGGCTCGGCCGCCTGGGGGGGCCGCCACTGGTGACAAAACGCGGCCGCCGCGGTGCCGACCGACGGCCAGCCGCTCCGCGGCCGTCGGCGATCGAGGCGGTGGACGCAGCGGCGTCAGCGGCAGCGGCGTTCGCGACAGCGGTGGGTGGCGGCCGCGGCGGTGACAATGACAGCAGCACTGCCGCGACCGCCCTGCTGACTGCCGGGCAGCCGCCCGACTGGGCGGCTGCCGCCGCCAACGTCGCCGGCGGCCTTGGCGGGTCCCGCCGCCCGCCGAGCGACTGCCACCTCCCCCCTCAAGCCCCCGGGGGGGCTGCCGCAAGCCAGGGAGTCGGTCAACGTGCGCAGCGGGGCCGGCCGGCCAACAGCCCAGATGGCCGTCGGCGCGCCTGCCGCAACCGCTCACGCGGGCGCGGGGCCATGGCGGGGGGGGGGGGTTCCGCCGCTGCCGGGACGGTCGCCAGCGTCACCTCGGCGCCAGGCGCCACGCCATCCGCCGGGCCGGCTGCTCAAGGGCGGCGTCGCGGTGTGGGCATGCCGCGGCCGCCGAGGGGGGGGGAGGAGCGCCCCACGACGCGGCGAAAGTGGGCACGTCGCCCACGTCGCGCGATTCAGTGACCTTGAACGTAACGCCGATTACGTGTTATCCTAGAGATTCGGATATACAGTAAACAAGCCGGCTCGGCTAGCGCTAGCTATAGCCGGCACTCGGAAGCTTGCTTCTTCGCCCCCGCAGGCTCTGACGCCGCGCATCCTCTTCGCTCGTTCCCAACCCCTCCCCCACTGCTCCTCACCGACTTCCCACCCTCCCCCCTCTCCTGCGGCCGTCCCTGGTAGGCCAACCCCCATGGAGCACCACCCCGTCACACGGTCCCCTCCGCCAGCGGTCGCCGCCTTCCTCGCGCCCCCTGCGGCGCGCCGCCTCCGCCTTGGCGGCGGCGGCGGCGGCGTCGCGGGGCGCGCCGCGGCGCCACCCCCCCCCGGCTGGGGGCGGCCGGTATGCGGCGCCCCCCCCCCCCCCCCCCCCCCCCGCCTTCGGGCGCCGGGCGGCGCCCCCCCCCCCTCCCTGCCCCCCACCGCCGACGGCGGCGCCCCCCCCCCCCCCCCGGGCGGCGGCGGCGCGGACCGCCCCCCCCTGGCGGGGGTACCCCCGCCGACCGGGCGGCGCTGGTCGCCGCCGCCGCCGCCAGCGGCGGCACCCTCATGGTCACCACCGCCGATGACGCGGGCCACCTGGGCGTCGGCGGCCACGGCGCCGACGGTGACGACGGTGCCGACGGCGACGGCGGCGGGGCGGCCGCCTTTTGGCCGGGCCGCCCCGACCCGCGGCGGGCGGCCGCGCGGGCGGCCGCCCGCGGCGCCCGCGCGGGGGGCGGCCCCGTGGGCGGCGTCGCCGCCCCGCCGGGCGTTGTCGTCCTCCGGCGGGACGATGTGCGCGACGGCGCGTCGCGGGCGGCGGTGGCCGACCGCATCGCGGGGGGGGCGTCCATTCTCAATGGCCGCGTCTATGAGGGGGGGGGGGTGGGGGGGGCCACGGGCTGGGGGCTGTCGGGGGGGGTCCGCGCCGCGCTCGACGCTGCCGCCGCCGCCGCCGCCGCGGCGGCGGCGGGAGAGGGAGTGGGGGCGGCCGGCCGGGGCGGCGGGGGAGGGGCGGCGGCGGCGGCGGCGGCGGCGGCTCCGCCGCAGCCGCAGCCGCGGACGGGCGGGGCGGCCGGGGCGGCGGTCGCCGCCGCCGACGCGGGCGCGGCGGCGCTGGCGGCCGCCACCGCCGCGGACCCCGCGGCGGTCGCGGCGCTCCTCTCCCGCGACTCTGCCGCGACGGCGTCTGCGACGGCGGCCATGGCAGCGGCGGCGGCCACCCACCCAGACCCCGTCCCGCCCGCGGGGGTGACGGTGCTGCGGCGGCGGCGGCGGCTACCGTCGCAGCGGGACACGGGCGGCGATAGCGACAGCGGCGGCGGCGGTGGCGGCGGCGGCGGCGGCGCCTTCCCCCTTGTCCCCCCTGACCATGTTTGGACGGGCGTGATGCCCGCCGAGAGCCCCCCCCCCTCTGCGCCGGGCACGCCCGTGGAAACGTCCGCCGACGCTGACGTGGCCGCCTGGGCCGCCGCCGCTGCCGCGCGGGGCGGCGGCGGCGTGCGGGGCGCGTCGCTGGCGCTGCCCCCGCTGGACATTGCGGGCGCCATGCCGGCGGACGCGGGGTGGGCGCCGCCCCGCACGCGGGGGCGGGGCGGCGGCGGGGGCGGGCCCCCCCCCCGCCGCGCACCCCTGCCACCGGCGGCGGCGCCGGGGGTGGCCATGGGCGGTGTCGCCGACGCGGCCGCCCTGTGGGCGGGCGACTGGGCCGGCCAGGTGTGGGTGTGGGAGGTTCCGGGAGGGGAGGGGGGGGCCCCTGGCTGGGGGGACCCCCGCCCGCTCCGCACGACCGTGCGGGTGCGGCCGGGCCGGGGCGACGCGGCGGTGGAGGCGGCGCGGCTGGACGCTGCGTCTGGGGCGGGGGGGTGGCACCCGGCCAATGAAGACCCGGACGCGGCCGAGGCGCTGGTGTGGACCACCACCGTCGCGGCGACGGCCACGGCGACGGCGGCGGCGGCGGAGGCGGCCACGGCGGCGGGAACGGCAGCGGCGACGGCAGCGGCGGCGGCGGCGACGGTGGCGCCCAGGGAGGGCCCCGCCGCCGCCACCGCCGCCAGACGGGGTAGTGACGACGGCGGCGGCGGTAGTGGCGACGCCGGGGGCCAAGGCGGGGGGGTGGCACACGGTGGCGGCTGCGGCGTTGCGGGTCCGGTAGTGCTGGGGGTGGCCGGCGGCCAAGCCGGGGTGGACCTCTTCCCGTCGGGCGCGTTTTCCGCTGGCGGCGGCTGGGCGGGCGGCGGCGACGGCGGGGGCGCCGACTCGGGCCTCGCCACCGCCGCGGGCGCTCTACGGCCGGGGGAGGGGGTGGCGTGGGAGGCGGGCGTGGCCGTTGCCACTGGCGGGGGGGGGGGGGGGGGGGGGGGGGGGGGAGGGGGGGAGGGCATCTCCGCCCCGCCCGCGCGCCTCCGCGTCGCGGTGGTAGCCGACGGCCGGGGTGTCACGCGGCGGCTGGTGTGTGCGCGGGAAGTGCGGGTGGGGGGTGGCGCGGGGGGAGACGCGCCTGTCGGCGGCGGCGGCGGCGGCGACGACGACGGCAGCGTGCGCGCCAGTGGCAGCGGTGGCGGTGGTGCACCACCGCAAGCCGACCGCCCGCCCAGCGTGGCGGCGGCGCTCCCCCCCCCCGGCGTGGAGTGGACTGCCACGGGGCTGGTCGCCGCCCCCGCGCTGGCCGTCACGCCGGCGGTGGCCATCACGGGCGGCCTGACGGTGACCCCGCGCCCCACCCCCCCCACACCCGCGGACCTCACGTGGCACACCCTCCCGCCGGCAGTGCCCCCCGCCGGGGAGGAGGGCGACGACGACGCGGCCGCCGCCGCGGTGACAGCGGCGGCGCCCCCGCCCCCGCCCCCCCGCGCGCCTGTCCGTGCCGACGACGACGGGCCGCCGTCGGGCGCCCCATCGGGGCGGCGGGGGGGGCGGCGGGGGCAGCGGCGGCGGCCGTCGGCACGCGTCGCCGCCGCGCGGGCCCACGACGAGGCGCGGCTGGCGGCGGTGACCGCCACCCTCACCTCCCGCGTCGGCGCGGCGGTGACGGTGGCGGGGCTTGCGCCAGTGGCGTCGCCCCTGTCGGTGGCTACGGCGGGGGCAGCGGCGGCGGCGGGGGAAGAGGCGACGGCGGCGGCGGCGGCGGCCGCCGCGGCTCGGCTCGTGCGGCTGGGCCCGGGCGGCGTCAGCGGGTGGCTGGTGGCCCTCCCCGGGGGGGGAGCGGCGGGCGTCGGTGGAGAGGGGGAGGGGGGAGGGTGGGTGTCGGTACCCGACCGGGGGGTGGGGCCGCAGGGGGGTGCCGCCGCCGCGGGCGTCAAGGTGGACGCCGAGGTGGGGTGGTGGGCGGCGGGTGGGGCGCCGGGGGGGGGGGGGGGGGGGGGGGGCGCCTCGTGCGCCAGTGGGGGCGGGAGGGCCTACTCGGCACCGCGTGGCTGGCGGCGGCGGCCGGCGCTGCGGGGGGAGCGCCGGTGGGCACCGCCGCCGCCGACGGGGGGGACGCCGCCGCCGCCGCCGCCGCCGCCGCCGCCGCCAGGAGCGGCGGCGGCGACGAGGGAGGGAGGAGCCCGCCGTGAGTGAGTGTGGGGGGGAAGGCGGGGTCCCGCCACCCCCGTGGCGAGCGCAGGCGGCGGCTGCGGACGGTGGCGGCGGCTGGCGGCGGCCGGTGCTGCGCTGGCCACTGGGGACGGCGGCGGCGTCGGCACCGCCGCTGCCGTGTGCCGCCGCACGGGCCGTAGAGGGCGTGCCTCGCCGGGACGGGCGGGGGCGGGGGGGGGAGGATGGCCCCCCCAACCACGCGGTGCGGAGTGGGCGGGCACGGCGGTCGCCACCGGGGGGGACCTGGCGGATCTTTCTTTTTTTTTTTTTTCTCCACTGCGCAGGGACTGGGAGGACCCCAGTGGCGGCGACACGACCCGCGCGGCGCCACCGGCCGGGCGGACAGCCTTCAACGCCGTAGGTAGGGGGGTGTCGCCTGGCGACGCGCTCACCGCACCGCGCGAGGGCGCTGCGAGGGAGGGGGAGGGGGGGGGGGGGGGGGGGGCGGGGGGTGCCACCGCTGCCATCCCAAGGAAGCATCGCTGGGACGCCCCCCCCCCCCCAAAAGAACGGCAGCTGCCCCTGCCTCACAGCTTGTGCCAGGGGGGGGGGGCGTCGCCGCGTGGCCGCCCGTCTGGCGGTGGAGGGTGCGGGCGCAACGAGCGCCGCCGTGGGGAGGACCGCGGCCATTGATGGCGGGGGGGTAGGGCTCCCTGCACCCACGACACTACCACTCTCTTCATGTGGGGCGCTCTGCGGGGATGCCTACCGGGTGGGCGTCCCAGACGCGGGCCGCGGGAAAAGCGTCGCGGATAAGGGCCAAAGAAGAGCCGCACCCCACCCTCGGGACAGCCTGCCCCCCTACAGCGGGTGTGTCCAGGTAGGGGAAGAGCGGGGGGGGAGCCTTCCGTCACCAATGACGACACCACCGCGTCGTCGGCACGGCGGCACCACTGTGAGGTGCACCACGGGGCCCACGACGGGGCTGGCACCGACCCACACCTCTGACGCATGGAGCAAAGCGCCTTTGACGACTGGACGCGGACAAGCGGACGCGCTGAGCAGCGCGCCCTTGACTCGCATTGTGTCCGTGTGTACAGTCACCTAGCAATTTTATCCGCACAATTGTGCCACCGTTCGACGGTCCCCAATCTGGTGCCCGAACCCCTCTCGTGGCACCAGATTGCCGCATTCGGCCCGACTTGGTGCCACAGCGCTACGGCGTGCTCCTACTTCAGCGGCGCCCAGCTCGTCCCCCAGGTTGAGACTGAGGGCACCAAGCACCATGGCGGGCTCAAAGCGTCGTCCGCTGTCCGTCGCCGAGCGCGAGGTCATCCAGCGCATGCTGAAACAGGGCAAGTCCCTGGCCACCGTCGGTACAGCGCTGGGGCGTTCCAGAAGCACCATCGCCTACGCGGCTCAAGCTGCTCGCACGGCGGCCACCCGTGCTCGTCCAGACAAGCGAGGGCGTCCCAAAGCCCTGTCCGACCGGGAGCTCCGTACGCTCAGGCGGGCGGTCGACACAGACGGTTTCTCTTGTTTGGCCTCCCTGACGGAAAAGGTCAACAACACGCGCACCCGCGCCGCTGGGGGTCCCAACAAGGGGCCTGTGTCCATCTGGACGGTCCGCAGAGCCGTCAAAGCCATGGGTTTCAACTCGCGTGTGGCCGCCAAGAAACCCTTCCTCTCGAACGCGAACAAGGCCAAGCGTCTGGTGTGGGCCACCGAGAGGAAGGGCTGGACTGTGGAGTGGGCTTCAGTGCTTTTCACCGACGAGAGCTCCTTCGTCGTGCGGGACGTCAGCGCATCGCGCGTTTGGCGGCGCAATGGCGAGCGCTACGACAGCCGTCGTCTGCGCCCTACGTTTAAGAGCGGGCGCCAGAGCGTGATGGTCTGGGGAGGCTTCTCGGCGCGAGGCCGAACCCCCCTGGTGCGCTGCGTCGGTTCCATGAACGCTTCTTCCTATGCTGCTGTCCTGGAAAACCGTGTGGCCCACCAGATATGCGCCGACTATGGCGCGCCAGAGGCGGCGTGGTTGCAGGAGGACCTGGCGCCGTGCCACACGGCGAAGGTGTCTAAGGACGTCAAGGAGGCGCTTGGTCTGCGCGTTCTTCCTTGGGTGGGGCAGAGCCCGGACCTGAACCCGATTGAGAACGCGTGGGCAGAGCTGGAGCGCCGCCTGCGACTGCGCACGAGCGCACCCAAGACCAAGGACGAGCTCTTCTCAGCGCTCTGCGAGGAGTGGGAGGCGATCCCTGAGTCCTTCTTCAAGGAGCTCGTGGAGTCGATGCCTCGCCGAGTGCAGGGCGTGTTGGCGGCGGATGGTGCCAGCACCAAGTACTGACGAGCACATCACTGGGAAACGATGGTGCTGCTGGGGCAATTGGATTTGTACGGATTAGACTTTTCAGGTGTGCGGATAAAATTGCTAGGTGACTGTACATGTACCTATTATAGATAGTGCGGGCCGGTCGTGGCCAGGCCGTACGCACACGGCGGGACAAGGACGGCGGTGGGTGAGGCGTTGGACGGACTCCCCTTCCCAGTGGCGCAGAAACTGAGTACACGTCGAAAACAGGTGCAGTTTTGCAGGTCAACTTCATGGCCAAATCCCCCAACATGCGTGGAAAAAAGAAGTGTGGGCAGCGACCGGCGCAATTTTCAACGGAAAGTCACGTTCCAATCACGGCGATAAGGCCCGCTCACGCGTCCGGTGCGCGTACCGCCCGGCGGGGCGCTCGTGCGGGCGCTCGCCACCGTGTCTCGTTTGCCACGCGGACTGGGCCCCACACAGCAGCACCGGGCGGCGGAAGGAAGTGATCAAGCTGCTGGGCCGGGGGTGAAGGGTGTGAGCGCGAGCGCACCCGAGGGGGCTCCACTCGGGCCCACACAGCTCCTCAAGAGGTGGGGGGCGGAGAGACCTTGTTGGTCCACCGGCAGTGGTGCCCCCAGGCGGCGGGTACAGCGGATGCACCAACGTGGCTGGCCAGGGGCGGCGGCACCCACCGAAACAGCCCGTCAGGGGTGCCACGTAGGGGTCTCCCCAAACCGGCGCGGCTATGTACCGGCCCCTCGCGCACATGTGCGGCTCGCCGCTCCATTGGGGGGGTGGGGAGCCACCGGCCGCGCGGGAGTCGACGCTGTCGTGCTGGATCCGGACACTCACCGGGGGCGCCACCCTCCAAAGCGTTTGGGAAGCAGAGTGGGAGACAAGAGAGATTGCGCTCGCAGTCACAGCTGCGAGCACTCTTTGGCCGACGCCGCTCTGCGTCAGCACCCGGCGGGGAGTGGCGCACGAGCTGCCCCAAATAGGCCGCGCACGCGCGTGTGCGCGTGCAGGCCTGCGTCGACGGCCCCGCAGAGAGGGTGGAGCTGGACGTGCCGTGGACTGCCCGGCGTGTGGCTCCCCGCCTTCCGCAGCGCTCATCGGGTCTGTTTTGATCCCGTCGCCGGTCAGCCGTCCCGGGACGCCGCCCTCCCCGGCCGCCCGTACTTACTGTACCCTCTCCCGCCCACCCCCCACACCGCCCCGCCGCAATCCCCCACTGGTGGGTGGTTGCGAGGCGTGCGTCCTACAGTAACCGACGCGCCCGCACGGCTTGTGGGGCGCACCCGCGGCTGCTCGCCCGCCGATATCCCCATGGATGAGTCTGTCGAGGCTGCCCGCCCGACGACGGTTGCAGGTGTGTGTTTGGGAAGGGGGGGCGGAGGTGCACACGGCGCGATTGCTGCATAAACTTTGCTCGCGCACACAACCCCCCTCCCGCCCCCCGCCCCCAAACCCCGCGCATCGGGTGGACGGTGCCACGGACCCGGCTGGGGGGGGGGACAAGGCGTCGTCTCGTACTACGTTGGTGGCTGTGCCTGCCGCGTCCCGAGCAGGTGATCTGTCCGTGGGGGTGGAGGTGCGGGAGGAGACGACAGTTCTTGTGGGGCGGGGGAGGGCGACAGGGGACTGTGTCGAGCGTCAGCCGGCTGGCTGTCACCCCAAGGGGGTTTGCCGTGTGGGACTTTCACCGCACTGGATAGGCGGCCGCGGCGGCGAGGGCGGTTGGCGGCCACACGACGCCGCGGGGTACCGTCAGCCGTCCCGCTCGGACGCGACGCGACCGCCCTCGCCCCGTCCCCTCCCCCCCGCCCACTCGCCGTCCCTGCTCTGTTTGTCTCACCCGGGGCCTGGCGGGGGTGACGGAGGGCTTGTGTGGCACCTCCCCACCCACGACGCGGCGCTTTTCCCCCCCCCCGCGCCCCCCTTGCCTCCCATTGCCTCCCATTCCCCGACCGCCCCCCCTCTCTTCGCCGCCTCCTCCCCACTCTTCTCTTTCGTTTCTCCCCCTTTCCAACGGCGGCGGCTCCCTCGCCTGCCTGCCCGCCCGGCCATGGGCATTTCGGCCAACCTGACCGTCCGCGTCGTGGGGCGCGTGCGCTTCACCGCCTCCCCCTCCCTTCGAGGAGGCGGCGACGGCGCACGTGCTGCGTCGCGGTCGGCGTCGGCGCTTGCTATCCCGGGGCTGCGGCTGCTAACGCTGGGGGAGGATGGGGTGCTGCGGATCGAGGTGCGTTGGTCGGGCTCATTGCGGTTTGGTGGGGTGGAGGGGCAGGGGTGTTTAAAGAGGGGGGGGGCTCGGAGGGGTGAGCGGCAGAGTGGGAGAGGGCATGTGTGTAATGAGTGATGGGGCACGCCTCCGTGAGCTCTTTCTGACCGTTACATGTCCCCCGTACCTGCTCATTTCCACCGTGTTTCGATGTGAGGGCGTGTCGTGAGTTTTTTTTTCGCCGTTCTCCTCTCATTCGTTCTTGTCCCCCCCTCTACCTACCTACCACCGGCCATTTCCCCCCGGCGCGTCAGATGGCCGACGGGGAGCTGCAGGTGCGAATCCGCGGCGGCCGCGTCGAGGCCCCCGCCGCCTCCCGCCGACGACGACATGGCGGGCGCGCCGCGGCGCTCGCCGCTGCGGCTGCCGCCAGCGACGACGGGTCGGAAGCGTCGGGGCTGGAGCGGGAGCGAGAGGCGGGGGACACCCTCCACGTGGTGCCGCCGGAGAAGGGTGGTCGAGGGGGGGGGGCGGCGGGGGGGGGGGGGGGTCGTCTGGAGCTCTACTTTACCGAACCCGCCGAGCGGACGCTGTGGTGGGACGCGCTGGAACGGGCTATGCAGGTACGTCAAGGGGGGGCGGGGGGGGGCAGAGTGATGCGGGAGTCCCTGTCTTTTGTGAAGACGGGTTTGTGGGTTTGGTCGGTGGCCCCTGGTGGCGACGGCGAGGAGGGGATGCCGGTTGGGTGTGGCCCCGCTTCGGACTCGATAGCGGAGGGGGGGCAGTGGGACGGGCGGTCCCTGCGCATTGTGTGGGACCGCCGGAGTACAATTCTGACAGCACGCATCCCTCTTCCGACGTCTTGAAATCAATGCCACCTCGCGTTGGTTCTTCCTTTCCCCCTCGGGTTTCGCACACTTCTCGGCACCTCTCGGCACCTCTCGGCACATCTCGGCACCTCTCGGCACCTCTCGGCTCCTCTCGGCACCTCTCGACACTTCTCGGCACCTCTCGGCACCTCTCGGCACCTCTCGGCACTTCTCGGCACTTCTCGGCACTTCTCGGCACTTCTCGGCACTTCTTGGCACTTCTTGGCACTTCTTGGCACTTCTTGGCACTTCTTGGCACTTCTTGGCACTTCTCGTCGCATCTCAGACGCTAGACCAGGTCTACTCGGTGGTGCGGTCGCGCCCTCTTGGCACCGGCGCCTTCTCGTCTGTCGTCCTCGCCTTCCACTCACAGACGGGGCGGGCGGTGGCGGTCAAGACCGTCAACCTCCAGGCGCTGACCCCCCGGGAACGCGCAGCGGCCGTGGCCGAGCCGACCCTCCTCCGCCAGCTGCGCCACCCCAACATTGTGCAGCTGGCCGACGTCTTTGTCGACCCCGACGCGGGCACGCTGTCGGTGCTGACGGCGCTTGCGGCGGGGGGCTCCCTCGCGGCGGCTGCCTCGCGGGACGGGCGGCTGCCGGGCACGGCGGCGCGGTTTGGGGAGCCCGCCGCGCGGCTCATCCTCGCCAACGTGCTCGATGGCCTCGCCTACTTGCACGCCGAGGGCGTCGTGCACCGGGACATCAAGCCGTCCAATATTTTGCTCACCGGGCTAGTACCGTCTGGGCTTGCCGCTACGGGGGGGGGCGGCGGCCATGGCGGCGGCGCCCAGAGCACAGGGGGCGACCTCCCCGCGACGCCGACCATCGTCACGCTCACCGCCGCGGATCGCAAGGCCGCACCGCTGACGGCGGGCGGCCGTGCAGACCCTCGGGAGGTCTATGCGCTGATTGGGGACCTGGGCGTGGCGGTCCAAGCGTGGCCCCGCCGTGGCTCGATGGACGACGACGACGCGGGCGACACGGCTGGTGGCTGGAGCCGTTTCTCCACCGTTGACCCGGGCGGAGGCCGCCGGAGCCCCTTTTTGACTGGCGACCGGGACTCGTCCGTCGGCTCTGGCAGCAGCGCCCTTGGCGGCGGCAACAGCGGCAGCGGTGGCAGCGGCAGTGGCGGCGGCAACGCCTGGGCGCGCCACCGCCCGCCGACGCGGTGGGAGCCCACCACCAGCGCCCACTCTGGGCGGTCGCGGCCGTCACGGCCGCCGGTGCCCCGCTCTTCCACCGGTGGCAGCGGCACGTCTGGCGGCGGGGGCGGGGGCGGCGGCTGGTTTGGCCGGGCCGGTGCCGCGGCGTCCAGCCCCACGGGCCTGCTGTTTGACATGGTCGGCTCGGCGGCGTACATGGCGCCCGAAATCACCGCCCGCCACCCCGCGACCGGCCAGCGCACCGGCTACGGCACGCCCATTGACGTGTGGGCGCTGGGCGTGACGCTCGCGTGGATGCTCGTTGGGGATGAGAGCATCGCCACGCTGCCGCGGTCCAAGTGGTCGGCCGCGACGCGTGCGCTGTCGCGGCCCGCCGCGAGCCTCCTCCGGGGCATGCTCCAGCCCCACCCGGCCAGGCGCCTCACCGCCGCCGCCGCCCGGCTGCACCCCTTTTTTGACGCCGACGTCCGCACGGCCGTCGGGCTGCGGTCGGCGGGGGAGGAGGAGCGCGCGCCGTCCCTCCCCGCCGCGGCGCTGGCCGTGGTCGCCGCCCGTCGGTTGGTGTTGGCGGCGCGAACGCCGTGGCGCACGGCCCAACGGCCACGGTCACGGGCCGCTTCAGAGGACGTTGCGCTCACACCCTACCACCACCACCCACGCGGCGGGGGGGTGCCGCGGGAGCAGCAGCGCTCCGCAGCGGCGGCGGCTGCCACGCCGTCCCTGCCGTGGGAGCTGGCCGGGGAGCGGCGGCCCCAGCGGGAGCCCGCCCCGGATGACCGGCCCGGCGCACCCCTCTGCTGTGACTGTGCACATCGGCGGGGGGAGGGGGCCACCAGCCCCTTGGACGGCAGCGACGGTGGTGGCGGTGGCATCGGTGGCGGGGGGGACCCTGCGTCAGCGGCCGACGCGCGGTGGCCGTCGGCCGCGTCACGGGTGACATCGTCGGATGGCACGCGGGGCTCCCTCCCCGCGGCTCTCCGTGCCGACGAGTGGCCGCTGCGGCGGATGCGCAGCGGCGGCGGCGGCGGCGTTGGCGGCCGCGGCGGCGGCCACGCCGCTGCAGTGGCCAGCCTGTCTGCCACGTCGACAGTATCGGCGAGCGACGGGCGGCCGGGCAGCCCCGACGGGCAGTCGCCGCGGGGCGCCCCGCATGGGGCGGCCGGTGGCGGCCACGGCCGCGGCCGTGGCCGCGGCGGCGGCGGCGGCGGCGGTGGCCGCGGCGGTGGTGACGGCAACGGCAATTACGGCCACGGGCCAGAGGGGGGAAGAGGAGGGGGCGGCGGCTTTCACCGCGGCTGGCGCCATCTTCACTCCTTCCTTCCGTCGCGGCCGTCGCAGCCCGGCGGCGGCGGCGGCGGCCGGCGGGACGCCAGCGGCCGCGACGATGCGTACGACGACGATGGGGCGGCCGCGGCAGGGGCGGCGGCCGCTGCCTCCTCCCCCTCCCGCCGCGGCAGCCGGCTGCCCGGCGCCGCGTCGGCGGCCGAAGCGGCGGCGGCCACCGCCGCCGCGGCGGCGCGGCACTCGCTCGCCGCCGCCAGCGGCCGCGGCGTGCCGCGGCCGAGCGCCGGCGGCGGCCGGCGGCGGCCGTCGCCCCCTCGGGCGGCAGGCCCGGCCGCCGCCGCGGCGGCCGCGTCAAGCCTGCTGACGCCCCCGCCGCACGCGGCGGTGATGCCGCCCCCGCCGCCCCCGCCGCCGCCCCCCCCCCCCCCCCCCCCCCCCCCCCCCCACCCCCACCACGAACCACCCCCGTCCCACCCCTCCAGCCGTCGGCGAGTGGCGTCTCCACCGACGGCGGCCGCCCACGGGTCGGGGGCGCGCAGCTGGGCGGCGACGTGGGCGTCCTGTCAGCCTTTGCCGCCCGCGCGGCGGGCGCCCTCGGCCGCGTCCGCCGCCGGTCGGCGCGGGCGGGCCACGCCGCCGGCGGCGACGAGGGGGGGGGGGGGCGGGGGGGCGCCACGTCACCCGCTGGGGCGCCGCCGCCGCCCGCGGCCGCCCCCGGGGGGGGCGCGCCACCGCCGCCGGGGCAGACGAGGAGCCGCTGGCCGCGTGGGAGAATGCGTTTGTGGGGCAGCTCACCGCGGGCGCCGCCGCGGCGGGCGGCCGCGACGACGACCCCGGGCTGCCGTGGTGAACCCATGGGGCGGGGGGGGCGACGGCGCGGGGGGGGGGCACGGGGCGGGGGTGGGGAAGGGCCAGCGCCGCGCCGCCACGCGTGGCGCGTTGACACGCGAAAAAAACAACAAAAAACATACCTTTGTCCACCCATCCGCGCTCCTCATCGGGGCGCCACCGTCCTTGCCCCGACGGGCCACCGCGGCCGCCCGGTGCGCCGCAGCGGCGGTCGCAGCCGGGCGCAGGGGGCGGGGCCCGGCGGCAGGCGAGGAAGAAAGGACGAGACCCTCCTCCACGAGCCCTCCCCGCCCCCCCCGCGCTCCCATCAGCGCCCGCCCTCTGGCCGTCGCCGGCGCTTTTTGGTGCACGCGGCGCGGGGCTCGGGCAGGCAATCCCCCCAGGAAAGGACGCTCGCGCCCACCGCCGACCCGTCGGTGCCGTCTGGCCGCAGCAGCGGCTGCCCATTGGCGAGCGTCGCCCGCAGCCGTAGCGGCCGTCGCGTAGCGGGTCCTCCCGCCAGCTGTGGGAATACAAAACGGGCACCCAGCCATTGACATTGACGTTGTTACTCTGGGCTCTCAAGGGTCACGTCTGCCGTTTGACTGTGTGGTTATTGACCAAGGAGTCAGCGGCTGGACATCCCGGCCATAAGCGGGCTCGGCAAGTCGCAGCCCCTGTTGGTCGGGGCGACGGGGCAGATGTGTCCCCGCCGCCAAGGGTGAAAAATGGGCACCGCGCTTGAGTGCACGTAGGCGGGGCTGCAAGCCGGGTCCGTGGCAGGGCGCGAGGGTGAAGGAACGTGCCGGTCGTCGGCGGCTGGCGCACCCTGGGGTGCGTGCGGGGGGGCGCGGCGCCTGCGGCAAGGGCCCCCTGAAAAGGCAGGGGTGTGGCAAGGGGGGCGTAGGCCGCTTGCAGCTCCGCGTCGTCCAGGTCCTCCGTGGCTTGCAGCCGACGGCAGCGCTTCTTGTGGGGCTTGCCCGCTGTGTGCGTGATATGGAAACGCATTCAATTCTCATCGTTGAGCCACCACACATAGACTTTGCAAAAGCGGGGGCGGTCTTGCGCGCTTGGCGATCACTCCGCTCGTCAACGATGGCGGCGGCGGCGGTGGAACCAATGCCGCCGCCGCCGCCGCCACCACCGCCGCCACCGCCACCGCCGCCGCCGCCGCCACCACCGCCACTACGGACACCCCCAACGCCGCGCCCACCGCCACCCCCATCCCCCACCCCACCACCCCCATTGCCCCCACCCCTGCCACCGTTTGAGTGCCAGGCGCGCTGGTTCCCACCGCGTAGTGGCTCCCCCCCCCCGACTGTTGAGAGGCTAAGGGGATGGGGGTGCTCTCTCCCCCAGCACCGCGCGTGCGCTCCCCCTTACGCACAGCACAGATAGGGTCCAGTGGTGTCTCTCCCTCCTGGCCACGCGGGGCTAGTCCCCGTGTGTCCCTACATATATACCCCTCGTCGGGAGCCCCCGCTCCGTGTGGCGTGGCCCCTCCCCTCCTTGCCCTCTCGCTAGCACTGCACTTGGCCCTGGGACACCCACGGCGACGGCGGAACCCGATCACGCCCGACGCCATCGGCGGGGGAGCCCCCACGCCGCCACCCGTAGGAAGGCTGCCGCCCCGGCGGGGACCCATCCCCGCCGGGGGCGGAGGGGGGGGCGCCGTGCCACCGGCGGGGCGGCCCGTCGGCGTTTAACCCCCTGCTCCTCCATCCCCCCTCCCTTCCCTCCCTCCCCGCCGTCCGACCCCCGTCCGACCCCCCGCCCCCCGGCGCACACCGGTCGCCGTCGCCATCGACCCAACGGGGCTCACGCAGGCGTCGGCGTGCGGCCCGGGCAGCACCCCCGCGCGCCGAAGGGCCTGCTCCAACTCACGCACATGCGCACTTTCCCGGGCGAGAGAGGCGGCGGCGCTGCGCCTGTTGCCCAGCAGCCTCCACGCCTCCTTGCCCGCGGCAGTGCCTTTTTCCAGCGCCCGGCGGGCCAGTTCGTCGCCATTGGTGGCCTTCTCCCAGGGGTCACGCTGCCGGCCGAAGGGCACAAACGTGGCCGCGTCCCACACCGCCTTCCGCTGCTGCGCGGCGCCGTGCGCTACCTCAGCGGCGGCCGCCGCGGTGTGCTCGCCGTTGGGAAGGTCACGCACCTGCGCGAGGAGGGCTGCCATACGAGCTTTCTTGCCCTGACGGTGCTTTTGACTCGCCGTCCGCCATCGGTACCGATCGGCGGCGACGGCGGCGCCGGCGTCAGTCGATCCCACCGCCGTCACCACCTCCGTCGCCGGCCCCGCCGCCGCCGCGTCTGCCAACGCGGCTCTTCCCTCTGGTGGCGCCGCCGCCGCCGCCTCTGCCGACGCGGCTGTCGCCGGCGGTGGCGCCGCCACCGCCACTGTCGCCGCCGCCGCCGGCCCTTCGCCGCCGCCCTCGGCGACGCCACTGCCGCCGTCGCTGTCGCCGCCGTTAGCGCCCCGCACCAGCTCCCAATCGGTACGATAGCAGGCGTGCAAGGCGCGCTTAAGGCCCCTGGTCCTGGGCTCTGCAGTGCCGCCGCCGTCGTCAAAGTGGGGCAGAGCGCTGTACACGGCTGGCACGGGTGCGAGCAGCGCGCGTTCCGCCGTGATGGTGGCAGCAGCGAGAGTGGCGAGCTCCTCATCACTGCATGCCGCAGGGGACGCTGGGGACGGCCCCGCTGCAGGCGCTCCTGCCGCAACCACCGACACCGCAGGTGCCGTTACCACCGGCGCCGCCTCTGCCGCCGCAGCCGTCGCCACCGCTGGGGGCAGGGGGGGGGGGGTGCCTAAGTACGGCAGTACTCTACAGTCAAGGGTGTTCTCGTGGGCAGAGGGGGTCTGCTCACCCGTCTTGAGCGCCAGCTCATGAAAGGCAGGCGTGGTGTACACGGGTGGCATGGGTGCTTGCAGCATGCGTTCCGCCGTGATGGCCGCAGCAAGGTCAGGGGGGAGCTCCTCCAACTCCCATGCCGCCGGGGCCGCTGGGGACGCCCCCGCCGCAGGCGCAGCTGGCGCTACCACCGGCATCGCAGGTTCGGCCAGGGAGAGGCCGCCCGGGCACAGCAACGCCGTTAGGTCAAGGGGGTCAGCATCAGCCAGGGGGGCTTCCTCACAAAGACGCCTCATCCATGCCTCTATGGTATCGGCATCTTGCTCGCTGTTGAACGCACGATACTCACCCATATCGACCAGCAACAGGGCAGAGGACGGGATGGGCGGTTGTGGGGGGGGCGGAGACCACACCACCCGCAGCAGGAGGGCAGGAGGGCAGAGGGTAGAAGGAAAGTAGGGGGGGGAGGGGGCAGCGTCCCAATCTAAGGGGTCAGGGTGAGTCAAGGAGGGCAGCCTGCACGTACAATACAACACAGGCCTACGTAGGGCGTACGCGAAGGGCCTAATACGCAGCGAAGAATAGCGATGGGGGACAGAACAGAGTGCAGACCGCCAACGGTTGCAACAGTCCACCCATGGAGATAGTTGAGCGCACGTGCGACTGTCACTGCCATGACACAAAGCGCTACAGCGAAACAGCGGCTGTTGATGTGGGGAGCTCTCCGGTGGCAGGGTCATGCCACGTGGGCCACGTGAAATGGCGCATGTCCTGGACTGTGACAAACGGCGGCCCCCTCAGTGTGGGGCAAAAACAGCAATTTGGTTAAGGTTGGCATACACCGACCGGTACGATTTTCTGTACCGTTTAACGGGCGGTATACCGATTTACCGATTTCGTATCGGTATATCTCGGTACGATAAATTTTGACAATAATTCCAATTCGTTAACTCAACCGCTGACGCCCAACCAGCGGAACCACACATAGACAGGGACCCCCGGGCGCCTGCGCCCACTCGACCCCTCATCTCTTCCTATGGTTTTAATGCCCGCCAAACCTCACCCTTTATTCGTCACGCGCCAAGGTACACATGTCCACAACAACTAGATGGGGAGCCATCCTATCCGCCCGACCAGGGAGAGCCTCCGCAGGGTGGACGACGTCTATCTTGGCAATAGCCTCGTCGTCACTGTTGCAGGCGGCTACAGCGTCCCGGTACCGCTCGTACGCCGACTCGCACGCAATACCGTACGCACCCGAGTAGGTGGATGCCTTGCCGTCACCCCGCTTGTAGCGCTCGGTCGTCCGCCGAAACGCCTTCTACACGGACATCCTCGTGGCCTGGATCATCAAGCGGGCGAGGGGGTTCGGAGACAGTTGGGCGGAGGAGAGGGAAAAGCAACAGGGACGCCAGTGGAGGGTGCACAGGAAGACAGGGTGCTCCACAGGATGTGTGGGGATGCGGGAGGGCGTCGTGCACCTGCCGCGGTATGAAGCAGTGCACGGCAGCCTGTCGTCGCGGGAGCTGTCAGGACTGGTACGGCCTTGGTCCGGTGCCACGCATCTGCGCCGCAGCCCCAGTTGAGCCAACGCAAGTCTGCGTGGCCAGTGACTGATAGCAGGTGTGGCACGGGGCCATGAAGACTGGGGCGGTGTGCCTGGCTGTGGTGCCCGGGGCGCCGACGAACGTATGTGGCCTGTTTGCAAGATAGGCACACGTGCGGCTCGGTTACATGACCCCCATCACATAATTGAGCCGCACATCGCACGAGGGCCGTCCTCAGCAAGAGTGAATGTACCGCGCCTAATATTGAGAAGCATTTGAGAGGATACTTAAAAGGCCTGAGGCAGTCCCCGGGTAGAAAATTCACTGTAGATGCAGATGCCATGGCAGGGGGCTGTCGCCTACATAGGCAGCGCGCGCCATCCCACCTCCGGCACACCGTGCGACATCCACCACTATGTACGGTACATGCGCATGGGCTGTATCCTCTGGTTCTTTTGAGCGCTTCCCCTGCGCTTCGAGCCACCGCGCGTCCTACGCGGAGGGGACCTCGACGTCGGCGGTCACGCAAATTTAATGGACGCAGGCAAAATCATCGAGGAGGAGTGGCGCACAATGCCCGCCCAGCAGCTCGCTAACTGCTGGCTTAAAGCTAATCTGCTTCAGCCGGAGGCTGTTGCAGAGGTGCGTCGGCAAGTTCATGGAGAGATGTCTCCTGTTGGCAACACCCACACGGATGAGTCTGACATCGTGTCTCTCATGGCCAACATCGCCATCTCCGAGGACTTCGTGGACATTGCGGCACTTGGCGTATCGAGGGCTGTTCGTCCGGGGCTGACAGCCGAGAATGTCGATGAGGCTATTGAAAGGACGGTAAAACTGGTGTAAAATGGAGTAGAAGAAGGCGAGGGCGACCAGTGTGTGCTATTCCTTTTTGACAGTTGTGGTGCCAGCGAGCTGTAGACGCACCAGCCCACCCACCAGCCCCCGGCCCCTGTATAAACTCTTTCCGCTAGCTTAGTCTGGGTTGAGAGCTCTGGCACCCGCTTTCCCAGCCGCCAGTCGTGATCCATTGTAAATGTAGTACAATTATGACGACTACGCGTAAAAAGTAGCCGTACGGTACGGTTCGCCTGGAACACTCGTCGGAACAGGAGTGGGCCACTTGTTGACGGGACCCTGTCATACAACCGCGTGCACCTCTGTATTGCAGTACCCCGAATTTCGTCTCATGACGACAAAAACAACAACAGGCCCATAACAGGCCAATAGCGTGCCTCAGATGGCGCACCACCTGCCTATGAGTGCCTCGCGTTAGTGGTGGGTGTTGGGGAAGGGGCGACATGTATTATACCTATAATTATAGAAACAATCAAACCATAATTATGGTCTCTCCTTTAACATATTTTGTGCCACGGGTCCGCCACGTGGTAGATGTGTACTATATTCGACCCGGTGACTCCCCCCAGCGACAGCGAAGCAAGCATCACATGCAGTGAGTACGTCCTTGTCGGCAGACTATATCGCGTAGCAGCACGCTATTTTGCCAATGATTGGGCCCTCTTTCGACTCCACTCCCGTGATGGTGAACTCTCCACGATGCATAAACACACATCTTCGAGAAGGCCGTTCTCCTGTCTCCGACACCCACTCATCCCGGCTGCGGCCTGGCATGGTCGACGTTGTTTGTGCTTACCTGGTCGCGTGGATACTGCTGACATGTCATCCATTTTGAGCCGTGAAAGAGCAGTGGTTCTGACCAAGCATGTGAAAACGGTGTTTTCGTGAACGCGCTTTCATTTACCTATTTACCTAAGAGCGTATCTTACAACGTCGAACCCGAGCCAATATTAGGATAAATGTGCGACTCGGGCTGCCAGGTACACACATGTGGCAAAATCTCCTCGTTTTGGACTCCATCTGATGGTTTCGTTGACTGGGAGCTCGAAAAGTCTTACGAGAAGTACAAGGAAATTATTAGAGAATCAGAAACGGAATATGGATATGAGTTTGGGTCGAGGTCGGAGTTCGGGAGCGCAACGCACAAATCAAGCCTGTTTGTGTGCTGTGCACCTGAACTCCGACCTGAAAATATATCAATATTTGCTAATGTAACGGAAGAAAGACGACCTCTGCACGATGGCGTGCACTTCGAGAGGCGATCGCTGCCGTAGGGACGGCAGTCCTCGGGCCCCGCGTGGCCTCGCAAACCACGTCGTGTCGGAGGTCGTGTGCTGCGGCGGCGTCGTTGACGACGTGGGGGGCCTGCGCCAGCACTCTATGTCGCTGGGCCGCCAACAATGTGGGCGCTCGTGTGTGGAGATGCCGGCGTCGGTGCGAGGACGCGGAGGCTCTGGGGGGGCCGAGGGGTGGTCGCCCACGAAAGCATGCCGCCGTGGAAACACTCTGGGGAGGGGGTGGTCGCTGGAGCACGCTTCGTTAGTGGGCTCCGGAATCGTTACCGGGCGGGCCGTGCGACTCTGTAATTGGCACACACGTATGGTGCGCCCAAACACGGGAGCTCTTCTGCGTGTCATGGGAGCTTTTCTGTGTGTCATGGCGTGATTGGGCGCTACGTAGGTAGGCTCACGCGCACAACGTAAAACGCTTTCACATAAGGGGTGCACACACCAGCCCCTCGCACCCCCCTGTCGATGTGAACTATCTGTATCCCGTGGAACTCGGCGAACACGCCGGGACAGACGACGAAAAAAATATTCGACGCGTGCTGCTGACCGCACGCCGCTGTATGCTGCGCGGGTCAGCATTGTGTGCCCTCGCGCGAGGCACCTCACAGGCGGACCACAGCGGGAGGATCTTCTCGAATCCGTCACTTTTGATTGGTCGATGGTGAAGCCAAACCTACACGGGTGCACCGCTGGAGGGGGGAGTGCATTTCGAGACCGTGCTAGGGCGGTGCGGAGGCGTGCACCGCTGTGCCACAGCGGGGCTCGCTGTGTGCCTTTCCTGGTCGGGGGGTGGGGGGGGGGGAGGGGGCCTGAACGACATTGCTCTGACTGTCGACCCTCGATGGTCCGCACCGCCACCATCACACGCAACCAACACGCGCTAGCGTACGTCGGCGGCCAGGCCGTCGAGGCCGCCGTCGCTACGCTCACCGCCAGCACCAGCATTACTAGCTTGTGCGCGTCGTCGGCCAGGCCGTCGTGGCCGCCGTCGCGGCTGTCTTCGCGGCCCTGTGTTGCGGCTGCCGTAGTCACTTGCCGCCGCGGCCGTCGTGCCCACGGCCGGCGTGTGCGGCTGCCACGGCTGATTGCCACCGTGCCGTACGGTTGCTGCTGTGGCCGTCGTGGCCGCCGTCGCGGCCTTTGTCGCAGCCATCGCTTGCCCCTGCCGCGGTAGTTTTCCGCCACGGCCGTCATTGCAACGGCACTCGTCGCGGCCGACGCGTGCCGCTGCCACCGTCGCTTCCCAACACCGACGACGCACCTGGACATGGCTGCGCGTTACTCTGCAGGAGAGGGATCGCAGGATGCACCGGTGGCACCGGACGCCGCGGGCTCCGAGGTGACACCAAACGACGCCGCTGACCCTCATCAAGGCACTGGTTTGGACAGTTCTGACGACGAGGTCATGGCTGCAATGGCTTTGGGCGGCGCGGCGCGTATGTTAGCCGCGATTCGGCGGCGCCATCTTCAGGCCCTCCGACTTGTTGGACCGCGCAAGTGCTCTGGGCCACCCCCTGGGCGCAGGCGCAACCGCGACCGAGATTCGAGGTTGGCCACCGGGCCATTTTGCGGGACTACTTCGGCCTGGATGGTAGGCGGCAGTGTTCTCCGAGGTGGACTTCGAGGGCCGCCTCCGTGTTCCGCGGTGCGTGTTTGAGTGTATCTACGAGGCCATCAAGCACAACCCCTTCTGGTCAAGGCGCATTAACGAAACCAGGAAGCCCCAGCCGTATCCCCTTCAAAAGCTGGTGGCCGCCTTCCGTGTTCTTGCAAATGGCGAGACGTACGACGGCTCGGACGAGTACGTGAGGCTGTCGCGGTCGACTGTAGCTGTGGCAACCAGCAAGCTCGTGGAATTCATTGTGGACGAATATGCCCCCTTTTAATTGAGACGACCCAACGACACTGAGCTGGCCCATATCCTGCATCGCAACGCGCAGAGGGGCATGCCCTGCTGCATGGGCAGCATCGACTGCTTCCACTGGCCCTGGCGACAATGTCCGCGTGGCCAAGCTGGCCGAACCTGCCCTCCGAAGGGCGTCGGTCGGTCACGGTGGAGACCGGGTGCGACAAGAACCTTTACATTTGGCATGTCTTGATCGGCTGCCAGGGGAGCCACAACGACATCAACGTTCTGCGACAGTCGCCCCTGCTTCACGACGTCATGAGTGGCGCATGGCCTCCAGACCGTTTTGAGTACGTGTTGAGTGGGCGCTCTCGACGATTGCTGTACTACCTGGCTGACGGCACTTACCCGCAGTACCTAATTTTCGTTCGTCCATTTCCGAACGCCATCACGCCGCAGCAGCGAATGATCAACAGGCTGCAGAAAGCGCTTCGTAAGGACATGGAGCGCGTGTTTGCTGTGCTCATGAATCGTTTTCACATGGCGCTTTACCCTGCACGATTTTCTTCTGTGACTCGCATGATCGCCACAGGTAGAGCCATTGCCATCTCGCACAATATGGTCATCCGTGAGCGTCGCGACGGTTTTCTGTAGCGCTCCCGCGTTGCTATCGGGGGTTGTGTCCCGGCCGCAGCCCCATTGCAGTCAACTGCCGGCGACGGCTCTGTTGCTGCCGACGACTCAATTTCTGGCGCTGGGGGTGGCGACCCAGCCGGTGGGACTGCAGTACCAGGGGGCTCCGAAGGGGACAATGGAGTGCGCAACGATCCACTGGTACGCAATCACGGCGTCATTAGCTCCCACGAGCATCCTCCTGTGGCGATGGTCATGACACCTGCACCGCCAGAGGGGTGGTTTGCGCGGTCTCTCCTCGCGAGGGCGGCCACGACGAGCGCTGTTGACCATCAATCTTTGTGCCATGACCTCGCCAGTCGTGTCTGGAAGGATCTTGGGACCTATCTTGCCCCATACTTGATGTAGTGCCGCTAAAGGTTTTTTTTTTCCGGCTTGCGTTGGGCAGTGTGGCAGTATTGACCCCCAGGTAGGGGGGCAACACGTACCATGCAAGGGGCGGCAGGCCACTAGCCTGATCCGTTCCTCCCCCTGCATTTGGGTCCATATTCCCTAAGTTTGGGATAGTTAGCATAGTAGTAAATCCAACTTGGATTTGAGGGTTTTCTGCATTTATCGTCTTGAATTTTCGTGTGGCCCGGTGGGCAGGTGCTGGGGTGGGAGATTCTGAGTGGCGAGATTCTGAGGGGACCCTGGGGGGATAAGGGGAGGGACAGCGGGGCTTGGCCCTGCGTCCCCGTCCCGACCAAGAAACTGTTAGACCACACACCATCTTCTTGTTTGTCCGTGGGGGGATTGCCCCACAACAGGGATAGAGTGTGTGCGACTTGCACTTCTTCCGGTTCCCCCGACACGGGAGGCAGCCCTTGTACACCGCCCCAACTTGGGTGTCGTGTGTGCGAGAGGTTTTTGCCACATTTGGTGGAGCAGCAGGGGACAGAGGTAAACTTTACCTCCGGGTGCACCCGGGTGTAGGGGGCCCTCTGTCTCAGAGGAACGGTGGACTTGGACCGTGTCATACGGATCGTTAGCCAACATGGCTAGCTCGGACCCCCGTCGTCCGGGGAGTACACGGGTGATGCACGTACTTCAGTGCCTTCGAATACTGGTGAGACACAGGTGGGTTTACCTGGGGTCGCAGAGGGACTAGAGGTCCCTCAAGCCAGCAGGACTGGAAGTGCGGGCGGGCAACAGGCTACCCCGACTCAGTCGGGAGTTCACTCGGGTGACACTTCTGATGTGGGTGGGCCGAAGTCTGGCCACCGTGTGGTAAGCTCAACGGGAACGTCCCAAGGGGTGAGGACTGTCCCCGCGGGTTCCACTCGGGTTGGAGCCAACTTTGGCATGGAGCCGTCGCCAACTAGGCTTTCGGAGGACGGCGGACCTCCGTTGGTCGGCGATGGGCTCGCGCCCATGCCCCCGGTTGAGACCCGTGGGGATCGTGGTAACCCCTCAGGTGGACTCCCGGAGGCGGACCGAGACTCAACTGGAGTCGACAATCCACTCCTCGCGGAAACTGTCCGTCGGGAGGCGACCAATGTGTTGCGGCAGACCTTGCCGGACCTGGTGGTCACGATGACGAATACTATTCTGAATCAGATTATGGCGAGTTTGCCAGATGGCCTTAATGTCCAGACCGGATTGGGGCTTTCGAGCCCGCAGGCGCAGGGGAGATCCCTCCTGACGCCTATCTCGGGTCGCCCCGAACAGGGGGCGACCCCTGTGACTCCCAACGAGGGAGCCACACCATACTCGGTGGGGCGTACGCCCTTCACGGGGGAGTTTCCCTCGGAAACGCCGGCGGCTACACCAAGCTCGCCGCGCCAGACAACTGGCACTGAGGGTCAACTTACCCCAGTGCCACAGCGGTTTTTCCCTCAACGTGAGGTGCCGCCCAAGATCCAGGTAGCCAACCCGGTCTACCAGAGGATCTTTGACTGTGAGACCTACGCCCTCCACAACAAGTCGGTGGCGTATGGTCCTGACCAGGCCCGAGCCATGGGCCGTGCCAAGAAGAATGCACTTCACTCTTTTGGGCACAAAGCGGAGTGGGATGGAACTCCCCCCCTCCGTGTCTTTGAGTTTCTACGTCGTTTCACAAAAGCCTGTGACGACAATGCCATAAGTGAGAGCATGGATTTCTATATGCTACAGGGATTTACGAAGGGCGACCTGCGGACAGAACTTATGTCCGTCATGCCCAGCTCCTCAAGTGGAGGCGCTGGTGAGATGACGTCCTATTTGGAGCTCGTCAACTGGTTGTTGAGAGCCGTGGTTGATGAAGCGGCGTTGGCTTCTCAAGTCGAGGAGTTTACACAAGCACATCAGGAAGAGGCCGAGGACGAGTTGTCCTTTGCGGAGCGAGTTTGTAAGCTCAACAATCTTTGTGGGTTTCTTCATCCACAAGCTGTAGTGAAGAGCCGGTTTGTGGAGGGACTCCATTGGTCAGTCCGCATGGAGACCCGGGAGCATAACACTGCCCGGGCGACCCTGGCCGAGTTGGCTAGGTTCACCTACCGCAGAGGTGAGGCCTACCGCAAGTTGCGGGAGGAACAACGCCAGGAGCGTCAGGCCGAGTTGGCCAAGGAACGCGAGGAGGCGCGCCAGGCCAGAGAGCTGAGGGAGGCGCGCCGAATCCGCAAGGAAAGGGCGGTAGCTGCCGTGGGAATTCCCCAGGGTACCTCTTCGTCTTCCCCAGTCGGGAAGACCCCTCCGGGAACTGACAGTTGGTGTTGGAACTGCAACTCCGATGGACACTGGGCATATGATTGCCCCAAGTTGAGTAAACGCATTCAACAACTGGTTAAGAATTCGAGTAGGAAGTCGGCTACGAACGAAGTACGTTCACGCCGCGAGGGTGGGCCCTGACCGGTAGTGGCGGTTGCCACACCCTCGGCGGAGGGGGCGGACACGTCGTCCTCGGACTCGTCGTCTTCCCCCTCGCACTCAGATTCGGATGCCAAGTCGGCGGGAAACGAATGACCGTTGGAGCTGGCCGTCCGAAGCTCACAACGGCAGCCTCGGCCAAGTGGGTCAAGAGGACGAACCAACCGTGCCGGATACTGCGGCGACCTAAGGGAGTCCGCCCACTCGGGTAGGACTCCCCAAGAACGTAAACCCACGTCGGGTCATCGCGGTGCTGACGGGTGAGAACTTCCAGGTGGCTGGACGGGTGCAACTTGCCCCCGGCCGCGCCTGTTGTGCCCGTATCGTACTTGATACCGGGTCAGGAGCCTCCTTGATACGCAAGTCGCTATTTCCAAAGGAGATGAAGCTTCAACGCTGGAAGTCTAAAGCTGACCATCTGATCGATATCAATGGTGGGGTACTTCCCATCGTTGGTGCCGTGGCCCTACCAACTAGGTTGGGAACCCATGAGGTCGACGTGACCTATGGAGTAGAAGAGAATATATCGGTACCCCTGCTTCTGGGTACCCCTTACGTTGTAACTCAAGTGCCTTTGATTTGTGGCCCTGAGTACTGGGTCAAGTTGATGAATGGGGAGACTATCCCCATCCTTGGTAAGGGAAAGTCTGTGGCTCCTGTGACAGTCTCACAGTCGAAGCCTGTTTGCTCTGTGAGAGAAGGGTTTATTGCTACCCTGCGTGTAGCCCGTAAAGTCACGTTGCCCCCCAACTCGGTGGCGCACGTTGACGTTGTAACTGATTACGCGGGGAACGGGATGGTGCACCCTCACCCCCGTCTTGCTCGCAAGCACCAAGTGCATGTTGCCCTTGGCACGATGGACTCCAAAGCCGGGGTTCCGTGGAGGATCCAGGTTATGAACCTGAGCTCGTCGCCCAAGTATTTCAAGTCGGGAGCCAAGTTCGGCTATATTGACCAACATGAGGGACCAGTAGTAGCGGTCACCCTCAACGCGGGCGAGAGTAGCGACCCGAAGTCCGGAAAGGAGAAGCATCAAGCCAAGTCGGCCGCCTCTCCTTGGCCCCATGTGAACATGGAGAGTGTTCCACCCAGGTTGAGGGTTCAAGTGGAACGCCTCTTGGACCAATATCACAAGTTGTGGAATGGTCAATTGGGACTCATGAGAGCCACCCAACACCGGATCGAGTTGAATCCCGGTGCACCCCCTATACGCCAACAACCGTATAGGGGAGGGCCCCGTTCAAGGGCCCTCGTTAAGGAGCAAGTCGCTCGCATGGAGGCCCTCGATGTCATCGAGGCCAGCAACGCCGAGTGGGCGAGTCCGGTGGTTATCGTCCCCAAAGTTGATGGGACCCCACGGTTCTGTATTGACTACCGTAAGCTCAACGAGAGCACGGTGAAGGACAGTTATCCCCTACCTAGGATGGACGACTGTCTGGACGCTCTGGGGGAGGCAAACGTATTCTCTACTCTGGACTGTAACGCGGGGTACTAGCAAATTCCCATTGCCCCGGAAGACAGGCATAAAACTACCTTTACCTGTCACTGTGGTACCTACCAGTGCAAGCGACTACCGTTTGGACTGTGTAACGCGCCGGCAACTTTCCAGCGTGCTATGGACATGATTCTGGCCGGAGTACGGTGGCAGATCTGTCTCGTGTACCTAGACGATATCATCGTGTTCTCCCGAAGTCCGGAGGAACACATTGGCCATCTTGGCCAGGTGTTCAACCTACTTGCTGACGCTGATGTGTCACTGAAGGCGAGTAAGTGCCACCTCTTCACTCAAGAGGTGGAATACTTGGGACATGTTGTCCGTCCGGGGCGCCTCAGTGCCAATGAGAAGAACTTGAGGGCCATCCCTAAGGCTCAGTACCCCCGGACCCAGACCCAGATGAGGAGCTTCCTCGGGATGTGTAACGTGTACCGACGTTTCACCAAGGGCTTCTGCAAGGTGGCGAAGCCGTTGAATGAGCTAGTGAGCTCAACGCTACCGAAGAACCTACCTCCCCCAAGTCGGGTGGAGCAGGAATCCTCTGAGACTCTTCGGGACCTTCTGCTGAAGCCCCCCATCTTGGCTATTCCCAGGTCGGGAGGCCACTACATCCTGGATGTGGACGCGAGCTACGACCAACTTGGTTGTGTGTTGCTTCAGCAGCAGCCGGACAAGGAGTACTTGCCGGTGGGATACTTCAGCAAGGGGCTGAACTCGGCCGAGAAGAACTACGGAGTCACCGAGTTGGAAGGACTCGCAGTGGTGTGGGCGGTGACGTCACTTCGTCACTACCTAGAGGGTGAGAAGTTCCTCATCCGCTGTGACCACCGCGCGTTGCAGTTCGTCTTCAAGACGGATTGTACGAACACTCGTCTCAACCAGTGGAGGGTGCGACTGGCACCCTTCAACTTTGATATTGAGTACCGACCTGGCAGGCAACATGCCCTTGCCGACGGCCTTTCTCGGGTACCTACGGAGGGGCTGGACACTAACCCAGTCGATGAGGACATCCCCATCGTGGGGGTAGTCACGCGCTCGGGTCAGGCGTTGGACCCCGAGGCGCCAGGGACAAGAAGTACTTGCCCCTGTCCCTGGACGAGGTGGTGAAGGCCCAGGCCGAGGACCCCTTCTGCAAGTCGCAGAGGGATACACTGGATGCAGTGGCGGAGACGCGGTTCTTTCTCGGAGACGATGGCCTCCTCATGAGGAGGGGGGTATTCCAGGGGACCGAACAACTTGTCGTCCCCGCATCCCTCAAGGACAGTATTCTTGAGAGGGAGCATAACGCTCCCACAGGTGGACACCTGGGGTCTAGTAAACTGTACCAGACCCTGAGGACCAGGTACTACTGGCCGTCCATGGTGGTGGACATCTAAAGTTGGGTGGCTGCCTGCACAAGTTGTGCGCAGAACCGTCTGATGGAACGGCGGCCTACTACGGCTATGCTACTGTTCCCGGCCAAGGAGCCTTTTGCCGCGTTGGCAATGGACAACCTTGGGCCACTGCCAGTGACCGAGGAGGGCAACCAGTACCTCCTGGTCATCTGTGACCGCTTCACGAAACTTACGCGAGCGATCCCACTGGCAGAGATCACGACCATGTCGGTCGTGTCAGCCTTCCTAGATCACTGGGTTGCCGCGTATGGCATTCCGGATAGTACACTATCGGACAATGGACCGCAGTTTGCGTCTGTACTGTTTCAGGGAGTGCTGGATATGTTGGGGGTTAAGGCAAACTATGCCACCCCCTACCACCCACAAACTAACGGGCAGGTGGAGCGCTTCAACAAGACTATTGTTCGGCAGCTGCGCCACTATGTGAGTGAGCACGTGAAAACGTGGGACCAATACATTTCTATTCTTACCACTGCCTACAATTCGCAGGTTCACTCATCTACCGGGGAAGTACCCCTCGCTTTTGTGACCCCACGTCGCGTGCGGTCTATTGCCGTACGACGGCCGCTCCCAACTAGGGAGGATGGTGGCAGTACGCCTACTCCTTCTGAGAGTAAGGCGGAGTTCGCTGCTTGGCTTGAAAAACTCATGCCTAAAGTCAAGGCTGAGATGGACAAGCACAAAAGCGCTACAAGCGTACCTTTGACAAAAAGGTGCGCAATGCTAAGCATGTCCCCGAGCAGGGTGACTGGGTACTGGTACACTCACACACCCCAACTGGGGGTACGTTGGCATTCCAGACGAAGGGGCCGTACCAGGTCCTTCGTACTGATGGGCGGCGGTTCACCATCGAAAGTGACGATGGGGTCCGCACAGTGAACGGACAGGACGTGGTCAAAGTTGCACCACCGCCTGCAGGCGACCCAGCTTGGGCGCGTGCGTTGGAAGCGTGGCGCCTACCCTCGCTGCCTGCGGCCAAACAGGGCCCGCAGGAGTACGTGTTCGATAAGCTCATCGACCACGGCTGGGATGAGGACACTAACCGCCTCATGTTGAGGGTGCTTTGGTTCGGCTACAAAGCCAAGGATGATACGTGGGAATATGTGGAGGACCTTCCCGCTGAGAAGGTCCGGGCATACTGTGCCCGGAATGAGATAGACCCTAACAGCCCCCCCTCAACGTGAGGGAAGGCCGGGTAATAGTGCCAAGAGAGTGCTTCGAGTCCAAGTGGTACGCAGAGTGGCTTTTAACTACAGCCCTAACCCTCACACTCTCACAACAAAGACAGCTGCCAACAAGGCATGCATGCTAGACTCTCCAACCCCACGGCCCTCGCCCTCACGTGGAGGCGAGCGGCGAGACCCACGTCGATAACGCTCCCCACCAGTCGACGGGGCCGGCGGCTCCAAGTCGGAACCGTCGCGCCCCTCACGGTCGCGCAAGTGGCGACGACCGCGGCTACCCTTCTGCTTAGGCTTGCGAGCAAGTTGGCGACGCAGACTCCGGATCGACCCCGACTCTGACGGAGTGGAGGACTCGGAGACGGAGTGAGACAACTCGTCTTCCGAAACGGAGGGAGAACGCCGTGAGCGTCGGCGACGACGGCGAGGAGGCGAGTATGCCCGGCTCGCACGACGTTTGCCACGCCCAAGTGGGGCTGGCTGGGGCACAATAGCTCCGATGCGAGCCAACTCGGCCGTCATAAACTCCGCCACCGACTCGCAACTCGCGGTCGCCACCGCAGTACGAACGCGCTCCTCAAGTTGAGGAGTCTCGCAAACTTGGAGGGTTGCGGTCGACGCGGCCGACCAGGAGATGGTGGGCACCAACGTGGTGATCATCATCTCTGAGGTCAGAGGCGTGGCCGGTAACACCAACTTGGGTATACCGTCAGAAGGGTGGCCCCTAAGTTGGGGGACACCGGAGTGGACAACTCAACAGCCACGCTAATCGGGATGTCCCCGTGCGGCTGGTAGGGGACAGGAGGAAGCGGAGGGGCACGCCGAGGTGGCGGTGCCCGCGTGTAACTGCGACCCCTCCTCGGGGCCCCCGCAGTGAGTTGAGTCATGTTGTCATCATGAGAAGGCACGGCCATCACTATGGCCTTGTCCGAGGGTGGCGCAGTGTGGCGATCCACCCCCGGGGCATACGGGTAGTCCCCGATGCCAAACCCCTCTCGTAGTACCACACGGCCGTCGTGAAGTTCACGAGCGACCCATACGAACTGGCGAAGTGCGCCATCGTCCTTGGGCCCACGAGTGGGGCGGCGCAACTTGTGCTCAATGCTCTCCCACTCGATAAACTTGTGGAGGCGGAGCATCTCCTCAAGTAGAGTGAGTTGTCCTGAGGAGCACCCCTCAGCAACTAGCTGAGGGGTGAGCTGTTCCAAACCTTGGATAAGCCGGAGGGGAAGATGCCAGAGCATCCCCCGCCGCTGGACACAGGACACCCAGGTCGACATGACCTCGAGGAGCCACTGGGTGGCCAACATGGCCCACACCAGATGATCCGGGCGAGCCGTCAACATGACGGAGCCGAAGTGGTCGAGCAACCGAGGCAGCAACGCAGGGAATCCGTAGGGGACCTCAACTTGCGGCCACCACTCGGGCTTCTTCGGGTAGTACTGCTCCTTACTGGCAGCGGACTGCTGAGGAAACTCAAGTTGAGCCGACGTCACCAAGTAGGGACCTCGTCGGAAGTCCTTCTCCATCCGTACATCAAAGTGATGAGTGTGCGGATCGGCCTCGTGAAGGTACTGGGGGCGAGTTGCCACCGCGTCCCAAGTAAAGGTCGGCAAGTCGCCGGGACCCGGGATAGTTCCCCCGCGGTCCACCATGGCTTTGGCCCGCTGGACGTCTTCGACTTCCTCATCGTCCAGGAAGGCAAACTGGTCCGTCCGGAAGCCGGCAGGGAACCCGACCCTACGGGGATACTTCTCCCGTAGGCGGTCCCATACCCGACCCATCGCTGTGCCAAGTCGGCCACAGCGAAGCACAGTCAACCCCTCCTCATACAGAGGCCAAGCGGGGTAGAGCCACCGCCCCAAGGCCTCACGCGGGACAACGTGTCCCGCCTCCGGGGGAGATCCCGCCGTCAACCCAAAGCCGTGTGATGCGGGAGTCCCATCCCCCGGAGCGATCGCGGAGCCCCCGCCGGAAGTCCCGGCGGGCGCTGCACCGTAGGAGGTGTCCTCCTTACGTTCGTCAAGGGAGTCCGTCTCCACCCCCTCTCCCCAAGTTGGGGAGAGACGCCCTGGCTACAGCGGCACGAGAACCGCCTCAAGTTGAGGGGGGCTCGGATCTTGGATCGATGGGTGGCCTCCCCAGCGTGGGGCGGCCAAGGGAAAGGTGAAGGGAATGTGTTGGTGATGGGAAGTGAGAACCGGGGAGAGCAAGCTGCCGAGTGGGCAAACTTGAGGAGAGGGGCGGTCAACGTGTCCGCCTCCACGTCCACGTTACGTACTCGAGGGGGGACAGCAAGTCGCGCCCCCAACGCCGAGACGTGCGTTTACGCACCCCCTCACAGGGCCAACCGGGTCGGACGGAACTGAGGAGAGGGGAGTGTGGCAGTATTGACCCCCAGGTAGGGGGGCAACACGTACCATGCAAGGGGCGGCAGGCCACTAGCCTGATCCGTTCCTCCCCCTGCATTTGGGTCCATATTCCCTAAGTTTGGGATAGTTAGCATAGTAGTAAATCCAACTTGGATTTGAGGGTTTTCTGCATTTATCGTCTTGAATTTTCGTGTGGCCCGGTGGGCAGGTGCTGGGGTGGGAGATTCTGAGTGGCGAGATTCTGAGGGGACCCTGGGGGGATAAGGGGAGGGACAGCGGGGCTTGGCCCGACCAAGAAACTGTTAGACCACACACCATCTTCTTGTTTGTCCGTGGGGGGATTGCCCCACAACAGGGATAGAGTGTGTGCGACTTGCACTTCTTCCGGTTCCCCCGACACGGGAGGCAGCCCTTGTACACCGCCCCAACTTGGGTGTCGTGTGTGCGAGAGGTTTTTGCCACAGGCAGCAAGCCGGTTTTTTGTTTTCCTACACTTGAGTGCTTTGCTTATGCCCAGTAGCCGGCCGATCACGCGCACCGTGCCTCAGAGGTGATTCGACCAAAAGCGGTCATTCTCGTGCTTGCAGGAAGTCCGATGTCCCCTCAGGACCCAGACTGACGTCCTCCTTGACGTGTGATAGTGATAGCTGTGACGGGGGGTTCGTGGAGCTGCCGCTGGAGGCTGACGCGATTGTGCATGTGGTGTGGGGTCTTTAGTGCTTTCGTCGGCGGGTTGGTGGTGGCAGCGGTGGCCACCACGATCCGGTTGATGTGGCTGTGTGGCTGGCGCCGTGGCGTGGGGTGTTGGTGTCTTTTGGCGGCGGGTCGGTGGTGGTGTTGGTGATTTTTGGCGGCGGGCTGGTGGTGGCGGCGGATGTGGTCACCGCGTTGCAGCGGCTGTGGCTGCGTCGCGGCAGCGGTGGCTGGGTGGCTAGCGCAGTGGCGTGGGGTTCTTGGTTCCTTTTTCCCGGCGGGCTAGTGGTGGTAGTGGCGGTGTCCACCGCGTTGCGGCGGCTGTGGCTGCGTCGCGGCGGCCGTGGCTGGGTGGCTGGCGCCGTGGGGTGGGGTGCTCGGTGCTTTTATTGCCGCGGGCTGGTGGTGGTGGTGGCGGCTGTGGCCACCGCCGGGTGCGTGCCCCAAGTCCTAGTTGTGACTAAGGAAAAATGCTTCTTCTTCTTCTTGAGGAAGAGCCAGTAAATGACTTGCGTTAGAAAAACCGTTGCACACTAGTAGAAACAATTCCGACTCCACCTCGCTGTCACAGGAGCACTCAGGCATCTAGTCGCGCAGCTTGGCGTTCAGGAAGCTCCTCTGCTTCGTGGCCTGCGCCTTCATGCCCTTACTACTCGCTTTGTCGGACACGGGCGCCTGCAGCCGCCACTTGCGTTGGCGGCCGTCTGTGGGCGTGGCCAGCATGTCAGCGGCCTCGTCAGAGTTGGTCGGGGCGGCCGGCGTCTCAGCGGAGGCATCAAAGTTGGAAGGGGCGGCCGGAATGGCAGCGGCCGCCCCAACGACGGTGGGCGCGGCCGGCATGTCGGCGGCCGCGCCATAGTCCATCGGCGCGCCCGGCGTCTCAGCGGCCGAGTCGTAGTCGGTCCACGCGGTCGGCGTCTCAGCCGCGGCGTCGTAGTCGGTCGGGGCGGCCGGCATCTCGGCGGCCGCGCCATAGTCGGTCGACGTGGCCGGCGTATCAGCAGACGCACCGTCGTCCGTCGGTGTCGCCGGCGGGTCAGCCGCCCGGTCTTCGTCGTCCTCAGTCTCAGGCGACGGGGTTTTCAACGGGCGGGCAGACAAGCTACGGGGCGTGTTCCACAAGGTGGCGGGCAGGGAGCACCCCACGGACGGGGCAGTGGCAAAAAGAAGAAATAAAAAGAAAAGTACAAACGCACACCCCGCCGCGCCACCCCCCCCCCATCCCCCCGCTCGGCCACCCGCCCTTTCAACACTCAACAAAGGCCGCAGGAGCCGCCTGCCAAGCCGCCCCCTGCCTCCCTTCCCCCCTGCAGCTCCCACACCCCCTCCTCGCTCCTCAACGGGCACAGCAGTAGCCACCCTAGCGGCACCAACGCCTCCCCCCCTTCTCCCCACCTCTTTCCTCACCTCCCGGTCCCGGCGCCACCCCCACCGGCAAGAGCGGCGCCACAGTGGTCGCGCCCGTGTCTTTCCGCACCAAGTGGGCGGCCACTCACGGCGATTGCGCCGGGGGCCGGCAGCGGCGGCGGCCGCTGCCGCTGCCGCGGCCGCGAGCGCCACACCCGCCGCCGCCTGCCGATGCGGTAACGGCCGCTGCGTTGCCCGATGCCCGCCGGGCGCCCGCCGGGTGCGCGGCGATGGGGAAGGCAATGCCGCTGCCGCTGCCGCAGCTGGGGAGGCCCCCGTACTGGTTTGCTTCCCGCCCACCGCCGCCTTACCACCCCGCCGCCACGCCGAGCGACGGATACGGCGGCGGCCGCAGCCGTGCCCGCGGCCGCGGCGGCACCGAAGGCGTCGGGGTGACCGCTGCGACTGCCAGTGGCGCCGGCGGCGGCGGTTCCGGTGGCGGCGACGGCCTGGCCGCGGCGACCGGCCCGGGCCGGGGCGTCACCGGCGGCGGGACGGACATAGAGGTGGTCACGCCCCGCGCGCTGCCCACCCCGCTGGGCACATACGGCACACCCCGGCCTGTGGCCTTGCCGCTCGCGCTGCACGTGCCGCGGCCCCGCTCGCCGCCCCGTTCATCAAAGTCTTGGTAATTCGAGTCGGATGTGCAGACAGACGCCGCATAATGGTCACAGTCCACGTGAGGGCCGCCGCCGCGAAGGCCACCAACGCCCTCAAAAGCGCCGCCCATGCCGCCGCCGCTGCCCACCGCCCCCATCAGACCCGCCGCCCCTGTCATCAGGGGCGCGGCAGGAGCCCATGACCAGGGCAGTGACGGCAATGAGCGTGGCCGCCACCACCACCGCCCCCGCCGCGCAAGTGCCAGCAATGGCGCCCACCGATAGGGCGCAGTTGCCGATGCTGCCGCCGCTGCTGCCGCTGCCGCCCTGCGGGGATCTGCCGGTGGAACTGGGAGGGTTTACCGTCGCCTGTAGCGCCGCCATTGCGGATGTTGAGGATCGCCGGAATGCGCCACCCCCGGAGGATAGAGACACGGCTGAAGAGAAGGACGAGTCCCCAACGAGTCGAAAAAACGCTGTCAACGCTGGCTCGGCGCTCTTGGCGCGGGCCACGCGTTCCGCTATCGACACAGAAGCGAGGGCACTCTCTGGAGGACTTGTTATGGCGTTGGAGGTGGCCATAAGGACAAAAATTCTGGAACACTCGGGTACAGACTGTATTCTATCTTTGGATATACACTAGGAAGCACTGCCCTTGGAGTACGAGTATTCTCCCATCCATTACAGCGGAGTAGAATGTAATCAGCCGCCCGGTCCTGGAGTATGCCTTTGTCCGGAGTTTATCTCCGGATGTATCTGCCCCGGATCTATTCGTGACCACCCCTGGTCTCCACACAGTACATGGGGGGTGCGTCACGCGTGCGTTCGGCGGAGTTCTCCGGCGGGGATGATGATGGGGATCTCTCGCTGTACGAAAACCACGTCCCGCCACGCGGCGCGCCTGTCGCGCCGTTCCCACCGTCGACGTCCTCGTCAATCTCCACGTCGGAGCAACCCTTTTACTCTTCAGCACGCGCCACGGCTTCGTCGTCCCCACTGCCGCCGGCGTTCCGCCGTGGTGACGGCGAAGGGTCGGGCAGGGCGATACTGGAGGAGGCGGGCACTACGCCCGCTGGGCCACCCACAGTGTTGATCGTCGCCGCAGCCCGCCGAGCCAAGAATGCCTGTAGACGGTCTTGTCGCTGCAAGCGACGCCATGTCTCAGCCTCAGGGGTTTGTCTCATATCAGGCCCTGTCTAAAACTCCTGGTCCACCTTGTCCTGGTGGATGTCGGCCATCCTGTCCATGGCGACAACAGTCGCTTGACCTTGGCGCAGCAGCGCCGCTTCGGTCGTTTGGACAGCCTTGGCTGTCTTGGTGCCAACAGGGCGGCTCTGGAAGCGGCCAGAGCCCTTGGCCGGCTCATCGCGGCCAGTGCTCTTGGCCGGGCTCATCGCGCCCTCCTCGTCGTCTGTATGGATGACGTATGCGTCGTCGCCGCAGTTGTCAGCGACGGCGCGGCCGCCAGACGCCGCCACGCCGGCCGCCCCACTGTACTTGTCCACGCGCCTCAGCACCCTCCACGGGTTCACCCCACTCTGCTTGTCCATATAACTCAGCCCAGGCACATGCTTTCGACACCCTTGCATTGCCTCGCAGCCGTCGGTGACCTCAAACGCCGCCTTTGCGGCCTCAATGAGGTCCTCGTCAGAAGGATTCCCCGTCAGGTGAGTACGCTTCAAACGCAGCCAGCATTCCTCAAAAGTCTGGCACTTCTTGCTGATGTGCTCCTTAAACTCGCTTGATGGCGCAATCTGCACGGTCAGGTAGACCGCCAAGTGAGCGCCCGTTATTCTTCGCATCGCGTCCCATCGTCCTCCGCACCATTGCGCCGACGTAGGCCCAGAAAATGTCCGTGCTCTGGTCCGTGCCGATGATCGGATTTTGCTCGACCACCAATGCAGCCTTGCGAATCATCATGCGCTCTTTGTCGAACCGGCTGAGCCCCCGCGTAGGTGTGTCGGCGGCACCTGGTTCCCCTACCCCCTCCGCCTCGGCGGCCACGGCCGCATGGTCCAGCGCCCCGTCCGCCTCGTCGGGAAGAGGCTCTCCAGGGGGGCCGTGCCGCAGCAGCGTGTGCTCGACCGGCGGCTCCTGCTAGGTCTCTGGCTGGGGCTCCGTCAACGGCTCCAGCTGCTGTGGCTCGGCCTTGGGCCCTTGCTGCGGCGAATGCGGTGGACGCGGCGCCGCCGCCTCCCGGGCTTCCACCTCGTTAAGGGCGGGGTGCGGTTGCTGTAGCTGCTACTGCTCGGCCAGAGGCCCTTGCCATGGTGAGTGCGGCGGTTGCGCCGCCGGCGTCTTCGGTGTCTCCACCTCCTTGGGGGCGGGGTACGGTGGTTCCTCCTGCGCGACCGCCGCGCAATTGCTCGCCTGATGCTGGGCGGCCGACGCGTCGGCCGTTATTGGTTGCGCTGGTCCCGCCACCCCCGGGCATGTCTGCGTGCTCGTGACGTGGACAGGCGCCTGCACAGGCCTGTTCGCTCGTCTGTGTGCAAGCCGTCGTTGGTGGCGAAAGCCTAGGTGCTCTTGCGCTGGCCGCTGCTGCGGCCCTCCTCGCTGCTCTTGAGCTGACCACTGGGGCGGCACGCTTTGTTGGTCTGGGGCTGGGCGCTACGGCGGCCCGTCTCGTTGGTCTTGGGCTGGCCGCTGAGGCGTCCCGCCTCGTTGGTCTTTGGATGGCCGCTGCAGTGGCGCGCCTCCTTGTTCTTGGGCTGGCCGCTGCGGCAGCGCGCCTCCTTGGTCTTGGACTGGCCGCTAAGGCGGCCTGGCTACGTATTCTGCGTCGCTTGGCGGCGTGCGCGGGCCGCACCACTCGTCACCACGAAGTCGGCCGAGTTCTGATGTGCTTAGCCTTGGCATGCACGACCGCTTCGATGACCAGGCGTGAGTCCGGCGCCATCGCGAAGTCCAAGGAGTGCCGTACAGTTAGATGAGAGAGAGGGGGGGGAGGGGCGCAGGAAGGCGGGAGACGAAGACGGGAATGGGGCTTGGGATGGAAGGGACGAGGACAGGGGACAGAGGAGCACCGGCAGTGCACTCTGAGGCACACAACAGAGTTTGTGAGGAGATGCGCACTGCGCTGCGCCAGCCAAGCGTACGCTGCACGGCGCACAGCCCAGGGGGTGCCCCTCCGGTAGTAGCGGTCTGGGGTACTCTGCAGAGAGCTTCTGGGCAGCCTGTGACTGTTGGCGCCAAGCGCGTTTGGGCGCCACTGCCATGGCGGGGGCTGGTCGGTGGCATCAGGGCAGCAGTGAGTTCCGGGAGTTTGCTAAGAAATGGGAGAAAGCGTGGGCCTGCCAGCCAGTCCCAAGAGTAACTACGCCGCGCTGAGTCCATTTCTGGGCTCAGAATCGTCGCCAGACCAGCGGTTCCCTGACAATGTTGGGTAAAAAAACCGGATCATATGATCCTTTTCGGATCATATGATCCGGTCGGGGGATTAGACACTAGCTAGTTCCACCAGAAGTGCGCCTTTTTTTATTGCTCCCGGCTCCGTTGAAGAGCCCTTAAGGTGGCGCGTACAACGGTGTGACCCACAGTTTGCCAACCAGCCTCCTTCATTTTTGGCGGGAGCCGAAAGACTGCTGGAGCCCTCGGTCGGACGGCGCCGAACGTCGAATTCGTATGTAAACACTGTGGGAATCGCAGATCAGGAGAGTTGTCAAAAACCGGTCCCAGTTGTCAAAAACCGGTGCCAGACGGATAGGTTTCCCCGGCGACGCCGCCAGCGCCGCCGGCGTGCGCGACGGGGGGAGGGGCCGCCACGGGGGGACGTGCACGGTCATCTGCTCCCCGCGCACGCGCGCCGTTCACACCGACGCCCCGCAGCGGAGGGCGGGTGGGTGACCGCCGCGTGTGCGCCACCTCCCGCTGCTGCCGCTGCCGGTGCCGCCGCCTACGGCCGACCGCACCAGGGCCCCCCACCTCCCCGTCGTAGGCGGCGGCGGCAGCGGCGGCGGCAGCGGCGGCGGCCACAGGGGCGTGGCCCACGAGGCGGGCACCGCCAGGGCGCACCGCGCCTCACCGCGTCGGGCGGTTCCAAGGCACGCAATGGGGGGGGGGCGGGGGGGGCTGCTGGCCGAGGAGCCACCCCTCCCCCCCCCCCCCCGCATCCCCAACCTCCGCCGCGCTTCGTGCCCCGTCGGCCGACGCTGCCGCGGACGAGGTGGGTGGCCCGCCCCGGCGCCGCGACGCGCCCACACCAAGGGCAATTCAGACATACTCTCCCCACCCGCCTGCGTCGCCATCAAACACGGTCCGCCCGGCCGCCAGACCGCCCCGACACGGGCGCCGCCGCCAGCTGGTGCGCCCACGACTGGCAGGCACCAGCGCGCTCTGGGCAAGGATACGGCTGCGGGGGGGCCCTGCGCCCCCCCCCCCCAACAGCCGAGTGACCCAACCACCGCCCGCTGCTGCCACCGCCACAGCCGCCACGTCGCGCCCAACGGCGGGCGCCGCCACCGCGGCAGGCACAACAGGCTCGACAAGCGGCTTCACGAGACGAGTCGGATGAGCACGTGCCCAGCCCAGAAAGAGACAACAAAACAAAACAAGAACAGTGACTCACGGCGACGTCCCTTGTCCCCCCCGCAGCCGGCCCACGGCGATAGGGCGCACACAGGGAGCGGCGGCGGCGATAGCAAACGCGGTCAAATGAAGGGACCGGCGTCCACCCCCGGCATTGAGGAGGACAAGGCCGGGGGCGACGGCGGGCGGGAGGAGGCTGCCAACGACGACGGCGCAGATGACGGCAACGCCGGCGACGCCGGCGACCCCGCCACGTCGGCCGCCGCAAGTGCCGCGTGCAGCGCGGCGTGGCGCTCGACGGCATGGGCGCCCAACGCGGCTGCCAGTGAGAGCAGCGACGCGGCCGCTGCGGCCGCACTTGGGGGGGGGGCGGGGGAAGGCGTGACGCCCATGTAGCGCAGGGCCCAGTCCTGGAAGAAAGGGGGGAGGGGGGGAAGGGGAGGAGGGGGCAGGGGGGGGGAGGGAGGGGGGCGGGGGAGCAACAGGTTTGGGAGCACATGACGACGTCTCCCAAAGGAGTGGGCGGCCGCCCGGAGAAAGGCGTGACGACCAAGCGACCAAAACGGCGTTGTGAGTGAGCGAAACGGTGCGCGGGGTATCGTGGGGGACGACGATCCTTTCTCCCTGGGTGCGTCCTCTCGGCGCACCCCCCCCCGCCCCCCCCTTCGATACACCCAACAAAAGGGGCTTCCCCCCCTCTTCCCCTTCCCCCGCCCGTTGTACGTACCAGCCCAATGGTAAGAAGGATGCGGACACCCCCCCCCACCCCCCCCACGTCCTGACCCAGCCGCAGCCCCCCAAGGTACCCCCCCACCAGCTCCACAAGCGACGCGGCGCCCGCCGCGGCAGCCCAGCCGCCCACCCCCACCCCGCCCACCCCCGGCAGGCCCGTCGCGGCGGCCGACACCCACCCGCCCGACCGGAGGGTGCCGCCCGCAACGGCGGCCGCGGCGGCGGCGGCCGCCACCACGGGCGCCACCACCGTGGCGAGCTGTAACCCATTGTACGCTGTCAGGCAGGGGGTGGCGCGGCGCCGCCGCCGCCGGGTTGGGGCGGCGAGCCGCGGCTCCAGTCGCTGCCGCCGCGCCCGGCCGGCATCGCCGCTGTTGCCGTCGACGTGGGGCGGGCGCCATGCCGGCACAATGGCGGCGACGGCGCTCGCGGCGGCGGTCATGGCAGCGGCGGCGGCGGACGCAGCGGTGGCGCCGCCGCCGCCCCAACCCAGCGGGTGGCCCAGCAGCAGGGACGATAGGCTGGCGGTGGCAACCGCCTCCACCCCCGCCGCGGCGGCCGCCACGCCCACCGCCGCCCGGGAGGGGGCGCCCCCGTCGGCGGCCGCCACCGCCACTGCCGCCGCCGCGGCAATGGCCACGGTGGCGAGGCCCGCCCCCCCCCGCGCCCATGGTATCGACGGCGGCGGGGTAGGCGGTGGTGGCGGCGGCAGCGGCAACGACGACGGCGGGGGCGGGGCGCCCCCTGAGCCGCCGACGGCGGCGGGGGGGCGTCTGGCCGGCGCCGCCAGCGCGGCGCCGCGCGTCAGCGCCACCGCCCCCGCGAGGCCCACCACCCGTGCCGCGGCGGCGACCGATACGCCGGCGGCGCCAATCGCCGCGACGCGCGCCGCGGCGGTCGTGGCGGTCGCGGCGGTGACGGCGGCGAGGGCGGGCGCGTCGCCGCCGCCGCGGGCGGGCGGCCAGGCGGCCCAGGCCGCCCAGCCGGCGGCGGCAGTGGCCGCCCCGCCCCCCGTCCCTCCCCCCTCATGGACGGCTGGGGATGGGTCGTGGAGCCAGCGGGAGGTCCCCCCCCCGCGCCCCCCGCCCAGCCCCCACCAGCCGGTGGCCCCCCCCGGCGGAGGCGCCACCACCCCCGCCAGGCGCCACCCCCCGAGCACCCCCCCCACCACCGCCGCCGCGACGGCCGACACGGCGGCGGCCGACGGGAGCAGCACCCCCGCCACGGGCGGCGCCGGCGGCAGCGCGGGGCCGAGCGCCCAGGCGGTGAGGGTGGGCGCCGCCACCGCCGCGGCCAGGGTGGCCGCCAGGACGATGGCAAGCGGCGGGTCCGCCGCGGTCGCGGCAAGCGTTGACGTCACGGAAGCAGCGAGGGTAAGTGGCGGTGGCGGATGCATGACGCTCACGGTATGAATGGGGCAGCGAGGGGGGGGAGGGGCAGGAAGGGAGAACTAGTGCAGCAGAAAAAACGCGAGCGGAAGGGGAGAGAAGGCAGGGACAGGAGGGGGAGGCGTCCGATAAGGGCGGGGCAGCAGGATGGGGGAGTGAAAGAGGCGGGCAGGATGCGAGGGTGGGGTGGGGGCACAACACCACCAGATTGTCAGCAGCCGACCGCTGGGCGCGCGCAGTACCGGCAGGACGCACGAGGCCAGCAGCGGGGAAGCGGCGATAGCCTGCCTACCGCCCCAGCCGGGCAGGCGCATGCGGGGGCCAACGGCGGGCGGGGCGAAGAAAGAAGGGCGTGACCGCCACCGCCTGGCCGTCGCAGTGGTGGGCGGGCGGTCGCGGTTGTGGGTGGGAGGCGGGCGGTCGCGACACGGCGTAGACGCGCGTCTGCTCGTGGCGGGAACTCGGTAGGCCAGCCACGTGGCGCGGACGACCGCCGCCCGTGGCAGTCCCTTTGGGACCTGGACCGTTAGCGTTCCGCACGAGTTCGCAGCCCTTGCGTCGTCGCGGGCGTGCTGTCCTCTCGCCCGCCCCCTCTGCCTGGGGATCCCCCTCGCTGTCCCCCTTTCTTTGACCACCCCCCCTTCCGCCCCGCCGTCACAGACGAGGACCCGTTCACCAAGCGCCTCACCCCCCTCTTCCACGCCCTTGCTGCCATGGCGTCCCGGCGGCTGCTCCCCGGCGTGTCCGCGCTGTCCACCGCCGCCACCCGCGGGGGGCGGCGGCTGCCCGCCCGCGGGCCGCCGCCGCCGCCCGCCCCTCCCCGCGGTGCGCCCGCCGCCGCTGCCGCCGCCGCTTTTTCTGCTGCTGCGTCTGCCGGCGGGGGTGCGCCGCCCCCGGCTGCGCCCCCCTCCCCCCTCCTGCTGGTAGCAGTCTGCTCGCCTTGGACGGGGGCGCCAGCGGCTGCCGCCGCGGCTGCGGGCTGGCGGGCGGCCGGGGCCCCCCGGGTGGCGCCCGTCTGCCTGTGGAGGGGGCTGGCCAGCACCGCCGCCGCCGCGCCCCCCCCTCCCGCCACCGCTGCTGCCACCTCCCCCCCCCCCCCACCGACGCCACCGACGCCACCGACGCCGCGGACGGCAGCGGCAGCGGCGGCGCCCCCCCACCGCGCCTGGCCACCCCTGACGGGTGGGCGTCGTCGGCCTTTACCGACACGGCCACCGCCACGCTCGAGGCGGTGGCCGACGCGCTGGCTGAGGCGGGCCTCGAGGCGCTCCCCGGGTGGGATGTGGAGCTCTCTGCGGGGGTGCTGCGCATTGAGGTGGGCGAGGCGCCGCCGCCTGCTGCTCCGGCGGGTGGCCCAGACGGCAGCAGTGGGGGGGGGGTGGGTGGCGGGGCGGCCGGGGGCTCCCCGGACAATGACGCGCGGCCGGCCGTGCCGACCGGCGGGGTGTACGTGCTCAACCTGCAGACGCCCAACCGGCAGATATGGGTGAGCTCCCCCGTGTCGGGGCCTGCGCGGTATGGGTGGGCGGTGGACGGGGGGGGGTGGTACGCGTGCCGAGGGGGGGGGGGGCTCTGGGCACTGCTCTTGCGCGAGCTGGGGGGAGGCCTCTCCGTGCCGCCGGGGGAGGTGTGAAGGCCGAGGGGGCAGGAATGGGAGGGGCGAGGGCTCCCTTGCGCGCGTAGCACCCCAGTGGCTGGAACAGCCGACACTGCCGCAGCACCCGTCTGCCCAGCGTAGTGCCCGTCGTTGCGGGGTATCCACCGCAAGAGCGTTTTGAGATCAGTAGGCTTGTGCTGCACGCCCTGAGCGTGAGCTACATAGGTACATGAGCTGCACGCCCTGGGCCGTGTTTTACGCATGGATGGAAAAAAAAAAGGGGATGTTTTACGTCCCAGAGAGATTAATGTATCCTTACACCTATACCTATGTACATACCTATGTAGAGGAGCTTTGCTAACGAGAAGTCAAAAAAATACCGCCATATTTGTTCGTGACGGGGATGAAAGGAACAACGGAGGAAAGTAGTGCGCCCCTTTGGCAGGTCGACACACGCGCCGTCAGCCACAGCCCACTTCCCCAGCGTGGCACACACCTGAACGCGCGCGTCGCAGCATACGGCGGGAGGGCCGGGTTCGCCGTGCCCCCCCCCAGCGCGTGCGGGACGGCAGGGTCACGGCCACGGCGACCGGCGGGAGAGCAGGCGGACAGGCTGGCGGACGTGCTGCGGGCGGGCGGTGGCGTTCGTGGGGGGGTGGTGGTGTTGGTGGTGGTGGTGGTGGCGGTGGTGGTGGTGGTGGCCGCGGTGTTTGTGGCTGCGTCGTCGGCGGCGGCAGCAGCTGCGGCAAGAGCTGCGGCATTCGGCCACGGGCAGTCATTCCCGCGAGCAGTCATTCCCGCTGGTTGTGCATCGCTGCTGGGAAGGACGACAGCCTGGGGAGCTTTTTCTTGTGGGGGCGAGGCCTGGCTCTCCCACACATCCCCCATTGCCATCTCCCTGTTTGTTATCGTACATTCTCGTTGGGAAGGACATTGCTGAATTGGCGGGTAGCTCTGGTGACCCCCTGGTGATACAGCCCCGTCACCCTCCCTCCTTCCGGCCAGTGGTGCCGTGTGCCCCCCCCCCCCCCGCACCCATGGAGTCCAACCGGGATGATGCGGCGCGGTGCGTTGCTCTGGCTCGGGCGGCCATGGCGGCGGGGGACCTCCCCCGCGCGAGGCGGCTGCTGGCCAAATCCCACCGCATGTACCCGGCCCCCGCCGACGGAGCGGCGGCGCCCGTTGCGGGCAGCGCCGACGCGGACCTGGCCGCGGCGCGCGCGGCGGCTGAGGCGGAGCTCGTTCCCGCCGGCCGGGCCGCGGCGCGTGCCGCGGCCGACGCGGAGGTGTCGGCGCGGGCGGCTGCCAATCTCCGCCGCCGCCGGGCGGGGGAGGCGGCCGACGCGGCTGCCAGGGCGGCCGCGCCACCGACCCACACCCCCGAACAGGCGGCGCTGGTGCGGCGGCTTACCGTCGCCAAGACCCACTACGAGGTCCTTGGCGTGGATGACGCGGCCGCCGCGACGGAGGAGTCGATCCGCCGGTCGTACCGGCGGCTGGCGCTCAAGGTGCACCCGGACAAGAACTCGGCGCCGGGCGCCGAGGCGGCGTTTCAAAAGCTCACTACCGCTCACGAGGTGCTGTCCGACCCGGCCCGCCGGCGGGCGTACGACCTTCACGGCGACGCGGCGGAGAACGGTCGGGCGCAGGCGGCGGCCGCGTCGGCCGCGTCCCCGTTTGGGGGCATGGGCATGGGCGGCCGGGGGCCGGGGGGGGGGGGGGTCGGCCGCGACCCGCTCGCCGACCTCATGGCCGAACTATTTCGGCAGCAAACGGGAGGGGGGGCGGGCGGCGCTCGCGCCCGTGGCGCCCGCCGGAGGACGGCAGGTGGAATGGGCGGCGGCGGCGGTGGTGGCGGTGGCGGTGGCGGCGGCGGGCTGGACGACGCGGACTTTTTTTCGTGGCTCTTTCACGAGCAGGCCACCGGGCGGGGTCCGCGCCCCGCCGCCGGCGCGCGCGGCGGGAGGAGAGCGCACGCGCGTCGCGCGGCCGCGGCGGCGGCCGACGACGAGCCATGGACGTTTGGGTCCATGTCCCTCTGGGCGGTCCTCCTCGCGGTCTTGTTTTGGCTGTTTGTCGGGGGCTCCCTCGGTGGCGGCGCGCCCGTCTCCCTCGACCCCACTCGCGGCATGCCCGTGCAGCGTACAACCCTCGTCGGGCGGGTGCCCTATTACACCGCCCCGGACTGGCCGCCGCCCGACATGCGCGGCGCGACCGTCCGCAAGTGGCAGCGCTGGGTGGAGGGGGAGACGCTTGACCGGCTGCTCAACGGGTGTGGCGCCGAGCTCGAGCGCCGCGCCGCGCTCACCGCCGAGAGCCATCGCATCTTTGTGCACGGGCAAGCGCGGCGGCAGGCGTTTGCGCAAAAGGCTGAGGCCATGCCCATGACGTCGTGCAAGCAGTACGAGGTGCTGCGGAAAAAGTTGGGCGAGCGTAACCGCTCACCATACCGGGGGTAGGCGTTGGTGAGATACGGCGGGGCGTGGGGACAGGGGGGCGAGGGGGTGGGCTGACCTTTTTCAATGTCCCGCCGTCGTTCATGGGGGAAATGCCAAAAGGCCCTCCCTATAAGGGTGTACATTTCATGCACCGCGGACACAGGTCTCAGTAATGCAGGTCCAAAAAGAGACATCAATCATCCGTCCCCAAGATAAGAAAACCCCACCAACGACACAGTCCCACGTAACACTCCCAGCTCCCACGGAACCGGTCAGTGTGTCAAAGGGGATGCCGCCTCCCCATCAACCCCCTCCCCCTCCACCCTGGTCGGGGGTGGTGCCACATCCTCCAAGAAGTTCAGCACCTGCCGAGCGTACTCATTGGGGTAGGCATCAAACAGGAGGGTGTGGCCCGCGCCTTTGGCAAGCCAAAGCCGCGCCCGCCCCTCTGATGCTCGCGTTCTCCTTTTGCCGTCCCCTCCGCCGCTGCCGCCGTCGCCGTCACTGCCGCTACTTTTGCTACGGTCACTGTCCATGCCACTGCCACTGCCGCTGCCGCTACCAACGTCAACGCCACCAGCGTCTCGCGCTGTCCGCCTCCCCCCCTGAACGCCAGTGTTCCCCCCCACCGCCTGAACGAGCTCCACCGAGTGGCTGTGTGGCACGAGCGTGTCGCCCGTGCCGTGCATGAACAGCATGGGCAACCGGACGGCGGGGACCATGTCCAACGGCCGCAGCCGGCGGCGCCCCACATTGCCCGTCCGCCACATGCTCAGCGCAACGGCGAGGCGGACCCAGGCGCGCCGCAGGGCGAGGCGGGGGGGGCCGACAATGGGCCACCGGAAGAGCCGTGCAAAGACCATCCCCGCCACATGCGCGGCGAGCGACTCTTGACGGGAAAAGGGGTTTTCCAGGATAAGGGCGTCGGCCCAGGGCTTGCGCAAGCCGCCATCCCCCCCTACAGGCGGGCACCCACCCTTACCGACGGGTACGCCACCCTGCACAATCCCCGGCTCTGGCCTCCCCCAGCCGGTGACGGCAGCCCACAACGACCGCTGCGGCGGCGCGAGCCGCGCCCCCGCCGCCCGTGCGGCGGCAATGAGGGTGCTCGCCGCACCCTGAGACGTCGCCACCACCACCACCCGCTCGTACCCCGACCGCCGCGCCCACGCCACCGCCCCCGCCACGTCGGCATGCTCGCGGGTGCCCCAGCTTAGTGCCCGCCCCGGCCACCTCGACAGCGGCCACGGCCGGCGGTCGTCAGAGAGGCCGTGGCCGGCACAGTCAAACAGGAGGGTGTCGAAGCCGGCGGGATGGAAGATGGCGCCCGTGTGGCGGAGGAAGGCGCGGCGGTCGCGGCCACCCCCGTGGACAGCCACCACCACCGACCGGGTGCCCGCATAGGGGGGAGTATGCGCCCGCCCGTCGCGCGCGGCAGCTGCCGCAGCCGCACCAGCGGCGGCTGCAGCAGCGGCGGGGCCTGCAGACGGCGCGCCGCCCGCGGCCGCCCCCATGGCGGCGGCGGCGGCAGAGGCGGCCGCAGCGGCGGCATCGGCGTCGGCGGCAGAGGAGCCTGGTACCAGCCAGCCCCTCAGGGTAAGGCGGTCGTCCCCCCCCCCCTCGGCACTCTGGGGAAACTCCACAGCCGTGTAGGGGAGACCCAGGTCGGCCAGCGGGTCCCGGTTGGCCGCCGCCCACCCGACGGGCAGGTGCCGCCGGGTCAGCGTCGGTGGCGGCGGCGGCGCACGCACCCGGTGGCGAAGCCGCAGTCGCCGCCGCCGGAACAAGCGGGCAGGCGCGGCCGCGCGCGGGGGGTCCCCCTCTGCGGCAGCCGCCACCGTTGCCCCCGTCGCCGCACCCGTCGTTGCTGCCGCTGCCGTCGCCGCCGCCGTCGCCGCTGCCGTCGCCGCCGCCGTTGCGGCAGCGCGTCGCCGACGACGGGGCGGCGGGGAAGGGTGGTGCCACGGCGGGCGGGTCATCAGGTGGGTGGTCGCCATGACGCCCATGCAGGGTACGCCCAACAGGAGGACCGCCAAAAAGACTAGCAGCATGTTCATGATGATGATGCCAGGAATGAGCAAAGAGAGTACAAGCAATGAAAGAGGGAGGAAAAAAAGAGGGAGGAACGGAAGGGAAAACAAAGAGGGGGCGGAAGGGGAGGAGTGAACAAATACGGGGGGGGGGGCGAGGAACGGAAAAGGTGCGGGGTGGGAGGGAAGAAGAGTGGGGGGGGAGCAGGGCAAGAGCGGAAGATTGGGAGGGAGGTGGGGGCCAGGAACCAAGAGCCCTTGGGCGGCCGAGTCGCGGCTCTTTCCGCTCGCCCGGGAGAGGCCCACCACCGGTGCACAGGCCACCGGGCCCGCGACTCGGATCGCCTCACAGCCAGCAACCACACGCCAAGGTCAAGGCCTCGCGCGGCAGAGCCTGTCGGCGAGCTGGCAACTCGCACCCAAACCACCCCGAGAGTGACAGGACGAGGCACGGAGCAGGGGCACCACACCACCACCACCGACGCCCCCTCCTCCCCCGGGGTGCCCCGTCCGAAGTCGCGGCTTTCGGTAGGGTCCGCCCTCCCGCACCCCCCCCCCCCCGCCCCACACCGCCCTGGCAACCTCAACCTCGAACAGCAGCAGACCAGACAGCTGGCCAGGGGAGGGGGAGGAGGGGGGGTCAATGGTCGTGGCCCACCAGACGGGCACACACCTTGAGGCGGGCGCGGCCGCTTAGGGTCCCGCGTGGACCACCCGGCTGGGCAAGACAACGCTCCGGTTGGCTGGCTGCTCACAGGTCGCATGACAAAGACACAGGAGATGTGGGTGGCTGGTGTGTGGCTCGAAAGCTCGTTCCACCCACAACATGCGGCCGTATGTCTGGCTGCAACGTGTCCAACTAAGCCCGTATGGGTGACTGTAATGTTTGTACTGTACACCGCATTCGCGAGAATTCCTCCTGTTGGTCTCGAGGGACCGCCGCCACTTGAGCTGGCCGGTGGAGCTGCGCCGGAGCTGGGTCGCGCTCGGCAGGTAACCATGCCCATGGGAGGGAGGCAGCCGCCAAGCGAGGGCTCGCCCGCGAGCACACACCCGTCGGGGGTCTGACAACGGGAGCCAGAAGTGCGCCATCGTCCATGCCCAGCAGTGTGCGTACAGTACAGGCGCGTCCCAGCATGGTCGCGGTATGCAACCAACGCGAGGCTCGGAACGCCGTGACGCGGCTGTGTCACAGTGAGGTTGGAGAGGGACCATCGCCGTGGGCGTGACTTTGTCTGCCGCACCGCCCACGCGGGAGACTTTCGCGCAGCCGCCCACTGGCGTAACTGTGAATGTCGGCGGCTCCCCACGAGATGTAGAGCGGTCGGCGGCGGCGTCATCGACAGCGGTACCATGCGAGCCGCGAGGGCGGCTGCTGCGGCGGCCTCGCTGTCGCTTGGGGTGGCGGCGACGAAGCTGCCGCGGGGGGTGGCAGCTGCCGTACCGCTACCCGGAGTGGCCACCTCTCCCGTGCAACATGCGGAGAACAAACAAGAAAAAGAGCGTCTTACCCCAGGCCGTCGACGACGAGGTGCTTGGCCGCGTGCACAGCTGACTGGCCCCCCTCCCGCCTCGCGGGCTGCCTCTGACGCACCGCCCGCGTCCGCAACCGCGTGCGTCACCACCGTGTGGCGCGCAAGGGGAGCGAGCGTCGCCAGCAAACGCGACGCCACAGCCAGGTGGTAGGCGCAGGAAGAAGGGGGGGATGTGACTCCCTGATAGCCGCCGTCACGTCAAATGTAGTGCGGTATGTACAAAGAGGCCACGCTGGCGCCCGCCGCTACCAGAACACCCACTGAGCTGACGTATCCAGCGGCTGCCGCTCATCCACGCTTTCCCGCACGACGAGCCTGGCGCTTACGCTTAGGGCGCTTCGGTCTTGCACGGCCACGAGTTGATGGCGGTGTAGACGCTGCCATCGTTGACAGGACGCTCGTTGATGGCATTACTGCTGCTGGCGACGCGGCCGACGTGGAAGATCCTTCCGTTGGAAGCAGGAGGTCGAGGGCACGTGCTAAGCAGTACATGGTGTGCCCAAGAAGAACGTACAGGTCACTCTCATCGAGCACAAACGCGTTGGCCGCTAAAGGATGGTTCACGGCTTTCACAGACACCTTGCGCAAGCCCGCATACACAAAGACCGACCGTCGACCCCAGCTGACATAGCCCTGCTGTCCGCCGTAGAACTGCGTTGCAGCTGCGTCCTTCCCCACCCACCCCATGTTGTCCAGGGACTTCTTCACATCATCTGCGCTCAAGACAGTAGCAGCCGTAGGCTTTGAGTGCTTCTTCTGATACCATTCCGCAATCAGCTCGCCACGGGAGACAACGCCTGGAACGTCGTCCAGAGCACGGCGAAAGCCAACGCCATCAACAGCCGGAGCAGACTGGGGCAGCTTGAACATGGTTTGGCACATGATGTTCTCCGGCACCTTACCGCCAAGCAAGTCGTTGATCGTCCAGCCACCAGTAGATGCGCCTGCGCCTGCCAGGTAGACTACACCGGTGCGCTCCACCGTAGCGTCTACGTGAACGTTGGACAGCAACTTGCTCGACCCCTTGAAAGCCGCTTTCCGCCCGTACAAGTATGAGTACGTGACGGAAGCCCAGTGGTCCGTACGCAGCGCACGAGCAGCAGACACCAGGACCTCCCAATGCAGCATAAACAGCTCCCAGCAACACCAGCCAAACTTAGTTTCCTCCAGCTGCTTGCCGTTCCGGTCGTACTGACCGCTCTTGGTCGTGACAACCACCTGCACAATCGCGCGCAAAGCCATCCACAGCGAGGAAGACGACGGAGTGTCATCCTCAGCCAAGGCGCGCAGCAACGAGATCGGGATCACCGACGGCCGAAACGAGCTGCCCCGATCTGCCATGAGGAAGCCAAGTGAGAGTGCATCGCCCCACGTGAGGTCTGCATGCTTGCGCTTTTGGAAGCGCAAATACGCCTCGCGCGCCAGCGCCGTTCGCAGCTCCAGAATCTCTTCGCGGCTTGGCTTGGAAAAGTCCGCGACGGCACCAGACGCTGCATCTCGTCGCGCCATCATACCGTCCGAAGGTATGACCAGGTCTTCCTCAACCACATCCACCGGTAGTAGCGCAGCAGCCAGCACGTTGTCGCGAAACACAGCGTTGCGGTGCTCCCAAAATGACGAGTAGGAGAGGTCGTCACCCATGGAGTCCGTCACGAGCCGACTGTCCACCTCCATGAGCACCTTGACCAGGTTTGCCTCAGGGACAACCAGCAGCTTCTCAACAAAGAGCTCCACAGAGCGCCAGAGCATGCCACCCAACAGCGCATACACCTCGGCCACATGCAAGTGTTCGATGAAGATCTTGGTCTGGGTGTCCACCTGCAGCCGCCACATGGCCGTGTTCACAGCTGGAGACGCAACCGGCGACGCCCCAGTTCCTGCTGCAGCACTCGCGCGCATGGCGTCAAGAAGACGAATCTTCTGTGCGCTCAAGTCGCCTGGCGGGAGCGACATGAGTGGTTCGGCTGCCCGCCCTGACGCAGAGCGCTCGGAAAGCATCAGCGAGGACTCCATGGCTACAAAGTACGCCACGCCGAGCCCCGACCCGGCCTCCACGACAGAGCAAGCCTCCGACCGAATGGGAAACCGCAGGTCCAAGACGTTGTCCGCACAGATCTGGCCGCCAACGCCAGTGCGCAGCTTGCCAATCTCGTCAACGAGAAGCGCAACTACGTCTTTGTCGCTCCCGCGACCAGCCCGAGACTCCACCAGCGCCGTCACCTCTTTGTAAACGTCCTCCAAGTTGAACCGTTGGGCCTTGTAGTCTCCGTAGAAGTTCTTCAGAAAGCTCTTGAAAACACCCGCCGGCGACGTGCGAGGGTCAGACAGGTCGACCAGCTCATTGAACAGGATGCGCACGTACAGCAACAGGTAGTAGTTGAACTCCGCCTCATCAGGTCGACTGCTCAGCCCAATCCGCTCCAAGATGTCCACACGGTAGGAGCCATTGAAGTTCACCGCCAAAACAACCACTCCTCGGCCAGCAACCATACGGCTTGGCTGGGCCTGGACCACCACCTCAGGGTCGTCATTGCTCATCGTGCCGCCCACGTGCTTGGTCTCGGGCACCAGGGCCCCAGCATCGACGTTCTTGTACAGGTAACGAGCTGCCTCACGAAGCACAAGTGTCTTGCCCCGCCCAAACGATGAAACCATGTAGAGCAGAGGCAGACGTCCAGGAGGTATCCAAGGAAACTTTGGGTCCTCGGGAATGGCGCTGCAAGCCTCAGTCACAACACGCACCAGGTCCTCCCAAAAGCCGGGCACGGATGGAACGCTCACCTCTGGTCGGTACGGGGAAGGTTGAAAGACACGATCAAAGTCCGGAAGACTACGACCTCGCTCCTCGTGCGGATAGCGCAGCGCCTTCATCCGAGCCAACACCTGCCGCACAGGGCCCGTTGAACGGGCCGCATCGAGCGCCATCGACAGCTCCTTCTCGCGCGACTCCATGTTGGCTTCCATCTTGAGCAGCTGTGGGTAGTCATCAGTGCCATCGGCCTTGGCCTGGACTGCCTGCGCCGCCAGTCTCTGCCTGGTCAACTTGACAACCTCCAACTGTTCCTCCAGAGAATCGACAGTGTCTTGAGAAGCCCTTGGAGCGTTGCACTTGGACTGGCCGCCACTCTCGGACACAGAAATGCCACCGCACCACAAATGCGTCAGGCCACGAGCACGAGCGAGGCCGTAAGGCGCGAACAGAGCAGTTTGACGTACGCCGATTGAGGAAGACGGAAGACGTGCCCCAACAAACGCCGACCGCTGCGGTTTGCAGCTCCCCAGAACTCGCCCTGGTCCGCGCAGGAAAAGACGCCGGCGGTCGTAGTCGCCACCAGAAACCTCAGCACAACGCTTGGTACACGCACGCGACGGTTGAGTCCTGGCCACCTCTGATACGTTGCCCCATACCGCAGGTACGCCGCCAAAAGCAGCCATGCACGAGCCCGACCAGATGGCATTCAGCGAAGGCTGTCGCACCGGCACACAAACACGACCGCCAGGTCTGGGTAAGGCCGCCGGGAAGCACACAGCGCAATGATCCTTCGCCAAAGAAACCGCGACGTGAGCGCCCAGCGACAGACCGGGCCACCAAAGACGCGCAGCGACGTGCCAAGTGTGATGCGGCGGCAGGGGAGCGGGCGCAGCAGCCCACAGCAACAACGGACGGGGGATGGCAGCCGCCAGCTGGCAGCCCTGCAGTCGTTCCTGCGGCGGCGGCCGCCTGAGGCGGCGGACAGTCCGCTGGGGCAGACAGCCCGCGGCGGCGGACGGCCCGCGGCGGCGACAGCGACCACGTCAGGGGAGAGGGGGGGCAGCAAGCGGAGCCAGCAGCCCGCAGCGGCGATGCGGGGGGGGGAGGGTCGCCCAAAGCAGCGACGGCGGAGGTGGGTAGAGGCAGCCCGCAGCGTCCACGGGAGCAAGGAGCAGCAGCCCCCAGCGAAGACGAAGGGAGGGGGGGGAAGCCCGCAGCGTCGACGGGGGCAAAGGGGGCGGCCCGCAGCGCGAACAGGCGGGACGGAGGGCAGACCGCAGCTTCAACGGGAGAGAGGAGAAGCAGCCCCCAGCGAGGACGAAGCGGGGGGGAGTAGCACGCAGCGTCGACGGGGGTCAGGGGGACGGCGCGCAGCGGCGCCAGGGCGTGAGCGGGGAAGGGAGGGAGCAGCGGAGGCGGCGACAGGGGAAGGGACTGGCGGCACGAGCAGACGCGAAGAGGTAGCACTTTCGTGTGTGGCAGTGCATACGTCCAACATTGTTCGCCACGTGTGATTTTCACACTTGTCGGCCTCGGCAGCTGGCCTCCACGGACCAGGCCAGTAAAATAATATAATACGCTCGCATAGGCTCGGTAATGGCGCCAGACAAAACAAGTCTGCAGCAGCCTGCTCTTTAGCTTCGACACTGCGGGCTACCACCCACCCCCTTCGTCTTCGCTGGGGGCTGCTCCTTGTCCCCGTTGAAGCTGCGGGCTGCGCCTCCCTCCCCCCGTCGCTGCTTTGGGCGACCCTCCCCCCCCCGCATCGCCGCTGCGGGCTGCTGGCTCCGCTTGCTGCCCCCCCTCTCCCCTGACGTGGTCGCTGTCGCCGCCGCGGGCCGTCCGCCGCCGCGGGCTGTCTACCCCAGCGGACTGTCCGCCGCCTCAGGCGGCCGCCGCCGCAGGAACGACTGCAGGGCTGCCAGCTGGCGGCTGCCATCCCCCGTCCGTTGTTGCTGTGGGCTGCTGCGCCCGCTCCCCTGCCGCCGCATCACTCTTGGCACGTCGCTGCGCGTCTTTGGTGGCCCGGTCTGCCGTGGCCCCGGGCGTGCCGCCGGTAGGCGCCCTTCCAGGCAGACGTCTGTGTGGCGCTTCAAGCGCCTGCCCAGTGCGCGTCCATTCAGGAGCTTCTATGAGAGGCCAAGGTGGCTGACGGGCTGGCAAGTACGCTGGCTTGCTGGCTTGTTGGGGTCCCCCTCGTCCGCGCGTTGGTGGTCCTCTTTGACGACAACGCTGCCACCGGACCGGTGGACGCCACTGCTTGCCGCAGAGGTGGCTACCCTTGTCGTCCGCGCGGGCGTAGTCGCGGTGCCATCCTCACAGCTGAGAGGGTTGTGGGACAACGTGTCGACGCTGATCGAGAAGAAGACGAGCTAGAAGAGCACCTAGGGTGGAGGATTGCGCGCGGGGGAGGCTGGGTTGCGCAGGGAGCGGCCTTTTTCTTCCCGCGTTGCGTTTTCTTTCTTCCCAGCCGACAGCACCCCCCCCCCCCCTTTTCTCTTTCGTGGCCGTTGCCGCGCGTACCTCATTTCATAGTGGCTGTTCCCTCCCCTGCCCTCGTTCTGTCTGACCTGCTACCCCGGCCACTGCCCGTCGCATGGAAGAGGACGCAAGCCGGCTGCCGCGCCAGCTGCCTTTAGCCGCCCCGCCGGGAGCGGCGCTGCTCCATCAGCGGCCGCTCCCTCGTGCCGGCAATAAAACTCCGTTGGGAAGGGGGCAGGTTGGGGGGGGGGTGACCGTGGGGTAGCAGCCCCGCCGCCTCCACACCGGGTACACGCGCAGCCGACCGCGTATCCCTCCACACACACCCCACCCAAACCCTGACTCGGCCCTCACGCATTGTCCCCCCCACCCCCCTGCACGCGCTGCACCAGCGCGTCGCCCTCGTAGGGCACCAGCACAATACCCAGCGCGTCGGCCAGGCGGCGGGGCACAAAGCGGCCGCCCATATAGTGGGCGCCCCGCCACGCGCGGGTGCCCCGCTTGGGCGCCGACAACGACACGAGCACGTCCCGTCCCGACGGGTTGTTGGCCACCGCTGGTGCCACGGGCGCAGCCGGGTCGGCAGCGTCGGCGCCCGCCGACCCACTGACGCCTGTGGCGGCCGCCCGAGAGGCCGACGGCGGCGGCGGCGGCTGCGACGGCGATGTCGGCGACGGCTCCCCCGCGTCCACATCCCACCCCGACGGCACGTCCACGACCACCACAGAAGGCGGCGGGGGGCGGTCCGCCCCCTCCCCCCCCCCCCCCAACTGCCGCCGCCGCACCTGGACGAGCAGCTCCTCATACGGCGGCCGCACGGGCGGGCGGAAGGAAAACCCAAACAGCGCGTCCACAATAACGTCCACCTCCCCCTCGGGGGGCAGCGCCGCCGCCGCCGCCGCCGTCGCCGCCGCCGTCGCCGCCGCCGCCGCTCCCCCCCCTCCCCCCCCCCCAGCACCGGCACGCCCACCGCCTGTAGCTGCGTGTAGAGGCCGTCAAACGGGGCGCCCCGCCGGCGGACCGGCGCAACGACCGACACGGCCGGGTAGCCGAGGAGCGCCAGGTGCCGCGCCGCGACGAGGCCGTCGCCCCCATTGTTGCCCGGCCCCGCCAGCACCACCACCCGGGTGCGGCGGTCGGGGTGGGCGGCGGCGGTGGCGTGCGCGACCGCCTGGCCGGCCAGCTCCATCAGCGCGTCGAGGGAAAAGCCACACGCGGGGGCGCCGCCGCCGGCGGGCCTGCCGGCGGCGCTGCCGTCGGCGGGGCCGCCGGAGGGGGGGGGGGGGACCGCCATCAGGCTCGCGTCCAGCGCCGCCGCGGTGCGGGCGTCCACGTAGTGGACGTCGGTCAGCACGGGCAGGGGGGACGGCGCAACGGCGCGTCGCGCAGCAGAGGGGCGGGGGGCAGAGGGGGAGGAGGAGGGGGGAGGAGGGGGGGGGGGGGGGGGGCGCCTGCCCCCCCCGCCGCGGCGGTCGTTGCCATGGCCACGGGCCGGCCGCGGGTGAGGCCGCGGCGGCGCGTGACGGTGGCGGCGGCAGCCGACCGGGCCGCGCCGGCGGGGAGGGGGCAGCGCAGAAAGGCGGTCGCCGCCGCTGGGCCGAGGCGCACCCGCCGGAACGCGGCGACGGACATGAAAACAGACAAAAAAAAGAAGAAAAAAAAGATGGGCCGCAGAGGGGGCGCTGGCGACCGGGCGCTGGCGTCCGGGGACAAGGAAGGTGGGAGGGGAAGGCAGGAGGCGAAAGGGGAGGGCGGGACCAGCACGCCGAGGACGTCGCCGCACGGAGCGCCTCGTGCAAGTTGGGGGAGAATGCCACACCAGGAGAGGTGGTGGTGCGAGCGCATCTTGCCCCCCCCACGCAGGCTGGATCTGACCACCCCGCTCGCGAGTGGCATGGGGCCAGAGCCGCTTGTCGGTCTTCCGTGGCGGCGGCGTCTGTGGCCGCGCCAACTGCTGGACGCAGCCGCGGGTGGCGGCGCCGGGCGCGGCGCGTCGCTGCCACCACCCGGGGTGCCACCCCCCCCGCTCCCCCCTGCCGCTGCCGCGGCGGCCGCCGGCAACGGCCGCAGCCGCCGCCGCCGCCGCCGCCACCAAGACTCGACCTGCGCGCAGAGAGGGGCGGCAGCGACCGCCGTGGCCTCGCCCCCCACCCTCCCCCCCCGCCAGCGCTCTCCGCCGCTTCCTTCAATAGCGGCGTTACAACCCCCGCCGACGCCACCGGGCCGACCCCCCGCACCCCACCCCCCACCCCCGCCCTCCAAAGTCCCAAAGCAGAGCGCGCTACCCCGGACAGCGTGGCCGCTGGGTGCTGGGTGCAGACACTGCCAGCGGGTGCGCGCGCGCCCGGCGGGGTGACGGTTGCGGCCCTTCTCCCGTCACCGTTTATCTTTCACTCTCTTTTGCGCAGTTCCGCCTGGCCCCTCTTTTGTTTGGAGCATAGCACCGCCCCCCGTCGGGTGGGCGACGGCAGCGCCGCCTCGGTGGCGGTAGGGTCGGCAGCGGGCCCAGCCGTCGGCGGGGGCGGCGTCGCCGCTGCCCCCACCCGCCACCCACCCCCTCTCCCCCCCCGCACCCACGCCCGCGGCAACAGTGGGCGTGTGCCCTTGGGAGCACGAGGACGGCCGGTGGATCGCTGCGCTCCATTCAGACACGAGGTGCCTCACCGGTCTGGATTGTGGCGGTGGTAGCCAGCGGTGGAGCTAGACTGCGACCCCACCCCATTCTGCTGCCGCGCCGCTGGGGGAGAGGTGCATCCCTACACGGGGGGTGGTACCGGCCGTGGGTATGGCAGGAGGCCGCAGGGAGGGGGGCTGAGGGTGGCCGACATGCGCGTGTCCCTGTCCCCATGGACGGAGGCGGAGTCGTCGGGGCATCATGTCTTGGTACGTGTTCGCTTATTTTTTAATTCACTCAATACGCGTACGCTTAACCAAAAGTGGTACGCTTGACAACCCCTGATCTAGATGTGTGAGAGTGCCGGCGGCGAATCCACCGCCGGCCATGGTAGAACAACAATCCCCTCCCATTTGGGCTCCCATCTTGGGCCCGTGGCTTGCGCTCCAACGACAGCAACCTTGGTCTCCCGGTGACGTTGGTGCCGATCCCCTCTGGTGAGTGTTCCCTGAGAGTGGACGTGCGACGGTTCCCTATTGTGCTACAGGTGGGAGGGTGGACTGACGATTGCTGCGGTGAGTGTGAAGTGTTGCAAGCCGCATGGAACCGTTTTAGCGTTTATAGAGCTCTTTTCAATTTGATATACCTATATTGATCTATATGAGGGGTTGTCAAGCTTACTCTAAACAAGCGTATTACGCGCGTCTTATTTTAGCGTACTACGCGTACTCTCTGAAAAAATCCGAATGTGCCTGGTACGCATACGCGCACTCCAGCCGGCAAAATGTACGCTAAAGTATCATGCTCGAACGTACTTTGGCCTGGTACGCTGTCGAGCAAATCATAGCGGCTATTGCTTAATTAACCATCGTTTCGTTTACAGATATCAGCTGCATTGTGATCAATTGGGGAGTTCTCAATACTGAAGAAGTCCTTGTGAGACTTCGTTCTGACCATTATGCCACCAAGTACGCTCGGGGTACGCTATTTGCTGCTTTTTTGGACAGTACGCTTGCCAGATATCATCCGGTAGAAATACGTGAGGAAAGTGCGCTCTTTCAGGCATGTTGGAGAAAGTCGCCTGCTCGCAGTCGACGACACGCTGGTACGTGTTCGCTTATTTTTTAATTCACTCAATACGCGTACGCTTAACCAAAAGTGGTACGCTCGACAACCCCTGATCTAGATGTGTGAGAGTGCAAATACTTGAAACGTATTCAGATGATGTTTGCAGTAGTTGTCAGACCTTTCTGAAAGAGTGAGAACTCCTCCATTGTCGAGAGCAGGTCGAGAGGGATGCTCGTGTCTTTGAGGAACGTCGGTCGGTTTGTATGTAATGTCGTACTGAGAAACTCAAGCCCCGACACTGACACGGGGCCAGTGGTCTCACGGGTGTCTCGCCGGCCGCCCGCTCCCACGCTGCCACCTCGGCCCTTCTGCATGCTCCGTTTTCTTTCGGCAATGCTGCAGCACTGCCACGGCCCCCTCCCTCTCGTCCCCATCGACGTTGCTGCCGGCACCTGAGGCAATTGAAGAGGGCTGCGGGTGCGTGGTTGGTTTCCTAGTCTTCCCGTGCCCCTCGGTGGCTCTTGGTTGCGGCGCCGTGTTTGCCCTCGCGCTTCCACCCCGCACCTGTCGTGTTGTTTTTCTCCCCTCTCCCAGTCCTACCCTGTCTCGTAGCACCTGTGGCACCATGGCCTCCCCTGCTGCCATTCAGCAGCTTCCGTTGGTGTGCCCCGGCCACAATCGTGGTGTTGTGGAGCTCAACTACAGTGCAACCACTCCCGATGGTGTCTTTTTCATCTCTGCCTGCCTTGATGGCAAGCCAATGCTCCGCGACGGCGTGTCTGGCGACTGGATCGGCACTTTTGACGGCCATAAGGGGGCTGTATGGTCTGCTGCCATCACCCCCGACGCCACGCTTGCAGCAACAGGGGCTGCAGACTTCACAGCCCGTCTTTGGGACGCCCTTACCGGTGACGCCCTGGCGGTGCTACCGCAGAACCATATTTGCAAGTCTGTCGCTTTTTCGTCCACCGCCGACCGGCTACTTACGGCAGGCGCCATGGCCGCCATCAGCGTTTATGACGTGGCCCTTGGGGAGGCACCGCCGCTGTCTACTCTCGTGGATGGTGGGGCGGCGGAGGGCGCGAAGCCACCCGGTGTCAAGTTTGTGCGCTACGTTGGTGACTCGCCTCACCAGGTGGTGTCGGCATCCAATTCTCCGCGTGATGCTTTTCTATGCACCTGGGACGTGCGGTCGGGCGAAGCGCCCACAGGCCGCATTGAGCTCACCGCGGGGGTGCGGTCTGCAGAGCTGTGTGTCGACGGCACGACGCTGGTGGTGGTCACCGATGACGCCAAGGTGCACGTCCTGGACGCGTCGTCGGGGAAAGTACTACGGGAGCCGCTGCAGGTGGCGGAGGCGACCGAGTCGGCGAGCCTCCAGCTTCCCGGCCGTGGCCGTCTCGTCACGGGAGGCCGTGACCTGGAGGTCCACGCGTATGATTATGAGACAGGGGCGGAATTGGAGAGCCTCCGCGGCCACCACGGGCCCGTGTGGGTGGTGCGCCATGCGCCTGATGGGGAGACGTTTGCGTCGGGTAGTGACGACGCGACGGTGCGCATCTGGCGAAGCAACCCGCAGCCTAACTGCGGGGCAGCTGCGGGCGGCGCGACCAACGGGGGGGCGTAAGCGGGTGTGAGGATGGTCATACCGTTTTGGGCGTTGCCTAGAGCGGGATTCATCCGCACGGCCGCGCAGCCAGCGGCCACGTCGCGCTCGGTGCTCTTTGCCACACCGCCGGGTGTGCGCAGGGCGGCCCGAGGTGAGCACTGGCACGGCTCGGCGGGATGTGCACCCAATGGGCGAGAGGGGGAGCTCGCGTGGGAGAGTACACCCTCTGGACGGACGATGCAAGCGGCTACACGGGAGGCATTCGATAGACGACTCGCAGCGGTGTCAGGTGATTAAGCGGCACAGGGTCGTCTGGCGACGGATGCATGGTGAGAGTGTGTGCGCGTGTGCTTTGCGCGTGTGTGACTGTGTGTGCGGTGTGATGGTGGGGGAATGACGTAAGTGTTTGTGGGTGTGTGGCATGTGTGTAGTCTACCAAGCAAACTCGGACGGACAGGGACGGGCGCTCCACCACCCCCTCCCTCCCCCTTCTCACGACACGTTGCACTCTTGTCCCACGTCGTCAATGTGCATCTTGGCCAGGTTGTCATTGTACGACGTTGCCGCGGCAAAGCGCTCCACCACCGACGCCGCCGCCTTGGCCATCTCAGGCGACAGGCTCACGCCCTTCCCGCTGCCGGCCGCCGCATCCAGGGCGCGGCGCAGGACCGCCATGTCCCGCTGGGCGCTGCCAAGCTGCATCATGGCAAACATCCGTGCGTGGCCCTTGGCAATGATCTTGCGGAAAAAGGCGGCCTCATCCTCGGCGCTCCCCCCTGCCGCCGTGATCTGCACCTTGCACCAGGTGCTGACGAGGAATCGGTAGGCGCTGATCGCGTCATTCCGCAGCCGATCGCCGTCGGCAGTGACCCGGGTGCAGCGGGTTACCGCGCGGAAGCGGGCCTCCTTGGCGTGACATACGTCCAGCAGCCGTAGGGCGGTGGCGCGGGCCAGCTCCACCACCCGCCCGCGCGCGTCCCGGGCGCCAGCGCCACCGGCGGGTGCCGCCGCTGCCGCCGTCCGCGCCCGCTTCAGCTGCTCGCTCAGCGTCCGATAGGCACGTAGGGCAGCCACCTCGCGGGTGGCCAGGTCAGGCAGCGCCGCCGAGCCGGGACCCGTATACGCGGTGGGCTCCACTGGCTCGGCCGACAGCACGGAGCTGATAGCACCGCCGCTGGTGTTGGGGCCGCCGCCTCCGCCGCCGCCGCTGCCGCCACCACCGCTGCCGCCACCACCAGCCGCGCCGCCGCCACCACTGCCACCGCCATTCCCGCCTCCGCCATTGCCGCTGCCGCTCGCGCCCGGCTGCACAGATGTCGGGCGTGGCGGCCGGATGGGCAACGGTGGCGCCTGTCCCTTGGTGCGGGGCGGTGGAGGCGCTTGCGATGCGGGCGCGGCCACGCTCTTGGGCACCGGCGGGCTAATCGTACGCCGCTCAGCCAGCGGCACGGCGGCGCCTCCTTTTGTCGCCGAGCTCCCCCCACTGACCCGCAGCGGAGACGGCGTCACAGACGGCCCGCCGACACCACCGCCCGTGGAAGGCGTGGCGGTGGGGCCGGCACTGCCTGCCACGGTAGTGGGCGTCGACGGCGAGGGCGCAGCAGGCAACCCCGCGTCTGAGCCAACAGACCGCCGGTCGCGGTCGCGAAAGCGGTCGCCATCGCGGTCACGCTTGCGGTCTCGGCCAGTCGGGCGCTCGGGCGCGTCGTCCTCCCACTCTCGGTCGCCGTCGCGGGGCCGACCCGGCGTGGTTTCGCGGTCGCGCACAGCGCGGCCGCCACGGCCAGCGGCTGCTCCATCAGGGGCCTCCGAGTCAATGCTGTCCCGGCCGCGCTCACGCGCCGACGAAGGCGGCAGAGCGGAGCTCTCACGGCTCGCTCGGGATTCGCGACCGCGGCCTCGCTCCCGGTGGTCCCGGTCCCTGTCACGGTCCCGATCGCGCTCCCGATCGCGGTCCCGGTCCCGCCGCTCGCGGTCGCGCTCCCGATCGCGGTCGCGGTCGCGGTCGCGCTCCCGTCGGTCGCGCTCCCGCTCCCGCTCCCGCTCTCGCCCACGGCCGCTGCCGCGGTCGCGGTCGCGGTCGCGGTCGCGTTCCCCGTCGCGGTCGCCGCGGTCGCGCTCACTGCGGTCACGGTCCGAGCGGTCGCGCCGGTCGCGACGGGAACCGGGCGACGATGGAGGCACAGGCAGTGGGCGATCGCTGCCTGCCCGCCCGTCCACGCTGCCCCCACCGTCGCGGTCCTTGGCCGCGCTGCCCGCCCGACTAAAGGTCGGCCGCGCCTCGACCGATGCCGACCGACGGGAAGAACCAACGCCCCGGCTGCCAGCACGAGACTCGCGCGGCAATGGGTCTCGGTCAGAGTCACGGCTGCGGGGAGCACGTGACTCCCGCTCGCCGGCGTCTCGGGAACGCTCTACAGAGCGGCGACCAGGGGAGGGTGATGTGCGCGACCGCCGGCGGCCGACGGCAGGCGGCAAGTCCGTGGGGCCTCCGTCGCCGCGTGCGCCTGGCACGTCCGAGGCAGCCGCCGCCACCTCACGACTAGCCCGCCCACCATTGCCTGACACGGGAGGTAGACTTGCCGCCGACGCCGCAACCGACGCCATCAGTCCACCAACCTTGTCAGCCACCTCACCTTCGTCAACCGACTCCGCCCGGCCGTGCCGCCTCTTACCATTCCGTCCGCTAGCCGATGGTGTGCCGTCGGCTTCAGCGCGGGCCTTGGCACCAGCGCCAGCCTTGACACTTGCGCACGCCTTGCCACCTGCGCCTGTCTTGCCACTTGTGCCTGCCTGACCACCTGTGATTGCCTTACCATCTGTGGCAGTATTATCTGCCGTGTCAGCCTTCTCACTTGTGACTGCCTTGACGTCGCCGCCCGCCTTGATGTCGCCGCCCCACTTGATGTCGCCGCCCGCTTTATCGTCACCGCTCGCCTTGGCACGACCAGCCTTTGTGCTACTGCCTGCCTTTGAGCCACCGCCCAATTTGGCGCCACCGCCCACCTCGGCGTCGCCGTCCGCCATAGCGCCGTCGTCCGACTCGAGAGCAGCCTCGTCAGGGTCAGGTTTAGTAGCAGCGCGGAGAGAAGCCGCCGAAGCAGCTTTACCACTTCCGCGCGACGCCTTGGCCTTGACGCCGCCGAGCTCTCCCTTCGCGGTCGTTGCCGCCGCCGCCGCCGCCGCCGCCGCCGCCGCCGCCGCCGCTGCTGTGGCGGCTGCCGCGGCAGCCGCAACGACAGCGGGCCGCGTCACGGTAGTCGGTGGCGACCACGGCGGGTCCACTACCGCCGCGCGGGAGGCACGGCGAGACACGACCGGTGGCGGAGAGCGAGACTCGCGACTGCGGCCACTGCCGTCGGCGGGGCGGGCACGATCCTTGGGCCGCCCTGGCCCATCGTACGTGGCCGACCGCAGCCGTTCTATGACGCGGCGCGTCTTGGAATCAGCGGCCCGGCCGCCATCGATGGGCGGTGGCGGCAGCCGGCCGCCCAGCAGAGCTGGTTCTTGGGCGGCGGGCGTGCTTGCTGCCAACCCGCCCGCCGGAGAGTCCACGTCCATCGCATTATCACCAGCCGTAACAGAGGCAGTGAAAGGCAGCGGCGGCTCTGCAGAGGGGTCTCGCGGCGGCTTGCCCCGTCGCTTAACCGGCGAGGTGACACGCGGAGGCGCGGGGGACACCCCCCGTGGCCGAACTGGGGACATGCCACGCGGCGGATGCGGCAACACGCCCCGTGGCGGCGCCGGCGACACGCCCCGTGGCGGCGCTGGTGACATACCTCGCCGCCCCACCGGCGACAGCACTCGCAGTGGTGCCGGTGATATCCCCCGCTGTCTCCCCACTGGCGACAGCACCCGCGGCTCGGGCGGTCGCCTTGCCGCCGGGCCGTCACTTAGTCGCTTGGCGGGGGACACCCGAGGCGGGTCAAAGATCTCGGAGCGCCGGCCGTCGGCGACGAGCCCCCCCACGTGGAGCCCCGCAGGCAAAGAAGCCGGCAGCGACAGCGGACGTGGCTCGCCAAGAGTAGTCCGCACCGGTGGAGACGCCGCCAGCGAGCTGTGAGGTGACACAGAAAGACGACGAATTTTGGTAGGCCGTGGCGGGAGGGACGGCTCCAGCGGCGCCACGGCGCCAACCACGTCGACGCACAGGGCACTGAGGTCACGAAGGATGTCAGCGCCACCGCTGCTGGTTACGGCCGCAACACCACCGCCGCTACCGCCACCACTGCCGCCGCTGCCCCCACCGCCACCGTCAGCCATTGCCCCATACGCAGCGCCCTCCGCTATCCCCCGGTTGTCCGGGCTCCGCGACCTTGACAGAACCGGTGAATGAGACACGACACTGCTAGCGGCCGCCGCCGCCACAGGAGGGGGCGTGGGGCCCAGAGATGGGGGAAGCGGTGGCTTGCGACGGGTGCTGCGAAGGTTGGGCGACAGAGGAGAGGAGCCCAGAATTGTGGAGAGAGATGGCTGCACAGTGGGACAAGGGGTGGATCGAAGGGGGAGGAGAAGGGTACAGCGGGGACGATGGATGACGTTGCCATACGAGGCGAGCAGGCAAGTGCACCCAGAGCAGCGACAAGTGGGCAAGCGCAGAGCGAAGACAACGGTGAGTCAGCCGTGAAACGGCGACACCACGAAGGAAGGCCACGAAGACCAGCGAGGGGGTCCGCTACGACCCCCCCCCCCCTCTTGGCCGTGTTGGAGGACGCCCGGCAGGTTCAATGCAGACGCCACTGCAAGCGCACGCCCACACCGCTCGCAGCGCAAGCAGCAGCGAGCATCCCGCCTACACAAGGTGGGGTAGACAGACCACCGCCGCACAAGCAAGCGCACGACCCCCCCAGACACGCACAGCGGCGGCAGCAGCACCTCGACGCCAACAGAGGCGCACGGCGATACCCCACACCCACGCGTCGCCGCCCACCCCTCACTCCCCCCACGTTGGAGCGGCAAAACAAGTACAACAAAAACGGAGACAGGTCGCGCCATAAACAAACACCACCCCCTCCCCCCCCATCACGCCCAAGAAGGCGCACAGACGCACCATGAAATCCTTGAGCGCCACCGGCAGGCCGTCCCCGTCTGGCTCCTCCCCCCCACCCGCCCCCGTTACTGTCGGGACCGCCCCCACCATTGACGGGCGGACGACCCCATTGCGTCGCCGCGTCGGGGGATAGGGGGGCATTGGCGCCGTGGGCGGCGGCGACCGGGGGCGCACGCGCCGCCGCGGGCGGCGCGGGCGGCAAGCCGCGGCCAACCAGCGGCAGCAAGCAGCCGCCGCTCGCCGGCGGCGTCGACGACTCCACACCACCCGCGACGCGGGGGCGCGGACCCGCCGCGGCAGGCCCACCACACGGCCGCACCCGCCCCGAGCGACACAGGCCCGCTCTGTGGCGACGATGGCGGCGACGGCAACGGCGATAGCGCCAGCAGCCGCGGGCACGCTGGCGACCACGCCGGGAAGGGCCGCAAGGACGCGGGCAGCCGCGGCGACCGCGGCCAGTCAGCGCCGCCGGCAGCGGCCGCCGCCTCCACGACTGCCAGCCGAGGCCACGCCGTGGCGGGCCGCGGGCATCGACGGCCGGCAGCCACCGGCGGCGGTCGCCGGCGCCGCCGCAGGGCCCGGCCGCGGCGCAGGGGGCAGCAGATGGCCAGGAAAAGCAGCCACAAGAAGACGACAAAGAAGACAAGCGACCAACAAAAAAAGAAGGGGCCAACGACAGGAATGAAAAAAAAAATAGAGGGGCGATGCGGGTCCCCGCACCCACCACCCAACAGGCACAGCCAACGCGTAGCAAGCGGACAAGACGGCCACCCCCGCCGCGGCAAGGCGCGCCCCGAGCAGACGCCCCGCAGCGGCAGCGCCGGCAACGGTGACCAAGGCCAAGGCCGTGGCCGGCCGTACCCGACCGAGGCAGCGTGAACAAACACCCAGGAGTCGACAGATGGACGTGACGCAGGCGGGGGGGGGGGGGGGAGGGGGGGGGACCCACGGGCCCGGGGGGGGGGGCGGGGGGAGGGCGGGCGGGGGGGGGGGGGGGGGGGGGGGGACGCCGGGGGGGGGGGGCGCCAGCGGTGACGGCGACGCGCACACGGTGAGACCGGCGGGGCGGCGGGCAGACGCAGACGCAGCGTACGCGGCGGTGCGCGACGGGGGGCGCGCAACGGTGGGCCGGGGAGGGGGGCCCCTCCCCCCGCCCCAACCGTGGGGGTGCACAGCGCAGCGGCGCGCAGCCACGCCGCCACGCCACGCGCGGTGGGTGCCGCGCTCTCCCGCCAGCTGGGGGCACCCGAGGGGGGTGGGTCGGAACGCGGAGGCTCCTGTGGGGCCCGCCGATTGGTCGGGGCGGGTCAGAATGGGGACCGGAAGGGGGAGGGGTGGGTGGTCCGCGCGGCATGCGTCACGTGTAATTTTTGATGAAAATGCCCTAACCCTCAGAGTGAGTGCACTTGTGACAAGATTTCTGGCAGAGCCTGCATCAGTCCGCGCCGACGCGGCCCGATCGTGGCAGGCAAAGGCAACAACGGAGCTCCACCATTGGCTGCCCCCGGCACCCCCCCCCCCTCCCCTCTCAGGAGCCCCAGTGCTTCTTCCCCACCCCTCTGCAGCGAGTATCCGTCTGAGAGCACCTCCACCAATGGAGCCAAAAACCAAAAGCCAACTACGTGGCAGCCGTTTCAGCGGTTTGGCTTTGGCTCTGCCCTCCTATGACGCGTGGCTGGCAGGTGGTCGTGAGCCAGAGATTCCGTACGGAGGACTACGGCCTCTAGTAGCCCCTGGCCGTGCGTTATTGAAGTATGACGCGTTCTGCGTTGGATTCTCGGTTGGAGTAGCCATTCAGAGTCGCCCACGTGGCGTCACGTGTCTCGTTTGGGTTGGCTTTTGGCTCCATTGGTGGAGATGCTCTGACACCAGTTGTTCACAACTCGCATTTGAGAGGAGGCTGCCTTGCTGCTCTCTTCTCGAAAAAAAATATGAGCAGACTGAGGAGCTCTTCAGGAGTTCAGCCGTCTTGTCTGTTTCTCAAGGCAATGGCTGGTTCTTTAGAAAAACAGGTACCCTCCTTTGGGGGGAGGCACCAGTTGTTCACAACTCGCTTTTCAAATGCGCACGGCATCCAGGAGGCCCCCTTACAGCTACGCCCGGAAGAACTTGATTCTAATTTCTTTCTGCTTGTCTCTCTTTGGTGCGTCTGACCAATGAGAGCACGGAGGAGCACCGGTAAAGGCAGCCTACATTCTTAACCAAATTGGGAATGAAGGGTGCAGAAGCCTACATTCTCAACGGATTTCCTGTTTCAGGTTGGGAGAGGGTGGAATGGGATACGACAGGCTGACTGTCACTGCGCGGAGCAGCACGTGGCTCTGTACACGTGGGTGCGTGCGCCCGGCTTGGCGACGGCTCGCGTTCTGCCTGCCTTCGGGTCTGCGCGCACATCCCGTCCGCTTCGGGCCCTGCGTGCACGTCCCGCCCGCCTTGACATCGTCGTGCGTCTTTCCCGTCCGCCTTTCCGTCGCCGTGCAGCTCGCCCTCGTTGCCAGTTTCCCCTGTGTCCTTGGCGCGTCTGCGTCGGCCCACCGGCGCGTTGCCGAGCTCCGCCCCGCTGCCGCGGCTGCTGTGGCCGCCCCCGGGCGGGGGCGGCAGTCGCCAGTAGCGCTGCCACCCCACCCCTCTACGATCGGCCCAGCTGCAGGCCGTCGCGTTCCCCCTGCTGCCGCGGCTGTCGTGGCCGCCCCCTGGTGAGGGCGGCCAGTCGCCGGTAGCCCTGCCGCTCCTCCTCTCCGCGATCGGCCCAGCCGCCAGCCGTCGCGTTCCCCCTGCTGCTGCAGCTGTGGCCGCCGCCCCCTGGTGGGGACACCCCCCCTTGCTGCCGCGGCTGACGTGGTCGGCCCCGGGTGGGGGCGGTCGGTCGCTGCTACCGCTGCCGCCTCACCTCCCCGAGATCGACACCGCTGGTAGTCGTCGGGTGGCAGCGCTGCCGGGGTCGTCGCACTCGCCCCTGCTGCTGCGGCTGTCTTGGACGTCCCGCGGTCGGGCTGGCCAGCCGCTATCGCTACCGTTGCCGCCGGTCCTCCGGGGGGGTCGCCGCTGTCCTTGCCGCGTGGTGTTCACGATCCGAGGCGCCTCTACCTGATATCGGTGCGGTATTCCGGCAGCCCTCCGTTTCCCGGCCTGCATCCTAGCGTGGCATGGAGCCTGACGTCGGTTCCTCCCCAGGCGTCACCCGTTGTACTACCAACCCCGATGACCCCGGTGGTGCCGGCCCGGGGGCTGATTACCGCACTGCGCCGCATGTGTTCCGCGTCCGCTCTCCTGCTGGTGCGCGCCGCGTTTTCCCCATTGCCCACCTCCCCCCTCGATCTGTTTTTTTTTCGAGCCGGACCGTGGACGGGCGAGGTGATGCTGCAAGGCCTCTCCGAGTAGCCCCACCACGTAGACGCCATGTGCAAGTGGCGGCTGTGTCAAGGCGCGCGTATGAGAGAGCTGGGGTTGACGTTGGCATGCCTGCCGCAGGCGCATCGGGTGGGGGGGTTGGCCAGCGCCATACAGGCGGGCGGACTGGGGGCAAGGGGCGACCGGTCGGGACCAGGCGGGACACCTGGAACACCCTGGCGGCCGGCACCATGCGAGCCGCATGCGCGGCGATTGTAAACGGTGGCTATGAGGTCTTCATGCGCGGCTTGTTCTCGGTTTCCCCCACGGAAGAATTCAAGGATCGGCTTTTTGCGGACTTGCAGCAGCGTGCAGAGGAGTACTACCGTGGTGAGGTTTGGCCTATTCGGCACGCTTTTGGAGTACTGTCTCGGTTTGTGAACGGGGCCGCCGATGAGGGCGGCAAGATCCTGACTCCTACGGTCGTGGCCACCTGGTTGGGTGACGCTGGCATTATCCATTGCTCTTGTGTTGGCCGCAGCAGTCACGTGGCCCGCCTACGGGGACTAGGTCGTGGTCGGGCTTCTACCATATCTGCAGCAGCCAGTGACGGGGAGCGTGCCGCAACCGACAGAGGCGCCGCGTCTGGACCTGCTAGCGGTGTCGAAGATACTGACTGCGCGCATGCTCGCACATTTTCATCAACCATCAGCAGACTTTGTCGACGCCTCCGTGTGTCCCCTGAAACATTCCGGTCCGTGGCCGCAACTGTTTTTGACGAGGGCGATGCTGCAGCAGGGTCTGTGGGCGGCCGGGCCGCGTCATCTCCGCTCGCCGAGGAGGATTGGGACGCTGAGGGCCCTCTGGAGACCTTTCCCACGGGGCAGAGCGTCGTGGCGGTTGTCGTGTCTTGGATCGGCCACGCTAAGGTCGTGGCTCCAGTGAGGTGCACACGGCATGTCACCAGCTGCTCGTTTTGTGACAGTGCTGCTGGCTTCTCGTGTGTGCACGCGGTGCGTTGCCGGAGCGTGCGACGAGGACGTGTCGCCGGGGCACGTAGGTCGAGCTTCGTCCGGTTGAACGACGATGACATCGACGGGGCTCGATCTCGGCTGCCGCTGCCCATTTACAATTGCCCTCGGTCGGTGATTGTCAACCTCGACGTCTGCGAGCTGATGCGGAAGGGAGAGCCCCTGCTGGTGGAAGCTCCGGAGATCTGTGGGAGGTGCGGTTCTTCCAAGGGCGACGCAAAGGAGGTCGATATGGAGAGAGGCGTCGTGATTTGCAGCGCGGGGTACTGCGACATGCACCTGCGTTCATGGATGTGTCTCAACACCAAGTGCAAGATGCGCGTCTTCCCAGATGGAAGAGAAGCAGGGTTGGTACTGCTGAGCTCGTCGACCGCAGCAACGGTGAAGGTCATGAGGGACATGGCCGTCGCCATGGTGACCAGCGGTGTGGCAAAAACCACATGCACACACGGCACCCAAGTTGGGGCGGTGTGCAAGGGCTGCCTCCCGTGTCGGGGGAACCGGAAGAAGTGCAAGTCGCACACACTCTGTCCCTGTTGTGGGGCAAACCCCCCACGGACAAACAAGAGGATGGTGTGTGGTCCAACAGTTTCTTGGTCGGGACGGGGACGCAGGGCCAAGCCCCGCTGTCCCTCCCCTTATCCCCCCAGGGTCCCCTCAGAATCTCGCCACTCAGAATCTCCCACCCCAGCACCTGCCCACCGGGCCACACGAAAATTCAAGACGATAAATGCAGAGAACCCTCAAATCCAAGTTGGATTTACTACTAAGCTAACTATCCCAAACTTAGGGAATATGAACCCAAATGCAGGGGGAGGAACGGATCAGGCTAGTGGCCTGCCGCCCCTTGCATGGCACGTGTTGCCCCCCTACCTGGGGGTCAATACTGCCACACTCCCCTCTCCTCAGTTCCGACCGACCCGGTCGGCCCTGTGAGGGGGTGCGTAAACGCACGTCTCGGCGTTGGGGGGCGCGACTTGCTGTCCCCCCTTGAGTACGTAACGCTGATGTGGAGGCGGTCACGTTGACCGCCCCTCTCCTCAAGCTTGCCCACTCGGCAGCTTGCTCTCCTCGGTTCACACTTCACCATTACCACCACCTCCCCTTCACCTTCCACGGGGCCGCCCCACGCTGTGACGCTGCTCAGGTGCAGCGCTTCTACTCCACAGGGTACCCATAGAGTGCGCGTCGGCGATACGCCTTCCACCTGGAGCTTGTCCAGCCGTACGAGCCTCTGCCGCCGCCGCTGTCCACTGCCCTCATCCCCCACGCCCCGGCCCTACAGGACAACAAAGAGGGCGGCGGGGGCGGTTCCCACCAGCCGCACCGTTCGCGCCTGTTCCAAGTCCGCCGCCCCCACTACGCACTGCACGTCATTGGTGGTGCCCCGGGCGGTAAGGGTGATGACAACCCCGCCGGTGCGCCCGTGGGACACGGTCGTCGTGCATCTTGCGGGCAGCTCCTCAGAAAAGGCGCGGGCAGCGACGGTGGCGACGGCGGCAAGGTCGTCCCCTGCCGGCAGCATCAGGTCCGAGGCGGGCCCCCCCACCGCAACAGACCCGTTAACGTGGGAGGCAGTGATGCGCGCCGCGCTAGCGGTGATGAGCGCGTAGGGCGCCAGAAGAGTGCACCCACTGGATGAGATGGGCAGCGGCTGCGTCTCGCCGCCTTCGACCGGGGCGGCCGCTGCGTTCGCGCGCGGGATCGCCACCACGGGCACCAACGACGCGTACAGAAGGAGGACGGTGATGCAGCTCGCCATCGTGGCCTCCCCGCGCTCGGCGCACCGTCACGGCCGCGTCGGCGTGAACAGCCGCCGCGCGGCCGCCGTGAGTCTTGTGGACAGGGCGGGCAGCGGCGGGGTCTGGTACGTGCCCGCAAGCTTTGTGCGGGATCGCGAGGGGGCAACTGCCTCCAGGCGGCGACGGCACATACTGCCTGCTGGCGGCCTCTGGGTGTAGGCCGGCAAAGATGTGGGTGGAAGTGCCCACCGCACAGCGGAGTCCACTGTACTGGCCGCTTCCACCCTCATCGCCCTGGCTGTTTGGTATCGTGCCGGGATTAGCGTGGCGGCTTCCAAGGAGCTCCACCCACTTTCTTGATCTGCACGAGCCTCTCAAATCTGGCGGCTAACTTTGGAAGACTCGTTTTTTTTCAGAAGCCCGACCAGAGATACGGGCCCCGGAAGATTGTCAGCTCTATAGTACTCGGGGCCAGAGTAGCATCCATCACCAGTGCAACGAATACCGCCTGAGATGCACTCTGGACTCTGGGGGGCAGTTCGACACCCTCTCTCGACAGAAAACTCCGGTACTGGGAGCGGCACATGCTAGGCGTCCAATCAAAAGCGCCGTGGCCCCAGCTGGCGAACCAATTTGTAGACAGATGCGTACGGCGCGCACGCCAACCGAGAATTCACCCATTGTCCTGGGAAGTAGCCTTCCTGAACCCTATAGTACTGGACACTTTACTCATGTTCGTTGGAACGTACGTGACTTTTTTTTTCCACAGAAACGGCAGTGAGAGACAGCCAAGACGAGGAGGTGGAGAACAAAGAGCATGAGCAGAAAGAGCTCGTCGAGCTTCATCGACTGTTATGAGAAAATAAGAAACTTGGTTGCGCAACAAAGTGAGTCAGCCAGGATGGCGTTGGGGTGGTAGGCCACGTCCCTCACGCACTCTGGTGGCTGCAGGACGCGTCACCCAAGCCTGGGCGTGTCAGAGGACGCAATCTTCAGACGCCTCATCTATATCCGTTCGACCGACCTCAAGTAGAATGAAAGCTCCATAGAAAGCCGCCACATGTATTTACTGTACACCATATATAGAAAGATGGACATACATATCTTTGTATCTACGTACCTAGATGGATATCCAGATACCTATGCACGTCCGCCAAAAAGTATACATGCCGAGAATGACCTGAAAAGCCTTCCCCCCTAGATGCCTCGCCATACGCGGGCCAGGCGAAAGTCGGCCTTGGTCTGCAGATTATGTCGCAGTCGCGTCGGAGACCCGCCCATGCGCATGTATACTTGTTGGCGGACGTGCTGCCCGCCCCTCATCGCTGTCCTTGCCTCATATTCTACACCTCTCAGGCCACGATGAATTCAAAAACCGAAAGGAGGGCAGCGGACCCGAGTGACTTGCACTGATACTGCAGCCGAAGTCCTCAACGCCAGCGCCTATCCGACGCACGCAGCCTTCTCCGCTGGCCGCGCGTCCTGCCGGGCGGAGCCGAGCACATCAAACATCAGCACGGAGGCGAGTACCACTCACTGGTGGACATTAAGAACAGTTTGTGGGCCAAGTTAAAGAGGACTGTGCACGTATGTATCAGCCTCCATTGTTGTGCAAACAGTAAGATCTGCGACTTTCCCGGGACTCCGAGCACATGGAGGGGAGAACCCGAGTGGAACAGCCAGCAAGACATGCTGGACAACTGTTCCGGAGATGAACGAGCCGATGTGGGGGGAATCGGGGCCCATACACCATGCACGACCAACGAACTTTTTTTGAATCTTGAATATTGATATCCGCCAGGACACTCCAAGTATTACAGCGTATCCGTCATTAACCGGCACATTCACGTTAAACCTTGGCTTATCTGTATATAAATCTACTGCATGTAGTTGGTAGAGTTTTTGCGAGTTGAAAGTGACGTTGGCGGTCGGATACGTACCTGGAGCCATAAAAAGCTCTTTAAGAAGCACTTTGGGCATCTGCCAGCCGGCGGCGGCGGCAGCTCCAGTATGGGAGAGGCCCGCCGGCGGTCACGGCGGCGGCGGCCGCCTCGGCGGGACCGGCGGCGATAGCGATGGAGGCAGCGGCGGCGGCAGCGGCGGCGGCGGCCGCGGCGGCGGCACCAGCGGAGGCGGCGCCGCGCGGGGAGCCCCCGGCTGGCGTAGCTGGCGGCGGCGGTGGTCGGGCAGCGGCCAGCCGATGGCCGGCCGGCGGCGGCGGCAGCGGCGGGGTGCAGGCAGGGACGAGCCGGCGGAGGCAGCTGCGGCAGTGGCGGCGGCACCGGCGCCGGCGCCGGCGCCGGGCGAACAGAGACTGGCCGGCGGTGGCGGCGGCCGCGGCGGCAGCGATGGCGGCAGCGGCGACGGCGGTAGCGGTAGACGGGGAGCAGCCAGCTGGCCGGGCTGGCGGCGGCTGCCGCGGCGGTGATGGGCGGGCTGCAGCCAGCCGACGGCCAGCCGGCGGCGGCGGTTGTGGCGGGGGATGGACAGGCACCAGCCGGCGGCGGCCTCCGCGGCGATGGCCGCGCCGCCGCCGCCGCCGGGCGAGCAGCGAAGGGGCGGCAGCGGCGGCGGCGGCGGCGGCGGCGGCGGTAGCGGCGGCGGCGGCGGCGGCAAGCGGGCGGGCAGCAGCTGGGGGGCCCTGGCGAGCTGGCGGCAGTGCTGGCGGCGGCCGGCCGGGAGCGGTCGCGGCGGAGGGGCGGCTGCCAGCCGGCGGCGGCAGCGGTCGGGGGCCCGTCGTCGGCCTGCAGCGGCGGTGGCGGCAGCGGCGGCCTGCGGGGGCTAGCCGGTGGCCTCGGCGGCAGCGGGGGGGCAGCGCCGCATCGGTGGGCGGCAGGGGTCGCATCGGTGGCGACAGAGTAGGGGACAGTAGGGGACAAGGATCGACTTGGTGGCGACAGAGTAGGGGGCACGTGTGTCTACAATTGTGTGATACCTCCCGAGCTGCTCACGGCAATGGCAACATCGGAGGCTTAAGGCCTTCAAGAGCATCTCCACAGTTGTAAAAGACAACAAACCGGCTGGACAAACCCGTGGACACGTACCCAAATTCTCAAACGACGTCGTACCCGCCCCGGTGCGTGCTAAGCACCTCAATCCATTGGCGAGAGATGGGCGGCTCTTGGCCTGTCGTTAGAGGCGGTCACTAACGATAGGCCAGCAGCCGCCCCTGGTGGGCGAGGCCCGACAAGGATACCCAATGAGATACTTGGGTTACTAGACTTATCCGGCATCGTTGATCGTGCACGGTACATGGGCCGGAATCGGCGATCTCAGCCGAGAGAACAACAGTGTTTCGACCAATCAGCGATTGGTAAGAGGCCCACTGTGGCTGCAGCCAATCATCTGCTCAGGGCGATCGGGCCCCTCTAGAGCACGCGATTGGCTCGCCATCACCTGCCAGCACGCGATTGGCTCACACAGTTGTTCATACAGTGTTGTTCTTGTCCGGATCGGCCAAAATTGGGAGAACAGCATTACATGTTTCTGTCTACTGGCAACGCAGGACCTGCAGGCGAGTTTTCATCGACTGGTTCACAATAGATTAATGTTCTTAATAGGCTAATGGGGCTGCAAATGATCCCATGTGTCGATTAGATACATTGGCTATTTTCTTCCAGACTGTCATGGAAATTAGCCTAATACGTATGTTTAAACTAATCTTATTGAAGCCGTCGGCTTTGTTCGTGGAACAAAGAAGCCACTAAAGAAATTTGGTGGAGGGGCGGGTCGGCCGCGTTGGCCGCCGCCAAGCCTACCTACACCTCGCCCTAACGCCCCACTCCCTTGTCTCTCCCCCTTTGGGCGTATATGACCCCCACTCCCTTGTCTCTGCACCTTGTCCCCAAAGCCCCACAAGGGAGTGGGGCGTTGGGATAGACAAGGGAGTGGGGCGTTGGGATAGACAAGGGAGTGGGGCGTGCACAGGAATCTCGCCCCTGCCCGACGGCCCCGGGCGCCGGCCAGCGCGCGACAGTTGTAGATGTCCCCTAACCCCACACACACAGAGCTCGCTGAGGTGGTGGGGGCGGCATCGTCCGCCGACAGCGGTGGGTACTGTTGGACAGCGACGGGAGGGGCAGCGGGCGGCGGCGGGAGGCAGCCGCACTTCCCAATGCGCGCGCCCCCCCCACCCCCCCCCGCCGCCCTCCCCGCCTTTCAGCAGCGATTGTGCCGACGGCCCGCCGTCGCAGCCGTCACGGGCATAGCGGCCCCAACGCGGGTCGCCCCCTGCCAGCCACCACGCACTCCACCTGGCGCATCCGCCGCCGCCGCGGTGGGCGCCCCTCCTGCCACCACGACGCCGCATCGCTTCCGCGGGTCCATGACCGCGTCGAGTCATATCCACTGCCCGCTTCCTACTTCGACGCCGGGCCGGCCGGCGGCGTGCAGCGGCGCCGCTTTGGGGCTCCCCCTCTCCCACACGGTGCGGCGCCACCGGGGGGGGGGGCACGGTGTGGTCCCAGCAGTTGCCGTCGCTGCCGGCAACGCCGCTGCCATTGCCGCCATCTCCGCCGCCGTCGTCGTCGCAGCCTCGGCCACCACCGCCACCTTCGTCGCCGCACGTTGTCGCCGCCGCCGCTGCCGTGAGCCAATGAACTGTCAAGTACGTGGGACTTTTCGTTTAATCAAATGATGATAAGTAACCAGTGCGGAATGTCCATTTCCAGTCGGCACCTCCCAGTGGGTGCCGGAGAGGCGCGCGGGACGCCAACGGGGGCTTCGTGTTGGTCGGTCGACAGTACATGCTGCGCGACAGACAGGCCTCACGCGAGTGTACAGCGGGGAGGCGTTCGCGTCTTTATTTTCTGCGCCTCCTCGCGAGTGGCAGCACCATCCGCCCGCGCAGGAGTCGCAGCTGGTGGGTGCTGCGGGAGGAGTTTTCCCCGACCAGGCCCGCCTACGCCAGAACTGTCTGCTCGGCGCCGTGCGTCGCCTGCCAGCTGCCTACTTCCCTCTCCCCCGCCTTCCCACCTGCGCATTTTCACCCTTCTGTGGGACTTGCCTTCCGACATCCCTGTCCGCCCCGTGTGCGGTGTGCGAGCCGCTGTGCGGCCACTGCGTGTGCCGCAATGTCGTCCAGCGCTCGGCCGAGTGCAGAGCGCCGTCGCAGCGTAGAGGTCTCCCGCAATGGCACGGGTGAGCCGCCAGCGATGCGCTACTCTTCCACGTCCAAGAAGAGCGGACTGCTGCTCAAGCGGGGCAAGTTTCTTCACCGGGATGGGATGTTCTTGCTGCACAAGAAGAGCCGCTTCCTGGTCCTCGAGGGGCCCAAGCTGAGCTGTTACAAGAAGGTAAGTGGCTGGGGGGTCTCTTCTTGTAGGGGGTGTGGGCGGGGGGGCTTCTGTTGTGGCCACTGTTTGGGACAACAGGGGGGGGTGAGCTCGCGTAGCTGCAAGCGTGTGTATTGCTCCGTTGGCTGGGCCGCGTACGTCTTGGTCATGTCGACCTCGCTCCCTTAGACAATTCTGTACCGTCAACTGCTGCTGACGTAGGCGCTGTTATTGGCTGGTTATGCTCTGCTCGTCATTAATGTACGTTTGTGTCTGGGCTGGTTATGTTTGTCGCCCCTGGCATGCCTCCTACCTTTTTTCTCGACGACCACTGGCAGAAAGATGATGACATCCCCGAGTATGAGGTGACCATGCCCCAAGCTGAGATTGATAGCGACCCGTCCGCGTTGGAGCTGATAATCATCCTTCCACATCGTACGGAGAGCTATTTTGCGGAGAACCTGAGAGATTATGAGGAGTGGCTGGGGCTGCTGACACAGGCCTCGCGCTCCACCATCAAGGACCACTATGCACTTGTGGCGGTCCTTGGCGAGGGCCACTTTGGCCGCGTCTACCTTGGGAAGGACCGTCAGACGTATGAGCGATTCGCGGTGAAGGTGCTTCGCAAGTCGACGACCAAGACGCGTTCGCACTTGCACATCCAACGGGAACTGGAAATCCTTCGTCGCGTCAACCACCCCAACATCGTACGGCTCTACGACCTGTTTGTGGACGACCAGAAGCTCTACTTCGTGCTTGAGTACATGTCCGGTGGAGCTCTCTTCGATCTGCTCGCCGAGCACAAGACCTTTTCGGAGGAGCTTGCCTCGTCCATGGTGCGCGACATCCTACGCGGGTTGGCGTACCTCCACGCTCACAACATTGTGCACCGGGACCTCAAGCCGGACAACATCCTGTGCTCGAGCTCCGAGTGGCCTTTCCAGGTCAAGCTGGCTGATTTTGGCCTGAGCAATATGCTCGACGATGAAGACGACAGCCTCCAATCCAAGGTAGGCACTCCGCTCTATTGCAGCCCCGAATTGCTCATGGCTGCGAAGTACAATGAGAAGATTGACTGTTGGGCAGCGGGCATTTTGATGTACGAGCTGCTCACGGGCACGCGGCCGTTCAACCACCCCGACTCCAAGACGGTCATCAACATGATTGTCGAGGGCAAGATTCGCTACCCAGACGAGCTGTGGCGGGGTATCTCAGCCGAGGCTCTGAACCTGGTCCAAAGCCTTCTCAAGCGCAACCCCGAGGAGCGGCCATCGGCTGACGAGGCACTCCAACACCCTTGGATTCTCAATGGCGGGGGCAGTTCGGAGCCCATCCACAATGACCTTACCAGGCTTCGCACACCGCGGCTGCAGATTTCGCCGTTGAACGATGGTATCGAGGACGACGAGATCCGTCGGGTGAATGAGCTCCGGTCTCGCAAGTCGCGAAGGTAGCTACTGTCTGGCGCGTTTTGAATTTTCTGTATATGTCTCTTCTGCTGAGTTGCCTAGGGTATCTTTTTAGTAGATACATGGGCTGCATGATGTTTTGGTATGCAAGCTAGCTCGAGAGACCAGAAAGGGCAAACGTAGCCAGCACTTGCAAGCATTGATGCATGTGGTACATCGCTCGGCTCGGCGCTGTGCGGCAGAGCTATGTCGCAGACCACAACGCGGGCTGTGGAGGAAGCATTAAGTTGTGATGGATTCACACCCTTTACATGCCCGCCAAAAAAAAACCACAGCTGGGTAGCGCACCCAAAAAGCAACAGCTTGCCCCCGCCCAGAGGTGACTAATCCACCGACCAGTCACGCCCGCCGCCCTACAGGGCCGCCGCGGCCGCCCCCCCCCCCGATGTGCCTACCACCCCTGAGCTACCCGGTGCGGCCATCTCGGCCGCCTCCCGCTGGGCATGCCAGGCCTCCTTGAGCCGCTTCTGGGCGTGGTGTTCTTGTAGCACCGCCACGGCGGTGGTAGGCGTTAGGAGCGGCCGCCCCGCCGTCACTGCCGACCGCTGTGCGCCATAGGCGGCTGCCTGCCAGCCAATGACCAGCTTGGCCATCTCCCGGCCGCTGAAGCCTTCTGTCTCAGCCACAACGCGCTCCCACACGTCTGGCCACTCCCCAAGGATGGCGCTGCCATCGGCGGCAGGGATGCCGGGGGCGGACGCAGGTGTGGTGCCAGCGGCAGACGCCTTGACGCCAGGAGTCATGGTAAGGTCAGCAGGCACAGAGGTGCCTTCGAGCACCACTGGCACGCGTGCGCCCGTCAGGTACAGCTGCACAAACTGTTTGATCATGGCGTGCCGCTCGGCCGGCGACGGCAGAGCAAACGTCACAATGTCGTCGATGCGGTCATTGGCAGCGTCATCCAGCTCCTGCGGACGGTTGCTTGCATAGACGACCATAAAGCGCTCCGACGGCGCGCCTGTCCGAAACAGAAAGGCGTTGAGCGCGTTGCGCATGTGCTCACCCTGCGCCGCCGACGAGCGCGTTCGCAGCAGCGCGTCTGCCTCGTCAATAAACAGCAGAAGACCACGGCGGCTTGTCTCGGCCCAATCAAACAGCTTGTGCAGCGACGACACGCCGTCAGCGGCGAGCGGCGCCACGTCGCCGCCAGTAAAAATGGCGTACTCGAGGCCGCTGCTCCGCGCAAGACGCTTGGCAAACAGCGTCTTGCCCGTCCCCGGGGGGCCATGCAGCAGCACGTTGCGGTAGGGGGCGTTGTAGGAGCGAGCGTTCGCTGTCGCGGTGGCGATGGCGCGGAGGCGGGATTCGGTGGTGGCCTCCAGCACCACCCCATCCAACGCCGCGTCGGGACCGCTGGCAGAGCGGCTGCTCAGCTGCCGCAGCGACCGCAGCGGGTGGCGGGTGACGTCGGCGAGGGACAGGCGGGACGTTTCGCGGACGAGGGAGGGTTTGCCCAACCGCGCCGCCACGTAGTTGCCCGTCACCGTCGTGGCCGTGCGCGCCGCGTAAATGCCCAGCGCGGCAGCACCGACGGTGGCGACAAAGCCCGCCATCTTCTTCTCGTCGGAGAAAAACGACGACAGCCCCGCGCCTATGGAGCTGGTCGCCGTCGAAACCGTCTCGAGGATGGTCTTGCGCTTCTCCGCCAGCTCCATGCGAGACTTTTCCATGTCCAGGTCGTGGTTCCGCCGCTGCTGTTCAATGCGGCCTTCCGCCTCTGCGCGGGCCTTGGCCACCTCGGCCTGCTGGCGGAGGGCGGTCTCGTACTCGGCGGTTTTGCGGCGCATCGCCTCTTGGCGCGCCACCGACTCTTCATCCTTTTGGCGCTGTGCCTCCTTGAGCTGCTGCTCCGCCCCCAGCCGCATCCGCAGGTCATCCTTACCGCGCTCGCGGGTGAGCTTGTCGCGGTACAGCTCTGTGGACTGGTTCAGCTCCGCCTGCTTCTCAATCGTCTGCCGCTGCTCCTGGCCCGCCTTTTCCACGCGCTGCAGTTCCAGCTGCTTGGCGTACGCCTCGTACTCGGCACGCTTGGCAGTCTGCTCTGCCTGCTTGGCCAGCTCCTGCTCCCGCGCCAGGGCCAGCACGGCCGCGGCGTTGGGGTTGCGCTCCAGCTCCCGCGCCGCCTTTGCCGCCCGCTCCAGCCCAGTGGGATCAAACGAAGTGGCTGTCGCCCCTGGCGCACCTCCGCCAGACCGGCGGCCGCCGCCGCCGCTGCCACCGCCGCCAGGCGAGGGGCTAGAGGGGGGGGCGGCAGCGGCTCCGCCAGCGGCGGCTGGAGCATCGCCATCCCCTCCTCCACCAAAGACAGAGCGCCACATAGCGCCGGCGGTGCGAATGCAAGCGGGGCGACCGCAGAGGGGGGGAGGCACCCGGGGGGGCAGGCCTGTTCGACAGTGTTGCCGAGGAAGAGGGGTCAATGGAGTGGGTGACGCCGCCGGTGGCCGCCGCACTCTGATCCGTTCTTGCCATCACCCCCACGTGTTTCTGTCACAACGGCTGCCACGCTGCACGCGTGGCACTCACGGATACGTTCGATGAGAATTTTCAATGAAAATAAAATAGTTTGATGCGCTCATGGATTGACGGCCCTCGCGGACGTGAGCCCCGCGCCAGCAGGGACGTGGAGTGAAAGCCATGCCGCAATCCTATTGGGCCAACGCTTTGCACGACTGCTTTCAGCTCGTACTGTACTGTGTGCACTGTACTTCGCCGACTGGGATCGCTGATCTGAAGGGCGCCGGGTTCCCCTTGCGTGGGTCGCCCCTCTACTTTTGTAGGTGACGCTTCTTCCCGTCCCCACCATCCCCTCCCCCCCCCACCTGTCCTTCCCATTCCCGAAGGCCTACTGTTTTTTCGCATCCCCTATCTTTCCCCTACCTCTCCTTCGCATCCTCTCTTGTCATGGTTTCTGCAGTGGCGGAGCGGCTGGCCACCCTCCCCGTCGCTGCTGCCAGAGCGCCGCCACCCCCACTGGCCACCGCCACCACCACCGCCCCCGCTACTGCCACCGCCGCCGCGGCCAGCCCCTCCCCCCCATCCAATGACGGCGGCGGCTTCTTGACCCTACCCCCCGCGGTAGCGGTGCGCGTCGTCTCAACCCCCGCGGGTGTTACCGCAGCCGTAGCCGACCTCTGCGCCGACGCGGCCGCGGCGGTGGCGGCCGGCTCGTCGCCGGCACTTCTTCTGGGCGTCGACGCCGAGTGGCGACCAACCGCGCTTCGTGCCGCCGCCGCCGCGGCGGCGACGGCGGCAGAGGAGCCCGCTGCTGCGCCTGGCCACGCCGATGGGGGTGGCCCGGCTGGCGGCGGCGGCAGCGGCGGCGGTGGGGGGGCAAGAAAGGCCAAGCCCCCCCCCCCTCCGCCCCCCACCGCCGCGGTGTTGCAGCTGGCAAGCCACAGCTTGGCGGTGGTGGTGGACATCCCCGCCGTGCGTGCCGCCGCCGGCGGGGACGCGGCGCTTGCGGCGGCGGTGGGCGGCGCCCTCTTCCGTGACGCGTCAATGGCCAAGGTGGGTTGGAATTTTGGGGCGGACCTCCGGGTCTTGGCCGCCACGTTTGGCGACAACGCCTGGCCGGCGCGTCTCGACGCGTACATTGACGCGGGGGAGCTGGTCGAGGTGTACCGCCCCACCGCGGCGGCGTCCATGATGGGGGCGGGGGGTGCCGCCGGCGCTGTCGCCGCGGCCGCGGCGGCCGCGTCCGCGGTGGCAACACCCGGCGCGACTTCAGCGTCCGCCCCGGTGGCGCGGCAGCGGGGCCTCGGCGGCGCGGCGGCGGCGGTGCTCGGGGCAGGGCTGGACAAGGGCGCTCAGTGTTCCGACTGGGAGGCTCGCCCCCTGTCGGCAGCGCAGGTGGCCTACGCCGCCCTCGACGCGCACGTACTGGTCTCCCTTGCCGAGGCGCTGCTGCCGGCGGGTCCTCCGCCGCGGGCGGGCGCGCCGCCGCGGCACCACTCGGTGGGGGAGTTGACGCCCGCCTCCAAGCCCGTCTCCACCCTCTCTGGGGGTACCCGTGGGGGTGGTGGGGGCGGCGGCGCCGGTGCCGGCGCTGGAGGTTCGACCGGCGCCGACGGTCAGCGCTACCAGTTCCGCTCCACCCGCAAGCGCGCGGCCTTTATCGCGCGCTTTGCGGTTAAGCGGCCTGTCTATGACAACTGCGTGATTCAAGGCGCGTCGGGGGTACCGCTCGCGTATTGTGACCGCAAGAAGCTGGACTGGTACGTGGCCAAGGGCCTTGGCCGCCGGGTGGACGTGCCCGGCGACGGCGGGCCGCCGACGCTGCGGCTGGCGTTTGAGCCGACCCGGAAAACGCCCGTGTGGGAGGACGATGACCACGGCGCCGTCGGTGGTGGTGGCAGCAACAGCGGCGGCGGTGGAGGCGGCGGCGGTGGCAGCGGCAGCAACGGGCCAGGGGGACCGAGCCACTTGGCCGCCGGTGACGGTGGCGGCGGCGGCGGCCACGACGCGGCGGCCGCCGCCGCCGCGGGCACGTCTCTCTCTTCCCTTGCCCTCTCTGATGCGCGCATCAACCGGTGCGTCGTGTGCGGCGCGACGCGTGACTACACCCGCTACCACGTGGTGCCTGCCGCGTACCGCAAGCACCTGCCCGCGGCGATCAAAGCACACCGCTCTCACGACATTGTGCTCGTCTGCGTCGACTGCCACGAGGGCGCAAACGGGCTCTACGCCGCCCAGCGGCGGGTGCTGGCCGCCGAGTATGGGGCGCCGCTGGAAGGGGAGGGCGCCAACGGGCCCTCCCGGGCGCACCTGCGGGTGCGCAAGGCGGCGCGGACGCTTGCCAACCCGGTCGCGGCCCGGTGCATGCCGGCTGAGCGGAAACGCCGGATGGTCGCGGCGGTGCGTGCCGCGTTGGCGGCGAGTGCCACCGCGGATGAGGCGGCGGCAGCGGTGGCGGCGGTGGTGGGCCGCGGGCGGGGTGGCCAGCCAATCAAGGGCAACCGCGAGGATGGAGACGAGGATGGGGACGACGGGGATGGGGACGGCGGGGATGGGGTCGAGGACGAGGACGAAGACAATGGCGATGACAGGGATGGGGACGAGGGCGAAGATGTATCTGGAGTCGAGACTGGGTGTAGCAGCGCTTCGGATGCGGACGACGATGAGGACGGGGGTGGCAGCAACGGCGGGGCGGATAGCAACGGCGACCGCCCTGTGTCCGCCGCGAAGCTCGTGGCCCTTCGCGCTGAAGCTGCCCGCACCGCCCGTGCGTTTGAGGTGGCCGTCGAGGCGTTGTTATCGCGGCCACCCGCGGGGGGCGCCAGTGGCGGCGGCAGCAGTGGGCTCAGCGCTGCTGTTACGGACGCGTCCGCCACCCCCCCAGCCAGCGAAGGCGCCCCCCAGATTGTCAATGGCGTCGATGGCAACGCCGTTGTGCACACCGACGCCGACGCCGACGCGCTGACGCCCGCCGAGCACGCCGTCGCCATCCGCCTGGGCGCAGACGCGCGGCGGGACTTTGCAACCCACGGGGAGCTGGTGGTGCGGCAGCTGCTGGGCGCCTCCGATCCCCGCTCGGCGGTGCGTGCGTTTATCCGCCGCTGGCGCGCCTACTTTGTTGCCGCCCTCGCCCCCCGCTACCTGCCACCCGACTGGTCGGCTGACGCGGAGCTGGCGGCGGACTTTGTGCTGTGGCCCGACGATGATTACGAGCGCCACTGCGCGGCCGTGCGGGCGGCGCACGCGGCAGAGGTGGCGGCGTCGCGTGCGGCGGCGACGGCAGACGGCCAAGGGGCTGCGGGGGAGTCGGCTGATGCGCGGGAGGTGGATGACGCGAGGGGTTTGGACGACGCGGGGGAGGGGGACGATGCGGGGGAGGTGGACGATGCGGGGGAGGCTGACGGCGCGGAGGAGGTGGACGGCGCGGGGAGGGGGGTGGAGGGGAATGGGGGCGGTGACGGAGGGAGCGACGGCAGGGACGACAGGCCACCCACCGCCCGCGACATGCCGGCATGGGACTGCCCCGGGGGGGCGGCGGGGACCTCGCCTGAGCCTGCCGCCGCCCACTAGAGTCCGGGGGGGTGGCCGATGCTCTCTCAATTTTTATTCTTTTCTGTCTTGTCCTTCTCTTTGACCGCCCCGTCCCTCGCTCATGGCATGGGGGGGGGGAGGGCGCGCACGGCAGCGGCCACGCCCGTCGCAGACGGGGTACGTGTCCCGCCGTCGGTCCCTCTCCCCCTCCCGCCCACCGCACCGCTGCGGCAGACACTGCACGTCCGCCGCCGCCACCCTAGCCGTCAGTGGTGGACAGCCAGTCCGCCCACCGCCACCAACCACCACCACCACCACCGCCGCCGGCGCCGCTACCGTCATCCCTGTCGCCGCCATCACCACGGGCCGTACCAGCTGGTCGGGGGCGTCGCTGCTGAGGGGTGGGGGGGGCGAAGGGGGTTGAGGGCCCTTCGCGGGAAGAAAGGCAGAGGAGCAAAGTGGGAAACTGCGGGGGGAGAAAGCGGGAGAGGAAAGCGGGCGGAAGTGGGGAAGGGGAGACGAGGGGGGGGGCTCAGAGGGCTTGGGGTGGGGGAAACGGGCTCCACGCGCGCCTCGCATTCCCCCCCCCCGCGAGCCGCCGTCAACCCCGGCCGACCAGCAGGTTGCGCGGGAGCCCGCACCCCGCAGGCCGAGCGCGCTGCCGGCGGGCACCGGAGACAAGCGGAATGGAGGGAAAGTAAAAGAAAAAAGAAACGCGTGCCCCATGAGACACGCCGGGGGGGGCCACGCCCAACATGCCAGAGAAAATACTGAAACGCAGCGCGCGTGGGGTTGGGTTGGAAAAATGAAAGCAGAGGACGAGGGGATGTGGTGCGGGCAGGGGAGGGGAGGAGATGGGAGGCAAAGGAAGCAGGAGGCAGGGCGGCGGCGGCGGCGGTGCTGGTCAGAGGTTGCCGGCCGGCGGCACCCCCGTAGAGTGGCTGGTCCGCCGCCGCCGCTGGCGGCGGCGGGCCAGCCACGCCGCGACACTGCCAACGGCGAGGGCAGTGAGCAGTGCCGCGGCAACGACCGCGGGCGGCGCCACCCCCGGCGCCGCCGCCACGCGGGCAACGACCGTGGCGGGCAAGACGCCGGTGCCACCGACGCTGGCGCCGGCGCCGCTGGCCGCGGTCCCCGAGCTGGCCGCCGTCAAAGCTGCCGCGGCGGCGGGCGCCGGCGCGAGCAGCCGCCCCGCCGCCGCCGCGACGGCGGCAAACACCCCGTCCCGCGCCAGCGACAGCAGTATCTCAAAGGCAATGAGCGCGATGATAATAATCTCCAGGCGGGAGCTGTGCTCGGCGCCAACGGCGGCCAGGTCAAACTCGGTCTGCGCCAGCAGCAGGTCGTACAGGGAGCGCACCATGGCCAGCCGCTTGTCCACCGCCCCCGCCCGGGCGGTGCACTCGAGGTACCGGCAGGCGGCGGCGTAGGCCGGGGCGTAGGCCTCATTGTCCCAAAAAAAGTCGGGCTCGTCGAGCACGTCTGACAGGCTGATGGCGTGGCGAAGGAGGAAGAGCCGGCCAAGCGACCGCGACACGTCCAACCGGGACACGCCAATCGCGCCCGTCCGCGCGAGCGCCTCGGGGAGGGCGGCGGTCTCCGCGACGGTCGCGGCGACGCGCGCTTCAAAGCTTGCCAGTTTGACGCTCTGCGCCAGCGCATAGGACACAGAGAGGCGCTCGAGCATCGACTCGCGGCCGACGGGGCGGGTCAGCTCCACCCGGTCGTGGACCATCTTTGTTTGGGTCGCCTCCCCATACGCAAACGTAAAGACGTCCTCTTGGCGGGTCGCCGCGCCGCCGCCACCGCCGCCGCTGCCACCGTCGACGCCACCACCGTCGGCGCCACCAGCCGTGCCGGGGCGGCCGCCGGGACCGCCCTCGACGTCGGCGGTCTCAAACGAGCGGAGCTCTGACAGCACAATCGCCTCGGCGGCGGGGGTGGCGTAGCCCCACAGGACGGTTGCGCCAAAGGGGAAGAAGAACGCGTCGGTGCCCGTTGCACCCCGCCGTACGTGCAACACCGAGTCAATCACCTCCACCGCGTCCTCAACGTTGCCCACCGCCTGACTGTCGGTGTCAGCGCCATTGGCGCCGCCGTCACCACCGCCAGCCACCGCGTCGTCGCCGTCCACGGCCGAGGCGAGCGGCGGCGCGTCAGGTGCGGCCGGCCCGCCGCCCTTGGCCCGCATGTGCCGGTACATGGCCGGGATGTCAAACGCCGCGGCCGTGCAATAGGACGACAGCCGCCCCGACGCGCCCGCGGGGGAGGTGAGGCCCACCGGCGCGGGGGGGGTGCTGCTGATCGCGTCGCGCAGGCGGCGGCGGCTCCGCAGGCGGCCGTCACCCGCGGCGGCCACCCCGCCCGGGACGCCGGCAGCCGCGCCGCCACCGGCAGCCGCGCCATTCGCGGCTGCCCCCGTCACCGACGCACTGCCAGTGGGGGTGGTGCTGAGACGCCCCGCCGCTGCCCTCGCCGCCGCCGCCTCTGACCTCGTCACGGGGGCGCTGCTGGCAGCGCTGCCCCAGCCACCCCCGCCAACCCTTTCACGGGGCGACGGCGGCGGTGGCGGCGGCGGCGGCGGCGGCGGCGGCGGCGGTGGGGTGGCGGCCACCACCCACACGGCGCGACGGCGGCGGAGGCCGGCTGCACCACCGCCGCCACCTCCGCCGCCGCCGCCGCCAACGACGACGGGGGTCGCGGGCGCGCCCGCGGGGCGCCGCGATGAGCCACCAGCGACGGGCTCCCGCAGCCGCCACGGCGGCTGCGGCCGCCGCAGCAGGGGGGATACTACGAAGGCGGGCGACGGGCGGGGGAAGGGGGGTGGAGACACCATGGCGCGGCGGCGGAAGCGGGCGGCCAAGTGAGGAGGGAAACGGGGAGAAGGGGATGATGAAAAGGAAAGAAGGATAGGGGGGCGAAGGGCGCCGCGGGGGGGGGGGGGGGGGCGCGGACGGCGGCGCGGCGGCGGGGGACAAACAGAAGCGAGGCGGTGGGGCGAGGTCATCGCCTGGCCATGACCGAGTGGGGGAAGAGGGCAGCGCACTTCTGGATGCGCCCCAATCCCTGCAGCTGCGGAGCCTGTTCGGGCAGGAGGCGAGATCCAGCAGGTTGAAACACGACCACACCAAACGAAAAAAGCGGAGCCGAAAAAGGACACGTGGCAGTGAGAGTGCCCCGTAGCGCCATCGTACACATAAAGTAGCGCGCTGCTCAGGCGCGCAGGTCAACCGCCTCGAGGCCGAGCGTGGCGCCGACCCCACCCCCTCCCCCCCCCCCCCTCCCCCCCTCCCCCCCCCCCCTCGCCCACTACCCACGTGCGGAAGGTGTCGTCGGCAACCCAGGTGCAGCTGCCGCCGCTGCTGCCATCCACCACGCGCAGCGGCCCGAGCGACGCGACGCCGCCCGCCCCCGACGCGACGACCGTCAGCCCCACCACGACGCTCCCGCCGGCGCGCAAGACGCCCGCCGTCACCACCGGGCGCTGGGGAATGAGGAGCGACTCGGCCGCACCGCAGCCACCGCCTTGGTCGCCGCCTCCTCCCCCTGCCCCGCCGCCGCCGCCGCCCCCTCCCCCCGCCGTCGGGGGTGCCTGCACCACCACCGTTGCGGCGGCAATGTCCACGTGCCCCCGGTTGACAATCGTGGCGGTCACTACAAACGGCACCCGCGGCCGCACCAGCGGGGGGCCGGTGAGGGTGACGACCAGACCCGCCGCGAGCGACGGCGGCCGCCACCACACCGCCGTCGACGAGACCGCCACGGGCGCGCCGGGGCCACCAGCCACGTCGGCGCCACCGCCGGCGCTGTTCCTGCCGCCCCCACCCCCTCCCCCCCCAGACGCGTGCGCGTCGGCATCGGCGCCGGTGCCAGCAGCAGCGGCAGCAGCAGCCGCAGCCGTACTGGGGACGCCGGCGGCCGCGGCGGCGCCCCCCCCCCCCTGTGGGAGCCCCCCCCCCCTCGGACGGCGGCGGCAGCAGCGGCAGCAGCAGCGGCGGCGGCCGCCCCCCCCCCCACCCCCCCGCCCCCCCCTCGGGTGCCGGCCGCGGCGGCAGCACCGCCCACCCCACCACCACCGCCGTGCGGATGGCTGCACCGGGCGGCAGCGCCGGCAGCGGCGGCGGCGGCGGGGCGGTACGCGGGGGGACCAGGCCGCCCACCACCGACGCCGCACCGCCCCGCGGCGGCGGGGAGGGGCCGCCGCTGCCGCCGCCCCCACCACCGGGTGGAGGGGACTCGGCCGCGGTGGCCGCAGAGGCCGCCCCCGTGGTGGCCGCGCCGCCCCGGCCGGCCCGCCCACCCACGCCGCCGCCCGCGCCGCCGCCGCCGCGGCCCGGGGCGGTGGTGTGGCCGGCGGCAGGGCCATCGCCCCCCCCCGCGCCCCCCTTGGAGCCTCCCGAAATGCCAACCCCCCCCGCCCTGCCCCCCCCCACACTCAGCCCGCCTGCACCCCCCCCCGCACCGCCGCCAGCCGCCGCCCGCGGGGTGACGGCGTACACAAAGTCGTACGACTCGCGCGGGCCGAGGTCCACCCATCCACGCCCAAAGCCTTCGCCCCCGGCGTCTGCGTCGTACTCGTCGGCGGCGGCGCCGCCCAGCCCACCGCCCAGCCCACCTCCCACCCCGCAGCTACCCTCTTCAGCAGCAAAGAGCGGCGCAAAGGTGTAGGCAGCGGCGAGCGCGAGGCCCACCGGCGTGTCCCGGCCGCCGCCGGCGAGGGCGGCGGGCGCCGCAACCGCCACGGCCCCACCCCCAACCCCCCCAAGCGCCACCGCGTCTGTCCAGCCGCCCCCCCCGCCCCACCGGGTGCCCCCGCGGCGGTGCCGCCGCCACTTCCTCCCCCGCCCCCTCCCCCAGCGCCGCCAAGCCCATCCACCCCCCCCCCCGACCCCCCCCCGCTGCCGGCTTCCACTACCACACTCCCCCGAAGCCGCAGCGCCGGCACCCCCACCCGCACCCCCGCATCGCTGCTGCTGTTGCGCACGCTCACGGCCACCCACTCACATCCCTTTCCCGCGGCGGGCACACCACCGCCGCCACCCCCGCCGCCCCCCCCCCCCACCCCACCACCCGCCGCTATACCCACCATGGCGCCCCCAGACGGGGCAGCCAGAGCAGCGGCGACGGCGGCAGCGCCAGAGGTGACTCCGCCCCCCCAGCCGATAGGTACGCTCATCAGGACGGGGGCGCCCACCTCGAGCGGCGCGTGCACCCACACCCCCACCCCCCCCCCCACCACGGGCGACGGCGCCGACGCGCAGCGGGCGGCGGCCGCGAGCGCCGCCGCCACGCCCCCCGCTCCCCACCGGCCGCTTCCGCCACCACTGGCGGGCGGCACCGCCACCCCCCCGCCCGTCCCAGACGGCCCCGTGAGCGTCACCACCAGCCTCTGGCGGCCGGTCATGCGGGGGCGGCCGCCCCCCCCCCCCACCGGGGGGGGAAACGGGCGACCGCCACCACTCGCGGCGGCCGACCCGCCACCGGCCGGCGGCGCCGCGACGCGCACCCACAAGCCCCGCGCGACGAGGCCCGTCGCGGCGGCCGCCGCCGCCAGCGACGCCCCGCCACCCCCAATCACCCCCCCAGCGCCGGCAGCGCCGGTGGCGGAGCCGCCGCCTCCGCCTCTGCCGCCACCGCCGCCGGTCGCGGCGGCGCCGCCAACCCCCCCCCCGGTAGTCCGTGGGAGTGGTCGTCGACCCCCCCGCCCCCCCTCCCAGCAGTGCGGGACCCCCCCCCGTCCCCGTCGCCACCACCCGCAGCAGCGGGGACGGGCAGCCACCCAGAGTCGGCTGCGACCGCCAGCGCAGGCGCCGACAGGGGCGGGAAGCCGCAGCTGCCGCCGCCACCACCACCGCCACCACCGCCGCCGTCGCCGCCGGCGACGCCGCCCTCCCCAACCGCCGCCAACGGGGTGGGCGGCGGGAGGTCAGCGGCGGCAGCACCAGCTGCCCCCCCCCCCACACCGCCACCGCTGGCGGCGCCAGGCGCGTCGGCCACGGCGCCGGGGGACAGCGTCACACGCAGACCGGGCAGGGCGGCGAGCGCGGCGGCCGTGCCCGCCGCCGCCGCCGCGGCAGCGGCCGACGCGGTGGCGGCGGCGGCTGCGGCGGCAGCGACGGCCGCCACGTCCCCCTCCCCCATCCCGCCCTCCCCACCACCACTCCCAGGGGAGAGGGGCGACGCCGGGTGGGGTGGCGGCGGCGGGGAGGGGAGAAGGTGCGCAGCCCCACCCCCCCCAACGCCGCTCCCCCCGCCGCCACCACCCCCACCACCCCCGCCGCCCCCGCCCCCCCCCCCCCCCCACTACCCCCCCCCCGCCAACGGCGGGCCGACCCACGAGCAGCACAAACGCGACAGACCCCAGCAGCAGCGTCGGCGTGTCACGCGCCGGCCGCGGGCGTGCCGCCGCGGCGGCGGCGGCTGCCAGCGTCGCTGTCGCCTCGGTGCCAGCCGCGGGCGGCGCCGCCGCGGGCGTTGGCGGCAGGTGCAGGGACAGGGCAATGTCGCGGAGGGGGATGCGGCCGTATGCAGCGGCGGCCGAAGCGGGGGTGGCCGCCAGGGGGGGGGGGGATGTCATGGGGGCGGTGGTGGTGGCGCCCGCAGAGGAGCAGGGGGTGAGGATGGAGAAAAGGACGAATAGAGGGAGAGGAAAAAGGACGGGGGGGTGAAGGGGGTGGTCACCGTGGCGGGGGTGAGGAGCAGGAAGAGGGCAAGGCGCGAGGAGGACGATGCCTTGGTCCGCGGCGGGCAAAGTGAGCGCGCAGGGCGTCGTGTGGCTGACACACCCTCCCTCGCCCCCCCTCCAAGAGCTCTTTCGTGTACTACACGTAGAAAGTATCGACTTGTGGGTCGAAACTTTCACTTGAATGGGAGAAGTAGCTAGATTTCTTTCGTATCAAATACACATTGTACTTAATTTCTGCCTGAACTGGGGGCTGACGAGACACCACGCTGACCACGACGGGTCCTCTACCGGATCCGTCCCCCGCGGCCGCCCCGCCTCCCAGGGTGAAAGATAGTCTCGCGTTAGCCACTAGCTCACTGCTCTGCCCCCCGCAGCATTGGCAGTTTCGCTGCCGCTGGCACCGACGCGCGGGTGTGCGCGTCAGGCCGGGGGGGGGAAGGCGGGGGGGGGCGGGGCGCGGCCAACCGCCCTCGCGCTCAGGACCGGCCGCGCTCAGGGCCGAGGGGGCGGTAGGGTTGATTTGCTCGTCGCCCGCTGCATGCCGCAGCCTCCGCCGCCGCCCCCACAGGTGCTGCAACTCTACTGCGGCAGCGGGCCGGGAGGGGAGGGGGTCAATCGTGGTCACCACGGTGGCGTCGGTAAACCACCACGCAGGGAGGACGCAGATCGTGCATGGCTGCGCGAAGACGCGTACACGATCGATCTAGAGCCTCCCCAGGATCGGAGAGTGTCAGGGGGGTGGAGGGGGGGGGGGGGGGGTGGCCAGGCTCGTTCCGCAAGCCACTGGCGGCCCCGGCTCACTGGCCACCTCCCCGATGCGCCCGCGTGGCGCCTCCCGCGATGCGCTCGCTGACACGGCGGACCTCGAGAGTCTGGGGGGGGCGACCGCCGCCAGCTGTCCACCGTCCGCCGCCGGGTGACCGCCGCCGGGTGGCCGCCGCCAGGCGGCCGGCGGCGGTGACCCTTCAATGCGCACATGGGTGACGGGGAAGAGGGCGACGAAAGGGGAGGTGGGCAGACCGGCCGGCCGCCGGAGCTGAGTCAGCGGCGCTGACCCCCCCAGCGTGGCACCAGACGCTCGAGGCGGCCGGGGGGGTGGGTGAGCGGCTGGCTGGCGGGCGGGCGGCCGGGCGGGCGGCCGGGCGGGCGGGCAAACAAGCAGTGGCCGGGCCGGGCGGGTGGGCAGGCGGGCCGGCCCTGTTGCGGGCGGGGACGCCTCGCCGGTCGTGACCCTCCACGCCCCTGCTCCGCCCCGAAAACCCAGCCCGACCCCGGCCGCAGCCGTGTCCTTAAAGGCTTCGGACAATGGACTGTACCTGCCGACAGCCGCGAGGCCAGCAGCAGGCAGCTGCCACCACCGCCGCCGTCGTCGTAACGTCCCCATCGACCTCTCCCCGTCCACCTCAAGTTGCGGCTCGCCACTTGCAAGTGCTATCCCCCCTTCCCCCCCTCTCACGCCTCCCCCCTCTGCTCCTCGCTCATTTCCCCGACTTCCCCTCTATCCCGAACCCCGCCGGACGCCCCCCTCCCCTCCCCCTTCACCATGGCGCGCTGGACGTTCCCCCTCGTTGCGTTGCTCGTCACCCTCCTCCTCCCCCTGACGGCCAGCGCGGCGTCGCTTCCTACCGCCCTCCTCCCCGTGTCGGCACGCGTCCACGGGGGCCCCCACGATAAGTCGGACGTCAAGGCGGGCACCTGCGGTGGCTTCCAAAAGTGTGGCACCACCGAAGTGTCGGGCATCGTCAAGCACACTCGCTTCTGCTACGTCCAGTCGTCCAAGTGGCCCGCCCCTGCAGACGGGGACACGGCCAAGAAGGGGCCTACGCAGTGCCGCAAGGCGCCCTATGGCTGCACTCGCGTGACGGGCGTGTGCTCGGGGTGGTGGAAGTGCAAGTGCGACACGTGCAAGAATGTGAAAACCAAGGAGGACCGCTGGTGCCGGCGCGCGTAAGCGGCGGCGGTGGGCCCCCTCGCCCGGGGGTTGAAGAAACCGAGAGTGGGTAGGGCGTCGGGAGAGAGACACGCTGGTTTTCTGCTTGTAAAGAAAAGACTGGCGCTCTCTATGGTACGTTGCTCAAAAAAGTCATCGGGCATTCTCTTCCCAGTACTCCAAAAACCTGTGGGGGAGAGGCCTCGGCGAATCAGGTGCGCTGACGGATGCCCCGGCGTAATTTGTCCCCACGTGAGCGGTGGCCGGTCTCTTTCGGGAAACTGCTGCCAGCGCGCTCATGAACTGGGACTGCGGGAGGTGGGTACGCTGGGTGGGGAGGGCCACGACACGGGGGGTGCGGTCAGCGTCGACGATGGTGGGGATGGCGACGACGATGGTGACGACCACGGCGGCGGCGACGACGGCGACGGCAGCGACGGCAGCGACTACGGCGGGGGCGGGGGCGGGGGCGGTGGCGGGGGCGGGGGCGGGGGCGGTGGCGGGGGCGGGGGCGGCCGGGGCGGCGCTGGCGGCGGCGGCGGCGGCGGCGGCGGCAGCGGCGGCGGGGGCGGGGGAGGCGGGGGCGGGGGCGTCGGCGTGAACGGCGGCGGCGGCGGCGACAACGATTTGGGGGGGGGGAGCGTGAGGATGGCGGCAGCGACGGCGGCGGCGGCAGCGGCGTCGACGGCAGCAGCGACGATGGAGATTTTTTGGGGGGGGGTGGGGAGGGCAGCGACGGTGACGGCGGCGGCGGCGGCGGCGAGCCCGATGGCCGAGGGGATTGTGGCGGCCACCCCGCCTGCCGCGGTGTCCGTGGTGGCGGCCGCTGCGGACGACACGGTGACGGTGGTGTCCGCAACGACGGCGGTGGCGTCGGCGCCACGCGGCACGGTGGAAGCGGCGACCGTCGTGACCGAGGCCGAGGCGGCGGCCACGGGGACAGGGGGCAGGCTACATGCGGCTGCAGCCACGGGTTTTTTGAGGGGGCGGTGGCGGCGACGGTGTTCTTGGTTCTTGGAGGGGGGAAGCGGGGGGCATGTGTCCGCCTGGACGTTTTTGTGGGGGGAGAGGGTAGGACACAGGCATCTGTGGCTACGTGTGTCGGGGAGGCCGGTGGTGGCGCCGTTGATTGGGGGAAGGGGGGGGAGGGGGGCAGGCGACCGCGGGAACGGTGGGCATGGGGGCGGTGGCGTCGGCGCCACAGCGCCGTCGGCGGACGCGGCGGCTGTTGAAACCGAGGCCGAGGCGGTGGCCACGGCGGCCGCGAAGGCTGCCGCGACAGCGAGCAAGCCACAGGCAGCTGTAGCCACGGTCTTTTGGAGGGGGCGGTGATGGCGACGGGGATTTTGGAGTGGGGGAGCGGGGGGTAGGCGGCCGCGTGGACGTTTTGGTGGAGGGGGGAGGGGTATGCCACAGGCAGCTGTGGCTACGTGTGTCGAGGAGTCCGGTAGTGGCGTTGGTGTTGGGGGGAGGATGGGGGAGGATGGGGGAGAGGGGTAGGCCGCTGCGGGAACGGTGTAGATGGGGAGGGCGGGGGGACGATGGTGACGCTGTTTGCGGGGTGGGGCCGGTCGGTGGGGACCGCGGCGGGGCTGAGGGGTGTGGTGGAGGCGGCGGCGTTTGGGGGCTCGGGGAGAGGGTTTCAAATTTTTGTGGCGGCCTACTACTTTTAGAACTATCGGTTAAACCCCTCCGGGAAACATCCGACTCATCCTGGGAAAGGTCCCCGGGAAAAGCCGGCGTCTAACCTGCTAGTGAACGGCCGACAATTACCCATAATTGGCTCGTCGGCGAAAAAGGGGGCGGGTGACGCACCCCGTGGTAGGTGAGGGTCACGGGCAAGATGTGCGCTGTCTCAGCGTCTTGCAGTGTCCACCAGACCACGGGGCGCGTCTGTCGCCCCCGTCTCCGCCCGACGTACCCCGTCCATGGCACTGCCGGCCGCCGCCACCCGTTCTCCACCAGGAGCACCGCGTCGCGTCGTACAGGACGCCGCCGTCGCGTCGCCGTCGGCAACCCCCCTACCGCCACCGCCACCGCCACCGCCGCCGCCGCCACCACCACCACCGCCACCACCACCACCACCACCACCGCCACCGCCACCGCCACCGCCACCGCCGCCACCACCACCACCGTCGCCGACAGTGTCCACTGCAGCCAGTACGGGCCATACATCGACCCGCGTGATCGCACGGGTGCGACGTACAGGCGGGACGGGAACACCTCTTGGAGGACGCTTGTTCATCCAGGCCCACCTCATACCAAACGGGCGCTTGAAAGGCCACACGTTGGTACCCGTAAGACGACGAGCGGCCACCCACGCCATGTTGCGGGCCGCAACGTCGTCCCGATTGCGAATCACGGGCGGGTGTGGCGCTGGGTGACCGGGGCCTTGCGGGGCCGCGAGAGAGCACGTGTAGCAGCCCTTGGCCGCCCACTCGCTCAGCCGCCTCGGGTCGGCATAAACGGCGCGGTCCTCGACGGCACAGGCGGCCAGCGCGGCCGCGCGCCGCGCCACAGCAGCAGCACGGGCAGTGGCTCGGACGGCCGCCCGGTAGGCGTCGGGGTCTGGCCCTCGGCGCGTCACGTGGGTAGCAGAGGGGAGGGCCCGCTTTGGCCGCCCCCGACGCGAACCCGCCGCCATCCGCACACGCCGTGTCGACGGCAGAGGGCCGGCCGGCGGCCCGTACAGCTCTCTTGGAATCTTTGGGGAGGAGTTGCCCGTCGAGTAGATGAGCACCATCTTGTCGTGACACTCGGAGCACGCCTTGCTCGTGTTGAACTCGTCCTGGTCGACAAACCAGCACAGCCGTCGGAGGTGGCGGCGGAGCCAGGCGTCCCCCCCGCGCACGCGCTCGGTGCCCATGGCCACGACGACCGCGCCGCCGCCACGGACCTGGCGAAGGAGGCCGCCGGTCAGGTCCCGCGCCACCGAGGCAGCAAAGCGGCCGCGTTGGATGGCCTTGCGCACACGCGCTGCCCGCAGGTGTCGCGTGGCTTGGGCGCCAAATCGCTGGCCGTACGCGGCCGTGTCGCGACGGGCGGCCCACTCGAGCGTTGCCTGCAGGTGCTTGCCGCCGTCGCCGGTACGCATCGTTCCGTGTGCTGCTGCCAAGTCGACGGGTGGTAGGTGGCCAGCGACGCCGCCTCCCTCACCCGCCGCCGCCACCAGTCCCGCCACCGGTCCCGCCTCAGTACCGCTGCGTGCCCGCCACTGCTTCCACGCACGGGCCAAAAAGTTACCGCCGCTGGCCTCGCGAAAGTGGGCGGCACTCAGGCTGTAGCGAAGGCCGGGGACGGGTGCCAGTCGACGACACCCCTTGCGCCGGGGCAGCGCGTCCACCCGGTCCAGCAGCGGCGCGTCTGGGGTGGTGCCGCTGGCACTGTCGCCCTCCGCGGCAGTGGGGTCCACCAGCCACCGTGCCACCTTTTCCGCCTCGTGACGGGGCACAGTCCACCGGGACAGGCGCGTGCGACGCAGCACACGCCGCACCGAGGTGGCGAGCTGGGTGCGGCGGGCCCGTCGGATGGACGCCTGCGGCCCACGCCGCACGCGCCCGTGGCCACCGCCGGGGCTCGCCGTCTGATAGGTCTTTGCCTCGGGGGGCGTCGTCGCACCCGCCGCCGCCGGGGCCACCGCCGCCGCATCATTGTCGCTCCCCTCGGGTGACGACCGCCGCGCTTGTCGCTTGGAGCGCCCCCCCCCTGTCCCCGCCCCTGCAGCCGGGGCGCCCGCCGCCGCCCGCCTCCTAGACCCCCTGGGGGGGGGGTGGCCCTCGGGCACGGTTGCGGCTGCCGCCACCCCCTCTTGGACGCCCGCCCCACGCAGGAGCGCCACGGCCGCCCGGTTGAGCGCGTCCAAGCCCATGTGGCGGGACCACGCGGCGCGCATCGCGGCTACAACGGGGCGGGCGGGGAGGTCTGCCGTCGCCACGCGCTCACCCGGTGCTGCCGACAGTACGGCAGACCGTCCAGGGTCTCCGCCGACCATCTGGAGCCACCGGACGCGCGCCAACGGCAGGCCAGCCCGCTCCAGCTGCGTCAGTACCCCCACCCGGGACGCAAAGCCTTTGCCGCTGCGGTCCCGTGCACGTCCACCGCCGTCCAGCTTCTTGGCCCAGGCCACCGCCCGCGCCTCGGCCTCTGCGGCCGTGTCGGGTCGAGACAGAAAAAACGTTACCGCCACGCCGTCGGTAGACAGCTGGGAGGAGGCCCGGTTGGCGCGGCCACCGACACCCGCCATGGCGGCCAGCACCGCTGCACCGCCCGTTCGCAGCTCTGGCCATGCCCGAAGACTGGGGTGGCCACGCACCCCCACGCCAGTGGCGACCGAAACTGCCCGCAACAGGGGGAGCATCCTGTCCGGCACCAGCGTGCCGTGACCGTGGAGCACCGCTCGGGCGCCAGGGATGAGGGCGTACGGGCTCCCCACACCCACATTCAGGACGTGGAGGAGAAACGGCACGTACGCCCACCAGCGGCGCTTCTTCACAGGCGTCGCTGGAAAGAGGCTCGCCACAGAGGGTGGCATGGCCGCCCGCATGACGGCCACCCGTTGCGCCAGCGCCTGGACCAGGTGCTGGGGGACGCCGTCGAGGCCCCGCCGGCCCGGCGTTGCCTTGTCCGCGGTACCCGCGCGGAAGCGCGCGGCCGCCCACCGCGTCAGCCGCCGCTCCGTGTCCCAGGCAGAGCCGCCCGCTGGAGCAGCCGTGGCAGCGGGGGAGGTGGCCAGCGCGTCCTTGGCCGCCTTGGCGCCCAGCTTGCGACACGCCGCGTCCACACACCGCCCGGCGTGGGTGGCCACGATGGTGGCGACTGGCTCCCATCGTGCCGTGTTGTTGCTCGCCGGAAGATACCGGTCGCACGCAGCTGCCGTGACGGCCATCACCTGCGTCAGGGCGTAGGAGAGCGCCTCTGCCAGCAGCGGGTGGCTCGTCGTCACCACAGAGCGGGCGCGCGCCATCCGCGTGTTGGCCCGCCCCTTGCCACAGCCCGCACACACGGTGCCCGCCTGCAGGGGACTGCCAGACACACCCTCGCAGCCGCAGGCGTAGGCCAACCACAGCCAGACGGGCGCCCAGTTTGCGGGCACGGCCCCCGCCCAGTCGGCGTCGTCGGCGGCTGCGTCCGCGACGGTCGACACCAGGCGCCGCAATGCCACGTCGAGGACGCGGAGCATGAGGAAGCGGAGCTTTGTAGCCGCCCCAGAGAGGTCCTCCAGCTCTGCTTGCAGCGCCGTCTCTACCGCCGCGCGCGTGTCGGCGTCGTCCTTGTCGTCCCCAAACACCGCCCTCGCGAGGACGCCCACCGGCACGGTACACGCCCGCGTCTGCCGTCCCGTGCTCTGAAGCGGGTCCTTGCAGTCGGGGTTGACGCCGCGGTCGTAAGCCGCTGGCACGCCCCCACAGTGCCGCTGCACCGGGCAGGCGGCGTCCCAGCTGCTGTGGCCCCCTCCCAGGCAGTCGCGACACTTGGACGCGGCCGCCGCCGCCGCCGCGGGGACGGCGGCGGCAGCGGCGGCGGCAGCTGCTGCCGCCGGCCCTGCACCAGCCGGGGCCTTGCAAGAGCTGACCTTGTGCCCCGGCTCGCCACATCCGCCACACTTTTGCGTCCGCCCCTTGCGGGCGGGCGGTGCGTCCGTGGCAGCCTCGCGCCGGGGCAAGCCCGCGGCGGCCACGCCAATCCGCCCAGCGGCCGTCTTGGCGCGTGCGGCGAGCTCCACCTCGGCCTCGTTTGCCGCCGCCCGACGACCACAGTACACGCTGACCGCCTGTGCCGCGCCTGTGATGGCCGCGACGAGGTCCTCGCCGGCGCCGTCGAGGGGGCCCGCCGCCTCCTCATCCTTGGCCGCCTGCTGCAACTGCGCGACGGCGGCAGACCAGTCGGCCGACGAGGCCGCGTCGCCCCCGTGGGGTGCAGACACGCCCTGCAGGCGGCTCAGGTTGGCGGCGAGCACCGCCCGCTTGAGCGTCACCACGTTGCGTGCGTCTTGAACGTACGCCTGCTCTTGTGCCGGGTCCCACTCCTCGTCCGAGGTGGCGTCGCCGTCCAGCCCGTCGACGCCAATGTCTTGGTCGCTGCCGTCGTCATCATCGTTCATCGTGAATCTGGGGCGGGGGGGTGGGGGGGGGGGGGGGAAGGGGGGGGTGGGGGGGGGGGGGGGCGGAGGCGGATGAGCGGGTTGTGTGTGTGGGAACGACTGTGAGGAGGGTGGGTGGGAGGGATTGTCGACGGTGGCTGACGGGGTTGGCAAAGATGGAGAACCTCGGGGCACCACCTACCGCCCTATTTATTGTCTGGAAAGGCACCATCCGGGCCGGGGTCCTCACTCGATGCCGTACGCGTGCTGTAGACGCTGGCGATGGGCTGCACGGGCCGTCAGGAGGCCGGCGGTCCAGGTCCTCCCGCCCCCCCCCTCCCCCCCCCTCCGCCCGCCCCCCGCCACCCCCCAACCGACGCTACCTCTCTGGCAGGGGGCAGAGCGGAGGATGCTCGCACCGCCACGTGCCCCTGTGGGCTGTCGCGTGGCCTTGGCTCGCCGCCCCGGAAATGAAAGGTCCTTCTCATCTCTGCGGCACCCGTGGCCGACGGTGGCTGCCGTGAGAGTGTCCTGTGGCGCGGCGGCGGTGGTGGCGGAGGGGCTCGCGGTGGCGGTGGTGGGGCTCGCGGTGGCGGTGGTGTGGCGGCGGCGGTGGTGGTGATGGGGTTGGCGGCCCAATTGCAGACCGCGCACAGACGCTGTGCTCATGGCAGCCGCCAGTAGCACGACGGTGGGTGCGGGACGGAGTGCACCGCAAGCACTGCGGCATTTGAGCCGACTGACACGCCAGCATCCGTGCGGCTCGCCCAACCATGGCAAGCGAGCGCCCCCCCCCCCCCCCCCCCCCCCCCCCCCCCCCCCCCCCCCCCCCCTCCCGACGGCACGTATTGGGAGAGTGACCGCCACCGTGCTGCGGGACAATAACAACACTGCAATTGAACCCACCCTCGGCACTGCTTGCTCGCCACGGTGCATGTGGGGCGGCGTGTTGGGACGCGGGCACCCAGCCTTTTGGTGCTTCCGGCAGGCCCCGTCCGTTTGCAATGCACTACGAGCACCGTTTGGGAAAAATGTCATCCTGGACGTCTTGGTGGGGGGGGAGGGAAGGCAGTCGTGTACCTCAAACCCACCGCCACAGACGGCATTGCCATGCTGCGAGCTCACCGCGCGGTGCCTCCAAATGGCCTGTCACCAGCACACGACACCGCGCGGGCCGCGTGGACCTACGGCTCTCGTCCGACTCGGGGGGCGCCGAGGGAAGCGACCGACCAGACCTGCCTGTGGCTGAACGTGCGGCCGACGGATGAGAGCACCCATCCCCGGACACCCCCGTCACCGTCCAATTCAACATCATCTCGCGCCGCCGCCCAAATCCCCTCCCCTCCCGTTTGATCCGCGTCGGTGTCAGCCGGTGGTCGGGGATCTCAGATATCGAAATTCAATTCGCCCCCCCTCCCCCGCCCGTCGCCCTCTCTTTATGGTTTCCCCCCCCACCATGACGCAATCGGAAGACACTAATTCACGCGCCCACACAAAAGAACAACTATGTGACCGCCCAGCTCGTTCCGTTATGCACCAAACGCGAGACGTCAGCTCTGGCGAACAATGTCTACAAAGATCCGAAGAGCGTTACGTACAGTCGGTCGACCCAATATTATCCCAATATTATCCGTACGGCGAAAAACGAGATCCGTACGGATCGATTTGACAACAGGCCACCCATCAAATCCAGGCCCTGGGCTGGACAATACCTCGTGCTAGCACCCCCAGCGTAGCGGGTCTGAAAACCGTGTATCTTATTTTCCGTGCCGGCACGTGCGCGCACTGTCGAATGCCTGTTTGCAGGCCCCGCGGGCCCGGCCGGGCGTACGGCCGTCGCCGCTTCTGCAAAGCCGTAAAATTTCACATTGTCAGCGGTGCACGCCTTGGCATCATGTAGAACGCTGCAGGGCATGCACAATTTGAAGTGCGGCCCAGGTCGCGCAAAACACCGTGCCTGCAGCAACATTCACAAACACGTGAATGCCGTGCCCGTCGCATGCATTGCAATGCGCGGTCACGTGAGGAAGCCTGCACAGCAGTGCAGCACCAGCGACTGACACCATTCGGGCACGTCATGAAACGTGGATATTGCTGCTGCATAGACACGTACTCTCGTGTCACGGTCGCCTTGTTGTGCGCCCCGCGGCACGCCCCTTCGGCGAGACGGACACAGGCCGTGGGAATGCAGGCCTTGCCGTCCTGATGACGGTCGTCGAGGAGAAAAAAAAAAAAAAAAAGAGTAGGAAGCACGGTCACAACGCGGCCGTGTCCTAATCGGGCTTTACGGGGCCCCTGGGCGCCCCCCTGCAATCCACTGCCCGCCTGTTTGGGCCCGATGCACGGAAAATAAGATACACGGTTTTTAGATCCGCTGCGCAGCGGCTATCACACCCCCCACACGACAGGGCATCGACTCCACGAGAGACTTGAAAAACAAAGCAGGAATGGCGTCCCACCCGTCGCGCAGAGCCATCCAGCCTCGGTGCGCTGTGGCCCACACAAGGCGCTTGGCGACGTTCTTGGCAGACAGGAAGGGTTTCTTGGCCGCTTCCCCCTGGAGTGAAAACCCAAGCTCCAGACGGCCCTGCAGACAGAGGAGACGGACACTGGTCCCTTCTCGGGCCCTCTGGTCGCTTGGGTGGTTGCGCGCGATATTCACCATCTCCTTCAGGGATGCCACAGAGGAAAACCCGTCGGTGTCAAGCGCCCGCTTGAGGTTACAGAGCTCACGGTCCGTCAAAACCTTGGGGCGACCCCGCTTGTCCACCCTGGCGCGGGCGGACTCTGTGCGGATGGCCCATAGCTGCGTAGGCGATGGTGCTCTTGGAGCGCCCCAAGTCCGTACCGATGGCCCCGGAAGGACCTGTGGTGTTGGAGGAGGCCAGTGATGACCCCGCGCGCTCACCGTCGGACAGAGAGCGACGCGATGAGCCCGCCATCGTGCCTGCCGACCACGGCGGAGTCCTGGGCGCTGAGCTGTGGGCTCACATACACGGACGGTGCTGTGGCACTTGGGCGCGACCTTGCCATATGAGCCTTTGTCCAACTGGTCACGCAACTCAAAACATCAACGACAGCAGTTGGGAACAACACTGGGGAACAACCGACCACCACATGAAAAGCGACACCTTCAAAGCATAAACAAGAGTGGGTGCCGTACAGCCCCCCCCCCCCCCCCCCCCCCCACTTTCCCCCCCAGAAACAAAAGATACTCCCGGCTAGTACACCCTGTCGGGAGCCACAATGTTGATGTGCTCGCGGTCCCGTCGATCTGGACGGCTCCACCTACGGCGGACGTTGTCCCACCAGCTCTTCCACACACCCCCAGAGCTTGAAAGGTAGTCCATGTCACCAATCACGTGGAGATGGCTCTGTGCCCGCGACATCATGACGTTCACGCGCCGCTCGTCGGACAAAAAGTCGGTGCTCCCGCCGGGTGGCGCCCCAGGCTCTGACCGCACGAGGGAGAGTATGACACAGTCCACAGAAGCGCCTTGGCAGCCATCCACGGTGGACACCCTGACGTCGGCACATGGTCTGCGGGGCAGCCGCCCGCTGTCTCTCATCGACTGCACCACTTCCTTCAGCTTGTTCCGCTGCGCAGTGTACGGGGTGATGAGCATCACCTTGAGCTTGGTAGCCCCGCTGGACGTCGCCCACGCCCGCAGTAGATCCGTAAGAGCCATCTCGACCAACCGAAGCTCTGCAACGTTGATCAGGCTCTTGTTGTTGGGGGTGGTGGAACCCGACTTGTGCGCCCGATCGTTGGCCGGCAGGCGGGAGGTGTATGTCACTTGCAGCCCTCCAAAGCGAATACGCCGACTCGGATGGTTTAGCCACGCGGGTGTTCCAAACCCCTCCTCATGGCGGGCCTTGGGCCCGCGCCCGTCCGACCATATGCCAATGTGCCGGTAAAAGACTTCTCGGAGGAGGGACCATAACAGCGGCCGCATGCGGTACTGCACGGAGAGGATGACGCAAGCGGAGAGAAACCGGGCGAGCCGCTCAAAAACGCTGGATGCCATCGGCCGTGTCTCGCCCCTGTACTCCATGCCGGCGCTCGGCCTCAGCTGGGCATTGTCGCCAACAAGGACAATGCACTTGGTCCGCTCTGCCGGATGACCGTCCTCTTCTTCATCTGACGAGCCACCCGCACGCCCCGCCCGCTTGGCGCGAACAATGGCGGCGACAGACGCAGGGACGCTTGTTGCCGCACCCTCGTCAATGATAATGGCGTCAAAGCCTTGAGCCCCCACGAGCGCCCCCGTCGACGTTGACGTGGTTGTGACAATGACGGACGCGCCGCCCACGATGCGCTTGCGGAGCTCCCGTTCCGCACGCTGCTGGCGACGCAGGGCAGCCTCCAGGGCTTGCTCCGCATCGGCATATTCCTCGAGGAGGTTTCGTGACCCACCCGCGCCCGGCTCTGCACCCTGGGCGCGGGAACGATCCACACGGCGGCCCACATCGGCCACCCGTGCCCTTGCCCGTTCCACCGCGGCTGTCACGGACGGGTAGGCGACAGGAAGGTGCTCGTCCACCACGGCGTCAATGTGCGTTGTCTTGGCACGGTGGCCATCCGGAGGGGGTTCACCCACACGGAGGAGCGTCACGGCATCGGGTTTCGCGACGCCGTGTCGACTGGCAGCCCCCGACGGACAGAACAACTCGTGCACTGCGGCCAACAGCTCGTCGCACGCCGTGTTGGTGCGCGACGTCAGCAGCACCCGCCCGTCTGGCAGGGTCCCAAGTACCATGTCCACCATGGAGACAATGGCGCGTGTCTTGCCCGTCCCGGGGGGGCCCGTCACCAGCTGCACGTCACACTCGTCCGACAGCAGCCCCCGGCGCATGCAATCGACTGCGCGCCACTGGAACTCGTCCAGGTGGGCGTAGCGTGGAGGAGCACTCTGCAGGGGGGGAGGCCCCGGTGCCGGTACAGGTACCACCTGCTGTCCCCCGTGCGGAGGCGTTGCGTGGATGGCGAGCGCCCTCTGCATGACTGGCGGAAGAAGGCCCCAGTGGCCGAGGCCGCCAAACTCGCGGCTGTCCGACAGGACACTATGAGACAGGGTGACGACCACATTCGCCGTCCGGCGATGGAGCACCCGCTGCACGTCTGAACGACGCACCGCAAACCACCACCGCCGGGGGGGACTGGATGCGCAACCGTGGCGCGCCGTGCCGGCGTCATCGTCCCCCTCGTCCAGCCCCGGGCCAGGCGTCTTGTCCACCCACCACTGGCCTGCCCCCGGGGGCGGTGGGCCACCAACCCCCCCGCCGGGCTGCCCCTCCTTGTCCCCGCAGCAGCCAATAAACACCGCGTCCACGGGGGTGCTGCACACCGAGCCGACGGGTTCCGGTACCCAAAAGGCACACAAATCACCCGGGGTGGCGTCTGTGGGGTCCACTTGACACTCTCCCCCGCGGTCCTTGTGGCGGCGGTGGTGGCGGCCGCCCCCACCGGGGGGACCACCCCGGGGGGCGGGCATACGCACGAGCACGTTGCACATGCGACACGCCCGCGGGTCGTCCAGTATGGAGCCCCCCACCTGCGGCGACGACAGGGTGATGGGCGCGTCGATGCGAGCCACGCCAAAGCGGGAGCACAATGACGACGTGGTCACGCGCCCACTGCGTCCGCCGCCGCTGCCATGGCCCTTGTTGCTGCTGCCTTCGATAGACTGCGCCACCGCCTCTGTACCGCGGGCGGCGAGCTGGCACAAGGTGGCCACAACGATGGCCTGCCAGTGGCCCCCAGGTCCTCTTGCGTACAACGGGGACGGGCGCAGGTGGGTTGGGACACCCTTCCACCCCGACTCGGACGTACAGAGCGTCAACTGACCGAGCGCCACCCGATCACCATCCGCACCACACAGTGCGGGAGGACTGGCCTGGCTGGCACCACCCCCCGCCGCCGCCGCCGCCGCCGCGGGCAGAGGTGCTGCAGTGGGAGACGCGTCCCCCCCACCAGCCGGGGAACCGATACAAGGACCTCCCACGCCGGCAGTCCCACCTCCAACAACTGCCGCCCCCGCGTCTGCAACTGCAGGCAAAGCGGGAGAGGGCTCCTCCCCCCGAGCCACTGCCGTGCCCACCGCAGCCACCCCCGCCGTGTCGGTTGCTGCAGCAGTACCAAGTTCAGCAGGTGCACCTCCGCCAAGACCCGCGTCGGCCACGGCCGCCGTGCCCGCAGGAGCCCCACCAACACCAGGAGCACCCACAGCCACAGCATCCACCGCGCCTGTGGCTATACCCGCCGCCGATGGAGCATCGGGAGCAGCAGCGGTAACAGAAACCTCTGGCGTAGAGGGCCCGCCTGGGACGGCTGCCGTCGCGGAGGAGGTGGCAGCTACCGTCGCGACAGAGGTGGCAGCACTCTGAGCTACTGCCACACGGGGGGCCGCCCCAGTGGCGGAGGACGTACGCCGCTGCCCGACCAGTTGGCCGGCCCGGACCACTCG